>JARHVA010005395.1:470000-990000 GCA_037957365.1 Torreya grandis | reverse complement strand
TGCCCAATGAAGGACATTCATACTTCACCTCTTCATTCTTGAAATTATATGTTTTGATGGATTATTTCATTATTAGCTCTCTATCAATTTTGATCTGATTATCAACTCCTCTCCATGGTAGTTAGATGTGTGAGAATACCATGGAAAGATACCCATTAAGCATTTTAGACTAGTCTTTGCTCAGCAATAATCCATAGCCATCTGGTATGTCCACTACCAGGATATCGATAGTCATCTAGACCATCAATTTTGATGCTCCTTGAATGTGTACATCATTTAGTTCTCCCACTATTGGTACTACCATTTTATCTAGTTGAGATATTGATCTCTTTGAAGGGTTGGGAATGAGACCAAGATTTTTACATATATAAGTAGGAATAATAGTTTTGGAAGCTCCAAAATCAACCAAATAGTTATGAATATTCTTACTGAATGCTATGACGGTCAACAAGAATGGTGGTAATTTAGTCTTACTCTTGTAATGATGTTGGCATCAGCAACCTTTACTTTCTCCATAGCCACTCTAGTTTTCTCCATAGGGGCCTTTCCAATAATGGATTTCCATAACAGTTCCTTTTGCTCAGTGATCTAGTCTAACTCATAAAGAGTTATATTTGCCTTAATCTTCTTCATGTCTTCTATGATATTATATCCTCCTTCATTTGGTTCTTATTTATTCCTAAGTTGATCATTCCCTTTTGGAGGGGGTGGATTGTTGTCTACTTTGGGATTCAAAGGAATCACTATGGTATTTGGAGGAGTTGAGATGGTAAGTGGTTTCTTGTTCCTTAAGTTGTATGCACCTCTCTAAAACTACTAGAAATCATGAACTTCATTTGTATTATCTTCTAGTTTGTTGTCATATTATCCTAGAAAGGGGATTTTGTGAGCCCCAAAGAACATGGCTATGCTAGAAGATCCAGGGTCTTGATGAAATTCTAGGGGATTATTCATCTAATCCTGTCTAGTTACTTCCCTTTGAGAGATCTTGAATGTTATATAAAACTCAACATAATCAAGCTCACCATGTTGGGGTGTATTATGTATCCTATACCAATTGGGGAGAGTTGTTTCAGTGATGTTGATTTCTAGGAGCCTATCAAGTTGCTCCATATTATTTTTAGGCTTATTAAATGGCCTATTATATCTTCAAAACCTAGTGTCCTGGTCACTAATCAGAGCATTGGTGTTGCCCATATTTCATTGCATATTCAAAAAATCATTACTCAATTTATGAACCATCTTCTAAATAGAATCTAATTCATATTTTGTGTAATTTTCACCTTGTAGAATAGCCATAAGAAGTGTAGTTACATGTTGGTTCTATTGGGAACGATTGCCTATCACATGATTGTTGAAATATCCAAAATTTAGATGTGTCATTTTTGTTAATGGAGGTAGAATTTATAATTGATTCTAATTGTATGTCAGAATAGTCTACTTCACATTTGGTATCATATTGAATGTTAGGAATCTATTTCTGATGTTAAGTACCCCAAGTGTCTATGGTTTAAGTTGTCTATCGATGTTGATCAATTATTTAAATGTTAACACCAGAGTATTGATAGAAAGTGCTCTTCTCAAGAACATAATGGTAATGGGATCTAAGGCAATTTTATACATCTTTAGTGTTAATGTCACTTTTGGTTTATACCTCAGGGTCAACCAGTTGTACATATTATACCATCTTGCATTGAAAACATGGATGGGCTCATTATGTTCCCTCTTCATGCTAGTGAAGTGTTGATATACCAATCCAAGATTGGTAACCTATCCAAATTATACAAAAAAATCCATTTGATAATCCTCCCAGTTGGTGATGGATTTTTCCATTAGATTCAAATACCAATCATAAGCAGCATCCATTAAAGTAAAATGGAATAACTAGAATGCAACATCCTCATCAACTACATTCATTAACCTCAAAGCAACGTTAATAGATTTAATATTCTCTTCTGCGATCCTTGGCCATGAAGGAGAAAATGATGGAAAATATTTTTTGGGGTTTTAGAGTAAATCATGCACATCCCCTAGGATGTAAATGGTAGATCCAACTAACCAAGGCTATTTCTAAGCCATTGGTTGATTGATAGGTAAAGGTGTCCTTATGGGTAAAAGGTGACCTAGTGGAGGTGGATTGTTCTAAACTAGAGTTGTTGGCATAGCTCTAGGTCTCCTATGGCTTGCCAAGGGTGATACCAATAAACTAGACTAGGAATTGGATCTGGTCACTCTACTAGGAGACTCTAGTGTAACTCTATGCAAGGACTAACCTCTATTATTGGGAGGAAATTTAGATCCCTCTTTCTAACACTATCAAAACTATTAATGTAGGTTTTATGTACACCATAGTCATAACGAGTTAGCCTCTAACATTTTAGGATCTCAATGGAGGTAAACTCCACTCTAGGGCATGATTTGTAGGTATGTGGTCTTTAACAACCTATTGATATAATAGTGGGTATGATATGTGGGTTATTTATAAGGTATTTTGGATGGAGGTGTGACCTTATAACATAGTGAAATTATACATGAGTTAGATGGGTAATTAGATTTTAATCTAAAGTAGGTAGGTTTCAATAACAAAATCAAAAAAAAGAAGGTAAGGTAGGGTAGAAAATAAGACTTTTTAGTCCTTGGGATTACTCTCTTGGTTGGTTTCTAAATAGACCTATGCTTTCTAAAACCCATGTCTATTGCTAGCAGTAATAAAACACATGTAGTGGGCATGGCTAGGAAGTCTAAGGGAATAGAGATGTAGGAAGTTCACATGCCTCAGACAAAAAAATTTCCTTTTAGGGTAGCCACTACATACCCTTGATCAAGATATTATGGCTTGGGCAAGTGAATTGTCTAAGGTAGTTGTTACACGCACATACAAAACTACACCAAAGAAAGCATAAATACACATTAAAAAATATGATTCAAATGACTTGAATCACTTTATTGATATATTTACTTATCTTTTAATAGATATTTCACACTTAATATTATAATATCAATCAATAAATCAAGAATCTACTCACAGTTATAGCACACTAAAGATTTATTGAATCACATAACTATAGAAATAACAATCAATTACATGGAATGGGAAATAAAATACTTAGGACACTTTGTTGATGATCAAAAATTACTCATTGCTCTATATTCCAAAAAAAAATTACCCTTTCATTGTGAGGGTTATAATTATATATAGACTTGGGGAAGGGGGTGCCTCATTTTCCAAGTTCTTTCAAGTGCTTACATGTATTAGTTTGAACATGCAGTTCCAAAACCATCTAGGAGCTAATAATAAATAAACTGACTCTTCAAAGTCATGTAACATGTGCATACACACAAAATACAAAGTTAATTCATTACAATTATCTACTCACAAAATTAAATACATAGGCCACTACAAAATTGTATATGTATGAGATTTAGCTTATCAAGGCTTGCTCATTTGAAGTACCACATGTATTTTGGTGGGAGTGGAATTAGATATGGCCACTAAAGTTATAGTTTCACCTCTAGAATCTTGTCTTTTATTCACCTCATTATCTTTATAGACCTTTTGGGCTACTCCATGTTACTTCCATATGATGCCTAAATTTAGAAGCAAAGGTTGATGAATTATCTTTATTTATCCAAGGAGCTCAGCATGTTCATCCTTAGTTGTCTAAAATTTATTCTTGAAGATCTCCACTTTAGTGACCTTATTTTGAGCCTTTCTTAGTTCTGATTCAATTTCCTCAATTGACAAACCTTATGATCTTTGTTTGAATTCATTAGATACCTTCTAAATAAGCTTATCAAAATTGATCCTACTAACCAACTTACCAATGGAGTCTTTCACCTGTGACAACTTTAGTTCATGCAAAATTTGAAGGACCTGAGCCTCATGTGCTTGGTATTTGGGGACTAGAGCCCCAATTTTTAGTAACCAATCTCTTTCCTCTTTTTACCTAATGACTACTAGATTCAAGTCATTAGATGCCTCTAGTATAGTCATTAAGTCGAGATGTTTATAGAGAAAGTTGCCTATGTAGGCCACTAGAATCTTTAATTTGGTACTATCATCTCTTAGGGAGTTATACAATAGATTATTTTGGATCACATGAGGGACCATCTTAGCCCTCATAAACTCCATATCTTTAAATGTGTTGTAATATCTTGAGGCTACTTCCTAGACCTCAGCTTCAATTCCAACTAGTGTGTGCATTATTTTAGCATTTTCTTTTAGTTGTTCTACTTCTTTCTCTAGCACCTACACCTCTTCTTCTAACTCTTGTTGATCTATATTTGTGCTCTCATGAATGGTAACTACAACATCCTTATGATCTTGGGCTAGGTCTACTAAATTTTCTTCATATAAGGATTGCCCTAGCTATCCATTATACCTTTTAGTAAGTGAGAAAACCTCTTGTCTCTCTTCTAATATGATTTGGATTCCCCTATCATCTTCTAGTTTTTTCTTCTTGAACTTTTATATACTACTAGTGGGGGGTCAAACAATGTGGAGATAAATGGGAGTTCTATGATCTTAAAGTTTGGTAGTTGGGAAGCCTTACTCTTCAAGTCTAATACCCATGTAGGAATGTCAAGTTGGGATGGATCATAGGTTTTAGTAGAAAGATCTTCTTTTGTTTCCTAGTGGGCTTCCTATTACTTGTTAAAGGCCTTAGTGAGCACATTTAGGAGGGAAGACCATATGATTTTAGACCAATCCACCCCTCCAAACTAAGGGAGTGGATGGACTATGATTATTTGAGGCTTGGCATTCCTCCCCTTACTAATAGTTATCATAGTGGTTTCTTCTATAAAAGTGATGTTTGGAAGTGGAAGGGTGATTTGGGTGGATTGAACGTGGAGTTATAAGGTGGCCAAAGTCATTTTCACTTTCATAGACACCTTCTTTTTATTGAGGTCTTTAACCATGTAGGTGCTCATAGGAATAGAAGGGATAGGTGGGGTGAATGGGATGGAAGTGGAGATGGAAGAATAAATAGTGGTAGTGGATGTGGAAGGAATGGATGAGGGGACTTCCACAGAGGCAACTTGATCAAAGATGCATAGAAAAGATAAAGGAAAACTATCAAAAGATTGGGTACCTTGAAGAGAGAGTTCCACTAGTTCTTCTTGGAGGCTTATAGCCTTGTATATTTCCATATCAACTTCCTCATTAGAGTCATAGTCAATGTCTTTAATCACCACATATACCCTGGCTAGTTTTGATCATGGAGGCTGAGTGGATGAGCCATGGTCCTTTAGTTTCTCTGAGGATCTCATCACCACTTTAAAAGTTCCCTCCTACTATCTAATTCCCTAGTGAAAATAGAAGGCTCACATTAGATCATCTTCAAATGATCCTCTTATAATCTAGTAAGTTGTGCTCATACTAATACCTCCTCATCTAATTGAGTATTCAAAAATACAAAATCATAGTCATAGGGCTGATGACTATATGGGATGTTAAACTCACTGATATGTTTTTTAATCCACCCATGGGGATCCCAATCCCTATGTGGAAGTTTAGGGAAAGGATATCTCTTGTATCTGTTGCCTACATCTCCAAGGTGTTTTATCATTGTATATTTTAATCTAAAAATGGTGATTAGTTGACTGAAATATAAGGCTTTCTTCTACCTTGCCAAATCTTCCTCTACACTCTTCCATAATTAGAAGGCAATCTCTTGCTTGACTAACTTGTCCATAACAAACCTTGGAAGACACAGGGGGTCAAATTTATTCCCCCATACCATGATGATAGTAAAATTGGGGTAGAGGAAGAAATCTTACATTATGGCCAAGTAATTCACTATATTATGCCCAACCTGAGGCATAGGCAAGTTGTGAATAGCTTACCAAATTTGAGGATAAATGTCCTCAAATATTCCCACCATGTGTCTTGTATAGCAATATATATGCATAAATTGATATTAATCACAAATTATGTTCTTTTCATAGTTTATGGTTAGAGACCACAATGTACCAAGGTCTCTATAGAATGTTCACATGACTACATCTAATAGATACGACATCATAAAGAAGTACCAAATAGATGTAAGATGCATGTCTTTATGGATATTTTGCTCCCTCAGTCATAGGCATATGATCTCATTGAGGGTATAAGCAGCATCATGTGTGAGCAACATATACAATAATAGTACCCAATCCAAGTTAACAAAGTGGATGCTAGACATACCATATAATCTATTGAGGAGCATCATGTTGATATGGATACTCGTCTTGAACTTATCAATTGGGATGGCCCCTTTTATCTTGTTTCTTTTCTAGGTGATAGTTTGTTGTAGGAAGAGCGATGATGATAGAACCTTATCCACTGAGGTCTCTATGTTGAATTGCACTAGTGTGTGCTTATTGAAGTAGATGTCATGGATGTTTGAAGACAAATATCTCAAAAAATCTTCCCCTGAGATGTAAGTTACCATTGTGTTATTCCTCAAGTGGTGCAATAATGCATCCTATGATATTTTTTCAATGAATATTAAGTCCTATAAAAGCTATATGTAAGGCATCACTTCTAATTTTATAGTAGTAAAATATAGTTTTGGAATTTTTAAGATAGTAATTATTTCACAGACAATCAATCTACCAATGTCATATCATCCTCCAATGAAAATATGTCCACTAAATCAATAACATCCCACAATGCTAAGTAATTCCTTTTTTATCTTTAAACATAGTAGCATCGAAGACTATATTCATAAATTATGTTGAATCTTTGATCGAATATAGATATAGTGGATTGGTACTTTGGATTGCTTTAGATGTAGATGCCATGGTTGTATGTTTGGTGTTTCCCTCTTGTTAAATGTGGTGTGTGCTATATATACCTATATGCCAATGCAAATGACTTAGCTCTAGCTTAATTGTTGTTCATTGTATACTTTCAAAGTAGAAACTAGGGCTCTTTCTTGTTGAAAGATAGTAAAATAATTCAAATACAAGTTAGCTCAAATATAAATGATAGCTTTTGGTCACAATAGATCACCTATATATAATCTAACATTGAATACTAGTTCATGTAAAATCAAAGTGTAACATTCATTTTAGGTTTTCATGTCATGTATAATTCAAATTTTTTAGCTTAGGGTGGCATGGACCTTTAAAATATCAATATAAAGTATTTTTTTTAGATTGGCTAAGTATGATGATACTTAGTAATACTCCCAGTAATAAAGTGCTTTAGGGTGTATAGAGAAAAATTATTTTAGGGCCTATGTTCATAGACTAATTATTTTGGGGCATTTGTTTTAGATAAAGTGTCTACAATAATTTATCCAAAGGATTCATCTAATAAAAATTCTTGAAGTAATTCTTTTAGAGGGTTATTTCAAAGGTCTGGAGGGCATTTTAATTTTCCCTCAAGGTTACTTTTTATTTGAAATGTTCACTTTGTAGGGCATTTTTTCATGATAAAAGTCACAAAGGGTCTACTTCATAAATGTTGGAGGGCACTTTGGAGCCTCCTAAAGGGTACTTATGTATGGCTAAGGGGTACTTCAAAAGTTTTGAAGGGTATAATTCTTTCAGATAGAATGTCTGAAGAAATTGTCTAAGGGAAAAAAGGTCTGAGACAAAAGTCATAAAGGGTATGTCCATGGTGAAAGGGTTCATTTACAAAGGCCAAAGGGAAATTTTTTAGGGAAAAAAAGGTCAAAATAAAAATCCCAAAGGATAAGTCCCTTAGGGTAAGGGGCTAGAAAAATAGTTTGAGGGGTATGCGGCAAAAAAATCAAAGGTTATATGCCCCCCAAAATAAGTGGTCAATAAGGGGGTAAATGGTCAATTTGGGGAAGGCTAAAGGGCTTGTTTGAAGGGTTTAAAAGGGTAGGTAGAAACAAATTGAAGGGTCTAATTTGGGGTAAAATTTTGCCTAAAGGGTCTACTTGGCAAAGGTTAAAGGGCACTTATGAAATTCCTAATGGGTATTTTCGTATGGCTATGGGTCATTCCAAAAATCCTAAAGGGTAATTTTGGATAGGTTAAAAGGGATAATCCATTAGGGAATTTGTTTCAAGAAAAGTGTATGCAGTCCAAAATTCCTTAATGTAAAAGGTCTGTAGGCCAAATTATTCTAGGAGAATTATTTTAGACAAAAAACCCATAACAATTGCTCTAACAAAATAAGTCTTTTGAATAATAAGCTCAAAATAAAATAGGACCAAAAAATTTCCAAAACATAACATCCAAAAACATAATTTTATAATAAGGCTGAAATAAATAACCTGGAGGCTACGAACCCAACGAATTCATCTGAAATACACAAGTTAGTCTCATAAACACAATGCCAATATCATCTTGCCAAAAAAATGAAATGTCCTAGATTTCCCAAATTTTGCACAAACATATCAAAAGGATTCCCCATTAAGATCACATCTCAAAAAATGTGGGTCCCTATTTCCTTCTAGGAAAAAGGGGGGGTTGGGTACAACAAATGGTGACTTATAAGGGGAATACTCCTGAGTATTCGATAACCCAAAACTCTAGTTCCGTAATCTTTAGATTAAAATTGGAGTATGTCAACAAAAAAAATATGCTCAAATCATAAACATGATAGATATTACTAAGTCAATTCACATAACATAATTTCCTTATAATTCCTTAGATTTATGTGTGCAAGATTTTTATTGATGTATCCCTTGCTTTGATGAGTTTTTCAAAAGGTTTTGATACAGTTGTAGGTTTCATTCTAGTATCTATTAAAGCTTATTAAATCATGGAAATCCTAGGCATTACTCTAATACCAGCTAGGAATCAATAGCCTTGATAGAGATACCTTAGGTTCCTTTTCCACTCCCTCTATTGTCTATTCATAATCATGATGCATGGTGCATTGACCTTATTTCATCATGTGAGCTCTTTTAATTTTATTTAAATTTTATTTTACTCTTTTGAACTCATTATTTCTTTTTTCTATTTCTTATATTTTCTTAAGTTTAGATTAGTGGAAAAGAGAGAGGATGAAACCCCAATGAGTTGGTATAATTAGATAACAAATCATTACTAAAATATCCCTGCCAGCTAGATCTAGACCCAAAATCATCACTTCCAAAAAGTATCCCAAGAACAATTTCCATATGTTTGATAAAAATATTTAATTGTGACATAATCTAAAATAATCCTATGATCGCTTTCCTTTGTTTTAAAGCCTTGAGACATATAAATACATCCTATCTATAAATTATCCCAAAATGTGTCAAAATTACTTTTCCCCTTCTCACACTCAGTTGTTTTGGATTTTAGTTTTGGCAATAACTAGAGTAAGCACAAATTTTGAATGTTAAAGAAGAAAATAAAGATGACTAATCTAGAAAGCAAAAAATTGATATAGAAAGCACTAAAATCTAATCTAAGGAAACCAAAGTACTAAAAAGTAGAATAACTAAACTAGAAAGTATTGAAAATCTATTATAGAAAGCATGGAAATCTAATCCTATGTCTAAACTTATCTGAATCCTCTCAATCAGTAATATATGTAGATGGAACAGCTCTAAAGTAATGCTTTAGGAACTATCCACTAATTGGATATGTAATCTCATTGCCTTAGAGGTCTTTTAGACAAAACATATTATTGCCCATGAACTTTGAAATCTAATATGGTCTAATCCATAATAGAGCAAATTTGTCATGTTGTCTTTTCTTTTCGTGGGATTTATCCCATATTAATACAGTATCTAAAATTATGAATGCTTTTAATTTTACCCTTGTATCAAACCACCATTTAGCTACATCCTAATGTTTGTTGAATGTTTACAAATCTTCCTTCCTTGAATCCTCCATTTCTATTATATCCAGCAATCTTGATTCTACTTTATGATTTGGTTCCATGTAATCTTGTATGAGCTAATAAGTAGGTAGCTTTAATGTGATGGGAAAAATTGGTCTACATCCACACAAGTAAGTAAGATGAAGATTTTAGGGCTTGTTTATATCTCATTTGGTCTGCCCAAAGAGCATAATTTAGTAGATTATGTTAGTCTCTAGGCTTATCCCCTATTGACTTCTTGATTACCTCAATCAAATTTTTATTTGTTAACTCAGCTAATCCATTCCCCTAAGGGTATTGGTTAGAAGCTAACCTAATTATAATTTTATTGTCATATTCCCACTCATTAAACTTTGTTGATATAAACGTTGGTCCATTATCACATACCAAAGAGATGGGCATGTTGAATCTAGTCATGATGTGCTCTTCCAAAAATCAAATCACATCTTGTGATTTACTATTCTTTATGGCAACTAATTTCATCTATCTTGTGCAATAATCTATAGCCATAAGCACAAATTTATGGCCTAATAAAGATTTTTGGTTAATTACACTAATAAAATCCAAACGCCATTGTGAAAAGGGATTTTCTTTAATGATTGGTTATAGAGGCATTATCGCATGTAATTCTCTCTTGGCTAACACTTGACATTCATCATGCATATGATAATACTTGAAAATAGTTGGCCAATAATATCCAAACCTCAAAATTTTATGGGTTATGGTATTCCCAGTAAGGTGACCACTACCTATCTTTTGATGCAAGTTTTCTAGGATTTCCCTAGCCTCCTCTATAGACACACATCTAAGATAAATTCCTTCATAGTTCCTTTTGTATAATATTCCTTTCTTGATCATGAAATGATAAACTCTATGCCTCAATACTCTCCTTATTTCCTTACTAAGCTCTGGGGGGCAAGTACCTATAAGTAAATACTAGATTATATTGGTATACCATTCCCCTTTAGAAACTTGTGTTGTACATACCTTTTTAATGGTAATTCAGGGATCCATTTCAATCATGAGTTGAAAAATGACTTCCCTCTAAAGATATTTTTAGGACTAATCTCTATGTCAAACTCTTGGAGCTTGTCCATCCATATGCCTCGATGTTATCCTAGCTCATTATGTGATAGGGTGAGCTTTACAATTAGATCAGGCATAATAGTGATGGTTATGTTCCTCAAGATATAATGTCAAAAAAAATTCACTACCTTAACCAAATCAAAAAAAATCTTGTTAATCATTGAATACTCAAGTTTTGCATCTTTCAAATTTGTGCTCATGAAGGCAATCAAATGCTCAGTTTCATCCTTCTTCTATGTGAAAACTATGGTAATGGTGTGTTCTGAGGTGAATGAGCACAAATAAAAATTCTTTACAAATTTTGGGCTAATTAATACTAGAGCTTGAGATATGGCATATTCTATGTCTCAAAAGGAATTTTTGGCTTTGGTTGTCTATTCTATTTTAGCATCCTACTTGAGCATAGCATTTAGAGGCTTGACAAATTTTTTGAACCCTGAGATAAACTTCTTGATGAAGTTGATATTCCCAAAAAATAACCTAAGTTATTTCTTGATATTTGGTTACTAAATATTTTAGATTGCCTTTATTCTTTCTAGATTAATGGTGATCCCATCTTTTGTGATAACATGTCCTAAGAGTTTCCCCTTAGTGACTCCAAATATACTCTTTTTGGATTTAAAGAATTCTTCAACTTCCTACACCTTTCAAATATGGACTGCATGTGATTTATGTGATCCTCTCTATTCTTTGAGAATATCATGAGATCATCCATATTAATAATTATGCATTTTTTTATTAGTCCCTTAAAGGCATGATCCATGGTACATTAGAAGGTAAATCCTACATTAATCAGGTGAAATGACATCCTCTTATATGCATAAGTACCCCATTTCATGGTAAATATCATCTTCATTTTATCCTAGATATGCACTAGTACTTGGTTGTAGTCTAAAAATCCATCTAAAAAGGACATCATCTCAAAACCACTCACTACTTATATTACCTCATCTAGAGAAGGCAGAGGATAATTGTCCTTTTTATAAGCCCTGTTTAGATTTTTGAAGTCTACACATAATCTAATCTCACCATTCTTATTTCTAATCATGACCAAATTAGCCACCCATATAGAATTTCAAATTGAGAAGTTGATTTTATCACTTAATAACTTCTCCACTTCCTTCTGAATAAAAGGCTCCAAAATAGCGTTCACTAGCCTTTGCCTCTATCTGAATGGTTTATGGTCTTACCTCAAGGGAATTATGTGAGTGATGACCTATGGATCATATACCTTAAGGTATTCATATGTCTAAGTGATAATTTCCTTATATTTAACAATTAAATATTTGACTCATTGCCTTTCTTCCATGGTGTAGCTAAGGCCAATATTCACATAATGTGGGTTATGGTCATCTCCCAATTTTTATTTATTGAATTTTGATTCATCAACCTTAGGTTATTTGAGTTGTTATGCCTGAGGATCTAAGTTGAATGATATTTCCAAAGAGACTAACCTATTGGAATTTGATTTAATTTAATTTGGAGAATACCTTCTTTATTTGTTTCTTCTTGACAAAAATGATTAATTTCCTTCTCATCAATGATTTGGGATTTGAAATCCCTTAAATTAATTAAGAACTAGATATTATATTGATCATCACTAAAGACCTAAAAAAATTCTACATTATCTAGAATAGAAGGATAGGGAACCAACTCAATGGAAAATCTTTTTACCTTAGACTCCTATAATGGCTTGAGATTGATAGCAGTTGTAGTTAGTGAATTGCCAACCTAATTTTGTTCTCTTGGGAGTGATACTATGTTGAAATATTCAAAGCTTTCAATTAAATCCCACATTCTATGATTATACCTCTTCAAATAAGACAATTTTCACTAGTATTTGTTTCTTATCTGGTGAACTACTAGCTTTGAGTCCCTGAATAAATTTATCTATTTTGCATTGTTCTTCAGTGCAAACTATAATCCTAAGATTAGAGCCTCATACTTATCCCTATTATTCATATATGGAAACCGTAATCTATAGGTGGCCAAAAACTTCTTACCTTGAGGATTAATTATCTTTATTCCCACACTTGATCCTTTTTTGGACCTAGCTCCATCAAAATGCATTGTCCATAGCTGATTTGAACCTTCAGGTTCTAGGTTCTACACTAAATTGTGAGTGGTAAAAGTATAAATGCCCAACAAGGGAGAATAATAATTCACCTCTTCATTCTTGATGTTATATTCTATGATGAGATATTTCATTCTTGTCTCTCTATCAGTTTTGATCTAATTTTCAACTCCTCTCCATCACAGCTAGATGTGTGAGAAGTCCATGGAAAGATACCCATTAAGTATTTTGCACTGGTCTCTACTCAAAAATAATCCATAGCCCTTTGATATGTCCACTACTAGGATATCAATAATCATTTAGACTCTCAATTTTGATGTTACTTGAATGTGTATGTCATTTAGTTCTCCCACTATTGGTATTACCATTTTATCTAGTTGAAAGACTGATCTCTTTAAAGGGCTAGGAGTGAGACCAAGTTTTCTACATATAGAAGGAGGCATAATAGTTGTGGATGCTCTAGAATCAACCAAAAAATTATGAATATTCTTATCAAATGCTCTAATGGTCAACAAGAATGATTGTAATTTGGGCTTACTCTTGTAAATGATGTTGGCATCAACAACCTTTACTTTGTTTATAGCCACTCTATTTTTCTCTACAAGAACCTTTTCGATAATGGATTTATATAATAATTCCTTTTACTTGGTGATCTAAGCTTACTCATGGAGATTTATATTTGCCTTAATTTTATTCATGTCTTCTATGATATTATATCCTCCTTTATTTGGTTCTTCTTTGTTCATTGGTTGATCATTCCCTTTTGGAGGGGGTAGATTGTTATCCACTTTGGGATCTAGAGGAATTGTTGTTGTATTTGGAGGAGTTGAGGTCATAAGTGGTTGATTGTTCCTTAAGTTGTATACACCTCTCTAAAATTTTTGGAAAGCATGAACTTCATTTGTATTATATTTTGGTTCATTATCATCTTCTCCTAGGAAGGGGAATTCATGAGTCTCAAAGAACATGCTTGTGATAGAAGATTCAGGGTCTTGATGAGATTCTGGTGGATTATTCATTTGATCCTTCTTATTTACTTCCATCTGAAAGATCTCAAACATTATACAGAACTCAATGTAATCAAGATCACCATGTTGGGGTATATTATGTATCCTACACCAATTGGGGAGAGATGTTTTAGCAATGTTAATTTTGGGATCCTTCTAGGTTGCTTTATATTATTTGTAGGCTTATTAAATGGCATATTATATATTTTTAACTCAATGTTCTAGTTTCTAATCAGAGCATTAGTATTTCCCATCTTCCATTGCATATTCAGAAAAGAATACTTAATTTCTAAACCATCTTCTAAATAGAAACCAATTTGGATTTTACGAAATTCGCACCTTATAGAACAATCATAGAAAGTGCAGTTTCATGCTAGTTTTATTAGTAACTATTGCCTGTCACATGATTTTCAAAATATCCAAAACTTGATTGCATCATTTGTGTTAATAGAGGTAGTGTGTATAATTGATTATCAATGTATACCAAAACATTGTTCTCCATATGTGGTATCAGATTGAGTGTTTGGAATCCATTATTGATGTTAGGTACCCAAAGTGTCTATGGGTTGAGTTATATATCAATGTTAATGAGTTCTTTAAATGTTAATGCTAGAGTATTGGTAGCAAGTGATCTTTTTAGGAAGATAGTGATAATGCAATCTAAGGCATTTTTGTACGTCTCCAATGCTAATGTCACTTTTAGTTTATACCTTATTGTACATCTTTTACCATCTTGTGTTGAAAGCATGGATGGGCTCTTTAGGTTCCCTCTTCATGCCAGTGAAGTGTTGATATACTAATCTAGTATTGGTGACCTATCCAAACTATGCAAGAAAAGTTGTTTGATAATACTCCCAATTGGTGATGGAGTTTTTTGTTAGATTCAAATACTAATCATAAATAGCATCCATTAAATTAAAATGGAATAATAGACATGAAACATCCTCATCAACTACATTCATTAACCTCAAAGTAGCTTTAATAGATTTAATATGCTCTTTTACAGTTCTTGGCCCTAAAGGAGAAAAGGATGGTAGATATTTTTTAGGGTTCTTAGGTGAATCATGCATGTCCTCCAAGATGGAAATGATAAATCCAACTAAGTAGGGTTGTTACTAAGCCATTGGTTTATTTATAGGCAAAGGGCTCCTTACAGTTAAAGCGTGCCCTAATAGTAGTGGATTGTTATAAAATAGAGCTGTTGGCATAGCTCTAGGTCTCCTACGGCTTGCCAAGGGTGATACCAATAAATTAGCCTAGGAATTGGATCTAGTCACTCTCTTAGGTGACTCTAGTGCAACTCTATGCAAGGACTATCCTCTATTATTAGGAGGAAATTTAGAGACCTCTTTCTAGCACCAGTAAAACTATTGATGCATTTTTTATACATACCATAGCAGTAATAAGGTAGACTCTAATGTCTTAGGATTTTAATGGAGGTAAATTCCACTCCAAGGCACAATTTGTAGGTATGCACTTTTTGATAACCTATTGATAGAATAGTAAGTAGGGTATGAAGGTTGTTAACAAGGTTTTTTGGATGGATGTGACCTTCAAATAGAGTGAAATCCTACATAATTTGGATGGGTGGATAGATATTAATATAAATTTGGTAGGTCTCAATAATAAACTCAAAAAAAGGAAGGTAAGGTAGGGTAAAAAAGAAGACTCTATGGTCCTTTGGATTACTCCCTTGGTTAGTTTCTAAATAGACCTATGCTTTCTCAAATCTATGTCCATTGCTAGCAGCAATAGCACACATGCAGTCAGACATGACTAGGAGGTCTAAGAGAACATAGATGTAGGAAGTTCACATGCCTTAGACAAATATTTTTCCTTTTAGGGTAGTTGTTTCACACCCTTTATTAGGATATTATAGCTTTTTCAAGTTAATTATTTGATGTAGTTGTTGTATGCACATAAAAAACTACACTAAAGAAAGCATAAATATACATTCATAAATATGATTCAAATGACTTGACTCACTTTATTGATATATTTAATTATCTATTAATAGATATTACACATCTTAATATTAGAATATCAATCAATAAATCAACAATCTACTCACAGTCATAGCACACTAAAGATTTATTGAATCACACAACCATAGAAATAACAATCAATTACATATAATGGGAAAGAAAGTACTTAGGACACTTTGTTGATGATCAAAAACTGCTCATTACTCTATATTCTAAAATTTTATAACCCTTTCTTCATGTGGGTTACAATTATATATAAACTTAGGGAAGGGGGTGCCTCATCCTCCAAGTTCATACAAGTGGTTACAAGCATCAGTTTGAACATGCAGTTCCAAAACCATCTAAGAGATAAAAATAAATAAACTAACTTTTCAAAGTCATGTAACATGTGCATGCACATAAAATAAAAAATTAATTAATTACAATTGTTTTCTCACAAAACTAAATACATAGGCTACTATAAAATTTTATATGCATGATATTTCACCTATCAAGGCTTACTCATCTAAAGTGCCACATGCATTTTAGTAGGAGTGGAAGTAGATGTGTCCATTGAAATTATAGGTGTACCTTTGGAAACTATATGTTCTTTACCTTGTTATCTTTTTAGACCTTTTGGGATGATTCATGTTGCTTTTGTATGATGTCTAAATTTAGCAATGAAGGCCAATGAATTCTCTTTATCTATCTAAGGAGCTTAGCATGTTCATCTTTGGTTGTCTGAAATTTATTCCTAAAAGGTTTCCACTTCAATGACCTTTTTTCAAGCTTTGATCAATTTTTATTCAGTTTGCTTAATTGAAAAACCTTTTAAGATATATTTAAATTCATTGGCTACCTTTTATATAAGCTTATCAAAATTGAGCCTACTAACCAACTTACCAATGGATTATTTCACCTTTGATAATTTTAGTTTATGTAAAATCTAAAGGACCTAAGCCTCATGTGTTTGGTATTTGGTGACTAAAGACCCAATGTTCTGTAACCAATCTCTTTCCTCTTCATTCCTAAAAACTACTAGGTTTAATTCATTGGACACCTCTAATATAGTCATTAAGTTGATATGTGTTTAAAGTTAGTCACCTTATAGGCCACTAGCATATTTAATTTGGCACTATCATCTCTCAAGGAGTTGTATAATATATTAGTTTAGCTCATATGAGGGGACATCTTAGCCCTCATAAAATCCATATCTTCTAATGTGTTGTAACATATGCAGGCTACCTCTTGGACCTCAACTTCAATTCTAGTCAGTATATGCATTATTTTAGCATTTTCTTTGAGTTGTTCCACTTCTTTCTACAACACCTTCACCTTTACTTTTTAGATCTTTCTAAGCTAGCTATGTGCTCTCCTAAATGGAAACTATGACATCCTTATGAGCCTAGGCCAACTCTATTAAAATTTTTACATATAAGGGTTGCCTTGGTTGTCTATTATAACTTTTATTAAGTGAGAACACCTCTTTTCTCTTCTTGAATATTATTTGGGCTCCTCTATCATCTTCTATTTTTCTCTTCTTGACCCTTTGGATATTGCTAGTGGGGGGGTTGAATAATGTGGAGATAGATAGGAATTCTATCATCTTAGAATTTTGTATTTGGGAAGATTTACTCCTCAAGTCTAGTTCCCATGTAGGAATGTCAAGTTGGGATGCATCAAAGGTTGTAGTAATAACCTCTGCTTCAATTTCCTATTGGGATTCTTGTTACTTCTTGGAGGCCTTAGTGAGGACATCTAGGAGGGAAGGCCATATGATTTTAGATCAATCCACCCCTCCAAACTAAGGGAGTGTATGGACTATGATTATTTGAGGCTTGGACTTCCTCCCTTGCTATTAGTTATCATAGTGGTCTCTTCTATGGAATGATGGTTGGAAGTGGAAGGGTGATTTGGGTGGATTTAATGTGGAGTTGGGAGGTGGTCAAAGCCATTTTTACTTTCCTATAAAGCTTCTTTTTCTTGAGGTCTATAATTGTGGAGGTGCCAATAGGAATAAGAGGGATTTATGGGGTGAATGGGATATAAGTGGAGATGGAAGGAGCAATAGTGGTAGAGGATGTGGAAGGAATAGATGAGGGGACTTCCATAGAGGTAACATGATCAAAGATGTGTAGAGAAAACAAAGGAACATAATCAAAAGATTGGGTACCTTGAAGAAAGAGCTCCACTAGTTCTTTTTGAAGGCTTATACCATGGCTATTTCCATCTCTGCTTCCTCATCAGAGTCATCTTCAATATCTTTAATCACCATGTCTCCCATAGCTAGTTCTAATCATGGAGGCTAAGTGGATGAGCCCTGTAATTCCTTTATTATAGGACTACCCATGTAAGTCCTAGGCTTTCTTCTATATACCAAATGGGTCTTTACCTAAGTGGGAGAGTATAAAGGCAATGATTCCCCAAGAGTTTATACCCTAATAAATGTAACAATAAGCCATTGGGTAGAATTTATAGTAGGCTCCTCTCCATGGCCTTCCTCATTAGAGTTGAGACTAATGGGGTCTCTTGCCTATACTCCCCTAGCTATGTTGGGCTCAATTAGCCTAGGATATTCCTTTACTACCTTAAAATTTATAAGGTGTGTTTACTAGGATGATGTATCCTAGTCTTTTGTTTTCTCTGAGAATCCACCTCTACAAAAATTTGAATGCTACCACCCCTTAAAAAGTGCCATCCTACTATCTAATTTCCTAGTGGTAATAAAAGGCTCACTTTTGATCATCCTCAAATAATCCTCTTGTAATTTGTCAAGTTATGTTCATTATAATACCTCTTCATTTCATTGATCATTCAAAAATACAAAATGATAGTCATAGTCTTGATGACTATATGGGATGTTAAACCCACAGATATGTTTCTAGAACCACCCATGGGGATCTTAGTCCCTATGTGGAAGTTTAGGGAAAAAATAGCTCCTATATTTTCCACCTATGTCTCTAAGGTGTTTTATCATTATATATGTCATTTTGATAATGGTGATTAGATGGTTAAAATATAAGGCTTTATTTTTCATTGCCAAATCTTTCTCTACACTCTTCCATAATTGGAAGGCAATCTCTTGATCAACTAACTTGTATGAAACAAACCTTGGTAAACACAGGGGGGCAACCTTATTCCCCCATACCATGATGATAATAAAATTAGGGTAGACTAATAAATATCCCTTTTTGGATAGGTTCTTCACTATATTATGCCCAATCTGAGGCATAGGCAAGCCATGAATAGCTTGTCAAATCTAAGGACAAACATCCTTGGATATTCTCATCATGTGTCTTGTATAGCAATAGATATGCAAAAAGTGATAGTAATCATAAATTATTTTCTTTTCACATTTTGTGGCTGAATACCATAATGCACCAAGGTCTCTATATCATGTTTCTATGACTACATCCAATAGATATGACATCATTAAGAAATCCCTAGTGGGTATAGGATGCCTATTTTTGTGGATAATTTGCTCCTTCAATCATAGGCTTATGATCTCACTGAGGGTGTAAGTAGCATCATGTGTGAGCAAAATATATAATAATACTACCTGATCCAAGTTAACAAAGTGGATGCTAGGCATACCATAAAATATATTGAGGAGCACCATGTCAATGTGGATACTCATCTTGAACTTGTCAATTGTGATGGCCCCTTTTAGCTTATTTCTTTTATAGGTGATAGTTTCATCTAAAAAGATCCATGATGATAGCACCTTCTCCATCAAGGTCTTTGTGTTGAATTGAACTAATGTGTGTTTATTGAAGTAGACATCGTAGATGTTCAAAGATAAATATCTCTAAAAATCTACCCTTGAGATGCAAGAGACCACTATATTGTTGTTTAAGTGGTGCAAGAATGCATCCTATGATATTCTACCAATGAAGAATAAGTCCCACAAGAGGTCTATGCAGGGCATCACTTCTAGTTTTACAGTAGTAAAGTGCAATCTTTGGTGTTTGTAATCCAATAATTATTCACAAACAATCAATCTACCAATGTCATATCATCCTCCAATGAAAATACATCTACTAAATCAAAAACATCCAACACTGAGTAATTATTATACTTATCTTTGAACATTGTGGCATTGAAGACTGTATCAATTAATTTTGTTGAATCTTTGATTGAGTATGGAGATGGTAGATTGGTACCTTAGAATACTTTGGATGTAGATGCCATGGTTGTATGCTTGGTGCTTCCATCTTACTCAACATGTTGCATGTTATATATACTTGTATGCCAATGTAAATGACTCAGCTTTATCTCAACTATTATTCATTGTAGACTTTTAAAGTATAAACAAGGGCTCTTACTTGTTTTAAGATAGTAGAAGACTTTGAATACAAGTTAGCTCAAATGCAAATGATAGGTTTTAGTTACAATGAATTGCCTATATAAAATCTGACATTGAATACCAATTCATATGACATAAATGTGAAACATTCATTTTAGTCTTTCATTTCATGTATAATTCAAATTTGTTAGCTCAGGGTGGTGGGGACCTTTAAAATATCAATAGCAAGTATTTTTACCATTATATTAGCTAAGTATGATGAGACTTACATTAGGGGAAATTTAGATGTAAAATGGGCCTTGTAAGAAATATTAAAAATGTTTTTATTTCACAAATTAATAAAATATAAATAATAAAAAATCAATTCGCCACATGGGTTAAGTGGGGCCACATATTTAGATAATAGATAATTAATAGACTTTCTCATTATACTTTCTATATTTTTTTAGATAGCCTTTAAGCTTTTTTAACTCTCAAAAAAGAATGTTAAGTTTCTAATTTTTTTGGATCTCTCATCAATCAATGAAAAAGAAGTAGATTTTATTGACCAAAGGAAGTATATTTGATGTCATATTTACCTTAGATTTAGAATTATGTCATGGAGTGGAGAAATCAATCCACTATAAATTTTTGATAGAGGTAGATTAATAGCCATTTTTCTATGAATTGTGAGGTTTTTTAGAGCTGAAGATACTCTGGTAAGTGGACCATGATTCAAGAGAGTTCACTCTCTATGACTATGGATTTTTATTTAACTGAAGTAGATTTTAATGACATGAATTTTATTTTTTTGCATGAAAAAATTGTGTTTCATTCACAATCACATATGTGAATGGTGATTGAAAGGAGGTATCCTTGAATTAAAAATAATTTGTAGTGGAATTAAAAGGAGGTATCCTTGTATTAAAAATAATGTATTGAGGTATTCCGTCAATTCACAATAACATAAAATTACATATACACTAGCTAATGTATAATTAAACTCGTGACAAAATCATGATATAATTATTAAATGCAAGAAACAAATGTGAAGCAGCTTGCACTCTTAGAAAGGAACACAACCATAATACATATACATTATATATATATATATATGTCCTATCCAAACATGGAGATAAATGAATATTTGTAGTCTATTGAAATTGTACAGGGGCTTTCTAAGTCCGTTGAAATCCTTGACTGAAATGGAATGTGGTTCTGCTTGAGTTGAAATAGCTAGGATAAAAATAATGGTGGCGATGTTTCTCTTGGGTTGAGTTAAATAAAAGAATAGAACTTTATATGGAAACTATGTTAATGTTATTGGATGAAAAGGTTACTTTGGGAGGTTCAAACCCTAGACATGGTGATAATAAGGATTGTGTGAAGGCAATGAAGAAGGCAAAGATCAATAGAATGAATATTTTATACAGTCATGGAGATAAATGCATATATTATATAATTTAACTTAAACTACCATGATATTATGTATAAATATTATCTCTTGGGTCTACCTAAAAACTTTTGTCTGTGAAATTTGATAAAATCACCAAGTTTTATTTTAAAATATTTATAGACACATTTGGTGAAGTAGTGAGTGAGGAAAATATAGAGGCCTTTCTTATTTGATACAAAGATCCCCCAAATTAGTTGTACAAAAAATAGAAATAATTAAGGTAGGATAAATCATTAGGAGCTCAGATATATCCTTCAAAATTGAAATATGTATTGTAAAATAAAGGAGACCAGTATTAAATACATTTTTAAAATAAAAATACAAGCTTGGCATAAGGAAGATCTTCCATTAGTGAGGAAAACTTGATTGTGGGAAAAATCCTACTAGCCAAACACATTCATTAGTTTTACATATAAAATATCAAAGATGGTGCACAACTTTTTATGGGTTAAGCACCATGTTTTCATGGGTTAACAAGGGGGTAAAAGAGCTACCTTTGGTAGATTGGGACATCTGCATTATCCTAGAGGATAAAGGATGTGTAGGTATCACATATATTTAAATTGATGGTGCAATCCTTGAAAAATAATGAATGGCCAAATCAAATGTTGGAGAGGCTCCATGTTATATTTTAATCTAAAATTTATTATTATTAGCTCAATAAAATCAAGGCAACAAAGTGCCATTTAAGTCATGATATAATCCACAGTCTAAAGGCCTTTAAACAGTCAGAGTCAAAAACCCTCAAGTTAATTTGGACTATGTGGAAAATGTTACTAATCATCTTCACTAAAATTATGGTAAATCTTGGCTTTTGTTCTGCCTAAAAACTTTTAGAATGTTTTTTCCCATTTTTATTTTTGAGATTTGTATATAGGCATATCAGTGTAGATAATAAAAATATATGTGTTTCTAAGATTAAACTATAGTTTTATATTGTACACCAATATTCTAGAGAATAATATTTATGTAAATTTAAAGTTGTTTTTGAATAGTGAATGAGTTCAACATCACCCTACTGAAGCTATTGACTCTTTATGTGAAATCAAAATAAAACATTAATTCAACAAAATCTTTGAAGTAGTTATTAGACATCATTTGTAGTTCCCATGCTAAATACCACCACTCAATTGATCTAAGACAATAGATGTAGGTAGGATTATCCACAAATTAGCTGGCATAAAAATAAAAAATCTGTAAGATACACAAATCACTAGTAAGTTGCAAAGTAGAGTAGGTAATTCTCCAATTCACAAAAATTTCCAGCCTAGAATAATTTTGCAATAGGACCTCAAGTCTAAGTAATCTTGTTGTGACCACCATCAAAACTCCGTTAACTTTTCTATTGACTAAACATTCTATGATCTACCAGTGATTGTAATTTTCTATTCACAATTTCACATAGCTTTTGTATTGATTGGATGGATGGTTTCGGTATAGGCACTTTCCTATAAAGACTGTTAGGACTCATCCTTTCTTTTAATACAATAGTTGTATGATGTTGACAGCATTTAAGTTTTTTTTTTAAATATGATTTAAATTTCATGAAGACATATTGTATGGTGTATGTATCACTATATGGATACATAATATATATGTCCTATCCAGACATGGAGATAAACACATGTTTTTAGTTTTTTGAAAGCGTAGAGGGGCTTTCTAAGTTCATTGAAATCTTTGATTGAAATGGAATGTGGTTCCACTTGAGTTGAAACATTTGAGATAAAATGAATGGTGGTAGTGTTGCTCTTGGGCTGATTTAAATAAAATAAAAGATAAAACTTGATATGGAAACAATGTTAATGTTATTGGATGAAAAGGTTGATTCGAGAGGTTTAAAATAATGTTAATATTGTTGGATGAAAAGGTTTCTTGGCATCTGATATTGTAGGAGTAGAAGAACTGACTATAGGAAGATATTGTAATGGCTATTGTGGTTGCATCTACCAATAATACCTTCTATGTACATTAATATGAAAAAAATAAAAAATCTTTACACTTTCTATTAAAACTGAAGAGATTGGAATAAAGCAAGTAGGGTTATTTTAACCAAAGTGGGTTATTTTAGAGAATTTAGTAAGTTTTATATAATAGATAAAAAATAATATATTTTTTAAAGTGATGTCAGGCCTAAAGGATGATGTCATACTTTGATTGATTTATATTTTTTTCATGTCATATTTCACAATTTAAAAATTTATTTTAGAGGCCCATTTACAATTAAAATTTCCCCTAATGAATAAAGTACTTTAAGGTGTATATTCAAAAATGATTTGGGGGCCTATGTTCATAGACTAATTATTTTGGGGCATTTATTTTGAAGAAAGTGTCTATAATAATTTCTTTGACTGATTCATCTAAGAAAAAGTCCCAAATTAATTCTTTCCAAGATATATTTCAAAGGTCTAGAGGGCACTTTTAATTTCCCTGAAGGGTACTTTAAATTTAAAGGGTCCACTTCATAGGGAATTTTTTCTTGACAAAATTCTTGAAGGGTCTACTTTGTTAATGTCAAAGGGCACTTTAGAACCTCCCAAAGGGTAATTTTGTATGGATAAGGGGAACTTAAAAAAAATTAAGGGTATAATTCTTTTAGATAGAATGTCCAAAAAAATTGGCTAAGGGAAAAAAGGTAGGACAAAAGTCCCGAAGGGTATGTCCATGGTGAAAGGGTTCATTTACAAAGGCTGAAGGGAAATTTTGTAGGGAAAAAAGGTCAAAATAAATATCCCAAAGGATAAGTCCCTTAGGGTAAGGGGTTTGAAAAAAAAATTTAAGGGTATGTAGCAGAAAACTTGAAGGGTATGTGACCCCTAAAAGAAGTGGTCAAGAAGGGGGTAAATGGCCAATTTGGGGAAGGTCAAAGGGCTTGTTTGAAGGGTTCTAAAGGGTAGGTGGAAATAAATTGAAGGGTCTACTTTGGGGTAAAATTTTTCTTGAAGGGTTTACTTCACAAAGGTTGAAGGGCACTTTCATATGGCTAAGGGTCATTCGAAAAATCTTGAAGGGTAGTTTTGGATAGGGTTAAAGGGATAATCTGTCAAGGAATTTGTTTTAGGGAATTTATTTTTGGGAAAGTGTATGTGGTCCAAAATTACTTAAGGAAAAGAGTCCATAGGCTGAATTCTTTCAGGATAATTGTTTAAAACAAAAAACTTGCAACAATTTCTTCAAAAAAATAAGGCTTTCAAACAATAAGCCCAAAAGAAAATAGGGCCAAAATTTTCATGAAACATAACATCCAAAAATATAATTTTCCATGAAGGCCAAAATAATTATCTCAAAGGCTATGAACCTAAATAATTCATTTATTATATACAAGTTAGTCTCATAAACACAATGCTAATATCATCCCACCAAAAAAGTGAAATGTCCTAGATTTCTGAAATTTTACATAAATTTATGAAAAGGATTCCCCATTAAGATCACATCTTGGAAAAAAGTGGGTCCCCCCATTTCCTTCTAGGAAATGGGGGGTGGGGGGTGGGGGTGGGTTTTGTGTATAATATTAATGAGTGATTCATACTCATCCATATTGTTATTGATGTCTTAGGTTGCACCCTAGCTAAAAAAAGGGGAGTGTTTAGGTCCTCTTCCTCAAACCTATTCCAATATGGGAGTGACCCTAGGTTTTGGGTTACCTAATATTGGGTCAAACCTCCAGAGAAATATGGATTCCTCTTGGTTCTATCACCTATACTTAAACCTAAACTAGCTTCTTGCTTCGAAAAGGGGAGAGAGATTAACAATAATCTATGAAAGCATGTAAAGTGGGGTGATGCACCAAATGTTTTGATCCTTATACTCACACAAGACACACTATAAGATGCATTTAATATTGATAAATGTCACTTCATTCACTCTTTTATTAGCTTTGCATAAGTGTTCCATAAGAAGGTATGGACTAGCTATCAACCTAGCATGAGAGGGCAATTATCCACTTCTAAACTAACTAATAGACTATATATGCACTTCGAATGACCTACGAGAACTACCAAAACACTACATGAAGGTGAGGGAACTCAAACAGAGGTAAGGAAAACATACATTCACTTAACCAAATAAATGAAATCATAAACACACTTCAATTTAACTTGAAAATGGATCGATTCAGTCTTTTATTGCATCAAATAGGTGTTACAATGCAAATCTTGTTATACTCTAGTCATGCCAAAGAGAGGGATCCTTTTCAAGGATTAAAAGCTTGTATTTATATCAGAATGGGATGAGAGATATGGGGATCATACGTAGAAGGATGGAGAAGGGAGAATAATGACCAAGATATCCCATCATTCCTGGTGTTGATGTAGTTAGAAAACATCATAATGTCTAAGACTACTTTTGGAAAATGGCTACAACAATTGTATCAGTCCCTTTCAATATATTTATGGCCTACATTGATGCTCTTTATGATTATAATGATGGGATCAAGTCATTTGAAATCTGAATTCTAGCATTGAAGTACTTAAAATAGCTAGATTAATCTATTTTGATCTTGTTCCAACATTGATCACTCCCTACTTATTCATTTTTAGCATGCAAGAGTGGAGAAAAGGGTTATAATCATGTTGTTGGCTTTGGTGATGAACCCATCAAAACTAACGTGTCTACCTCCATGGCTTCCCTTTTAAATATTTGTTCTATTTTGACCTTAATCATATTTGACCTCCATTTGAAGTCTCTAGCTTTGATTTTTAATGTCAGCCATTGATCTTAAACCGGTCCTTCCCAATTATGACATTTGTCAGATCTACATTATTCTATTGGATCTTATTATTATTCCATCCATTTCATGTGCTTACACCACATGGTGGCCTTGCATTTAATTTGAGATCTTTGACTTTTTAACCTAACACACACTATTTATCTTTCTTTGTATGAATTAATGCAAGCCATATATCTTCTACCAATCTAAAAAGATTGAGACACTTATCACCATCTCACTTAATCTCAATATCCTCTAACTTTTTGATTTTGAGATCATCGTTAGATCTGATTTATACGAATGCATGTGCTTTGTTGTTTTACCTAGACCCATTGGTATTATCAATCAACACTCACCATTAGATCTAGAATCTACTCCCTAGATTATGCCACTTGTAACTTACATGTTAACCCTATAGATTATGTGATCTTTTGACTTAATGTTCACCATTGATCTTTGATGCATGATCAAATGCACTCCATTGATCTACCTGGACCCACTGGCCTAGTCAATTGATGTTCTCCATTATATTTGATCTTATATCCTAATATTTAGACACATTTTAGCTCCATGTTCATACTTAGGAACATTTCAATTTAAATAGATATTTGTTAAGGATTAAACTTGACATCCCTATGTAAGTCTTACTCTGCTAGATCAACTTTGAAGGCTTGTAATTTGAGATACCTGCCTCATCAAGACATGAAATTTGTAGAGGATGATTTAGGAATTAAATACATTGATCTCATGTGATCCTTTGGCTCTAAGAGGCTTCATGAGCATAATTATAAAATTCACAAGTAGACCAACTTGTTTGTTTTTGCATGACATGTAAGATGGTCTAGTTTATTTAGACTTGTGCTTGAACTATTATTTGAATCTCCAAGGCTCGAATGAACTTCTAAGGCTTATGATAACCCAATTCATGTTCCTAAATGTTATGATCACCATGGACACCTACTTTCTCAAATTTTTACAAACTAAACTTTAAGTTTACTTAAAGTGTTTCAAAAGCTTTACAAGCTATGTGTGATCTTTGGACCACTCATTCTATCCATAAATTTATTAAACTCATCCATCCAGGTAGAAGCTATGTATGTAGGCCAAATTTGGGCAACATATTTGGTGACTCAACTGGGAAGCATGCCTACTTGCTTGGAACCTAGACCATCTGTGTGACTCTTGGACTCACTAATCATGATGAATCTAATCCATGACTATAAGAACCTTTTAACTGGAAAAGATAAAGAATTCCACCAAAATGGGGAAGGAACATATAAAATAGGGAAACTAACTAAACAAATAAAAATAAAATAAACAAATGTGCTTAGGGTATCACTTGGAGGAAAACAAGATAACTAATTATATATAGGGAACTTAACTTCCTTAATAATAATGTTTCAAATATATCCCATTAACTAGGATAAGAAACTCCTCGCCATCCATTTTTGTAAGTTGGAAGGCATTATAGGATTTGCAATTGGATATTGTGTATGGACCACTCCAAAGAGATTCAAACTTTGTATGCCTTATTGGCTTATCTCTATCCTCATCCCACTTGAGGACTAAATTTCCTTCTTTGAAACTTCATGAAGAAGCTCCTTTGTCAAAGGCTCTCTTCACTTTTACTTGATGGATTTCCATGGCTAGCATGGACTAATTCCTTATCTCTTCTAGATATATAAGCTCAGCATACCTAATCTCCATTGGTTCATTTTTAATATCTCAAGTTGATGCATCAGTTCTAGGGCAGGAAATTCAATAGAAATAGGAATTCTTGCTCCTTTATCATATACCAACTTCTAGGGAGAGTTGGCTATTGACCTTTTGTAGATGATCCTATCAACCCATAGTGTTGAATTTAATTTGAGATGTCATGACCTTTGATTATCTTCAAATTTTATTATAATCTTCAACAAGTTCTTATTCATAGACTCAGCAAGACCATTGCCTTATGGGTAGTAATTTGATGAAGTCTTAAGAAAGACACTATGTTGAATTACCCACTTGTTTATTTTAGACCCTATAAAGGCCATGGTATTGTCAAAAATAATTGTTTAATGAACTCCAAATCTAGTGAGCAAACCTTCATATAAATATAGAACATTAGACTCATTTGCTTCTTTTAATGCCACTACTTCTATCCATCTAGTGAATTAATTTTAAGAATTTAGTATTCATTTATGACCTAAGATTGAATGAGGATTAATGAGGATAATAAATTCCAATCCCATTGGATAAAATGTTGATCCACCACAATTGGTTGGAGACGTAAGGCTACAAGTTTCACTTTTATTACAAACATAGCACACTATCTGCATCTCCTAACCCATGCATGACAATCACCAAATATACTTGGCCAATAATACCCCTCTCATGATCTTGAGGGTTGTGGTTTTTGTAGAATAGTGACCTCCACCATGTCCATCATGTAACTACTCAAGCAAACTCTATGTTTGTCTTGGATTTATACACCTAAGAAACATTCCATTGATATCTTTCTTGATCAATGCACCATCAATAAGAAGAAAAGTAAAATTGACTACAATCTAAAATATCTTCTTTTTGAAGGATTTATATGAGGGGGATAAAGACCATCTTAGAGATATCTTACCAAATCATGATACGATCTAGAAGGTGAAGTATGATCAGTTGTAACCTTTTCATCAGTTGACACCACAACCACCTCATTGGCTTCTTGTAAGTCTTAGGATAAATGCTCAAAAATCCTCTACCTCTAATCAGTTTTGTGACCTTAATATCCACATCATACTCCATTACCTTTATTATCTAACTAGTTGTTTTCTCATTTATGTCTTTATTCAAGAGAAATTCCTTGATACTTAGATGGGCAAGCATTAGGTGTATTTTATTGTTATACAATAAGTATCTAAACTTATTGAGAGACATTATGACTAAACACACCTACTTTTCAATAAAAGAGTAACTTGTTACATATTATTATAAACCTTGACTAAAGAAGGTTATTGGCTGCTCTAAGGCCTCATGGTTTTGCTACATAAGAATGCCTAAATTGGTGTCAATATTAGCATATGTGTACAGAATGAAGTCCTTTGAAAAATATATGTTCATGAGCATAGGATCATTAAACATGGCTTTATTAATTTCCACAAAACTCCTTACTCCTTCCTTGGACCAATTGAAGCTCTGATCCTTCTTTATAATGGCTATAAGTGGCTTAGCTAAAGTGGAAAAATCTAAGATGTATATTTTGATAAAACTAATCTCCCTAAGAAACTTTGCAAAGCTCTTTTATGCTTGGGAAAGGAAATTACAATAATTAAATCTATTCTTTTAGGATCCATGCTTAAACCATGATTTAAAACTATATGTCCAAGAATTTTACCTTCATGAATTGAGAAGACACAATTTTTGGGATTCAGGGATACCTCAAATTGTCTACATTTTTAAAACACTTGTTCAAGGTGAACCATGTGCTCACTTTCATTATTTTAAAACATTGTTATGTCATCCAAATAGACCAGCAAATACTTGTTAATAAGGCCCTAGAATGCTATATCCATGTCTCTCTAAAAGGTTGCTCTAGCATTGGATAGACCAAAGGGAATCTTTTTATATGCAAATTTCCCTCACTTTGTGGTGAAGGTTGTCTTGAATTGGTCCTCTTCCTTGACCAAAATCTAATTATATCCACTATATCCATCCAACAAGGAGAACCTTTCTAAACCTAAAACCAAATATATGGTAGCAGATAGTGGTCTTTAAGGGAAGCCTTATTTAGGTCACAAAACTTAACACAGTCTAATATTACCATTCTTTTTCTATACTAGAACAAGGTTTTTTACCCAATTTGAGTGCTTTATTGGAAATGTATTAGCTAACTCAATGAGCTTATGAAGCTCAAATCTCATCAAAGGCTCAAGCTTAGGATTAATAGGCCTTTGTCTTTATCTTACTAGATTAGTTTCATCTTATATCTCAATGGTGTGTTGACCTAGACTTGGGTCAAATATTTTGAGATCACTATATTGACATGAAAATACATCAGTAAAAGTTTCACATAACTCAATAAAAGCTTCTTTCTTTGAATAAGTGCATATTTTACCCAACTTTAAGCTCTTATCAGGTGTAACTTCCACATTAGCATAGTATTCTTCCTTTATTGACAAAGTTGACTTTTATTTCCTTAGCTCATCATCACCACTAAATATGCTCTCATGTGTGACCAATCCCTTGGTCAACTTATTTGTTTACAATTGCATAATCTGATCACCATACTACTATAAATATTTTGATTAGTTTCTTGAGGAAAACTCAACCACTTATTGAAAGAATCTAACAATCTAATTATCATCTTCAATCACTTACCAATTATCATTATTATCTGGCATATAAGGCCTTATATTCACCTTAATTTATGATTATACATTTTCATTTCTTACACTAGCTAGGATATTAAATTATGCCCTAATGGTAGCCAACTTCTCTGCATGTTTATTCTCATTTCTTCGTATCACTTGAATGTTGAAGGCCTAAAATTATTCAAGCAAGTACAATACCCTATGCTTATAAGATTTAAGAAATAGGTTTTTTTATACATTAAGACCTCTCACTTGGTGAACTACAAGTTCACTATCACCAAAAACTTGTAGGGCATTGACTTTCATCTTCATAGCCCATTATAAACCATGACTAGTGCCTCATATTTAGTAGCATTATTTGAACAACAAAATTGAAAAATAATAGATGATAAATACCTTTTATTTGATGGAGAATCAACATCATTCAAGCCCTAGTACTATGATTATTCCTTAATCCATCAAAGTATAATTTCCAAAGATCATCATTAAACCTCATCATCCTTCATCAAGCCTATAATTGGTGCATCTTTCTCATGCAAGCAGTAAACACCAAGTCCTTATTCTTAAATTATCATATAAGGATCATATTCATGTAATCTATAGTCCCACTCATCAAGGAAAAAATCTATAATCCCATATAAAGGTGATTCAATTTTCTCTACACTATCTTCTATCACCTCATCTAAAATGAATTATTGGTGTTCACAACACTTAGCATATATGGTTCCAAATGGAAACATGCAATAGGTTTAGAGTGTATAGTTACCTTGGTATTATACCTAGTCTTAAAAATCAATGTCTAATCATATAATAATTATCCTCCAATATTTGATCTAAAGTCCCTTGACAAACACATGGTAAAATAGGGAGGCAAGTCCACCACAACCACATCTTATTGAATGGTAACATTGGGAAAATCATGTAGTGTCAAATTTATATCATTAATGATGCCTAATATATTTTTTGGTGAATCTAAAAATTAAAATACCCCTTTAACATTTGGTTCATAGACAAGACCAAGCTTTTCTAAAATTTGTTTAGATATGACAGTGTTATTATCTCCACTATCCACCATACAGTTATGAACTAAACAATCACAACCTATCAAAGAGAGGTATAAGGGAGGAGTATTACTTGAATTTACTTTAGATTTGTTCTCCTTTACCATATTATTTACTAGTTTTACATGATGTTTCATTGGTTGGTTTAAATTAGTCAAGACAACTCCTTATTTCTTAATTGGTTCTAAAAATAGTTTAAGAGTTGAAAACTCTTAGATGAGCATATCCTTTTATCCTAGAATAAAAATGGAATCCCAAATGTTAATTCTAATATTTTATTTCTTTATCTAATCCACTATACTTAATAAATATCCACTAACCTTTGGTTGCATCTTTTGAACCACTGGTCATTCATGAACTAAAGGTATTTGAGGGACCCTCCCAACCTCTACATTCTGATTTTTTTGTGTTGTAAGGGTAGAAATTTGATCTTTGGTAATCTTGAAAACAACATTAGGATTACTTTAGGCATTAGTCACATCCTGATCCTCATTAATGGCTCTTCTTTTATTTATAGTTACAACTACAACTTGACCACTTGAACTGCTAGTCTCACCACCATGATTGAAAGCAACATAATCATCCATTTATCAATTTACATTGATGTCATCAGGCTTCCCTTAAACTTGTTGAGCCTTTCCTTGTGGAACCAAACTTATCTCATGATATTGACCTCCTTGAAGAGAAAACTCTTCTTATGTCATATGTGGCATAGTAATGTTCTATGATACTAAGGCTTAGTTTTGAACATCATTGAGGTGGGAGGGCTAATAATTTGAATCATTCATCAAAATATTTTGCGGTGGTGTGGGAACAATATGTTTTAAACTTTTTGGTACATTAGGGTTAAGATTTACATATGGCTTAGCTGAAACTATGGCTCCTTGTGACTGGTAGGGTGGTTTGTTTTCCCTAAATCCTTAATATGAAGACCTTTGATATCTAAAGGGCTGATAATTAGCTTGATTTTGTTGTTGATAGGGCCTATTAGATTGATATTTTTACCTCTTGTGTTGTACTATTTCATTTCTAAAATATTGAAGCAAACCTTTAAGCTCACCAAGCTCAATTTTTTGACTAGAAGGGTTTGCAACTTAAGCTTGAGGAGATGGAATAGGGGCTAATGATGAAAAATAAGGAATTTGAGGGGGTGGAATAAATTTTAACTCTAGGAATATAGTCATTAGAGGCCTTAGAAAAATCTCACTAGCTTGTATCAAAATATTTTATGCTCTTATTGCAACTATATAAGCATCTGTCAAGGTACTACTACCCATGGACTATATCATCACACTAATATCAAAATTAAGGGCTCTTAAATAATACAAGAAGGCATATTCAAGGGATGGTTTGATCAATATAGGTATTCTATTCCATGTCTTTTGGAATCTAAAGTTAAAATCAGTGATGAACTCATGAGGATCTTTCTTTATGTTAGTCAATTGTTCAACTAAAGATAGGTGATTAGACTTGTCTTCAAATTACCTAACTAAGGATGCACCTAATTCATCCCAAGTAGATATGGAATTTAGTGGGATATTTCTATACCATCATAGAGCTTTTCCTTTTAAGGAAGTAGTGATCAATCTAATGGCCACATTATCTTAAACAAAACTATGCACTGAATAAAGGTTGGTAACATCTTGGATATGCTCAATAGTAATTTTGTGATCTTATCCATAAAATAATGGGATAATTTTAAGAGTAGACATAGTAATATCATCATACTAGGCTAAGTTCAATGGACTACCTCTATTGAATGGAACAAATACTTGATTTCTGATATTCATTTGAGTAGTGGAGATTACACTACCTAAAACAATAAGATGACCAAGAGATGAATATTGATTTTTTGGATAAGGTCTTGTCCTATTAAATCTTACTCTCTTATATGAAATATAATAAGAATCTTAATGAATTCAAGGGGAATACCTTTACTAGTTAACCTTGTAGTAACATTTAGCATGAGAATGTTGTTTAGATGGTGTTATGAACTTTACAACTTTAAAGATATTTATCTCTTGATGATGATAAATCTCCTTTGTTTTTTCAAATTATTATTTTTAACTCCAAATTTTAGTCCCTCTAAGAGACCTTAGTCCCACTGGGCATGCCAAAATTGTTGGCATCCTAGGTTGCACCCTAGTTAAGCAAACAAAAGTGTTCAGGTCCTCTTTATTAAACTTAGTCCAACATGGGAATGACCATAGGCTATTGGTCACCTAATCTTGGGTCAGATCTTTAGTGAAGTCCAGATTCATTTTGGGTCTATCACCTATGCTTAAACCTAAACTCACTTCTTACTTGGAAAAGGGGAGAGATATTAATAATAATCTATGAAAGCATGTAAAAGGGGGGTGATGCACCAAATATTTTGATCCTTATACTCACACAAGACACACTATAAGATACATTCAAGATTTATAAACACCACTTCATTCACTCTTTGATCATCTTCACATAAGTGTTTCACAAGAACGTATGGACTAGCTATCAACCTAGCATGGGAGAGCAGTTGTCCACTTTCAAACTAACCAATAGACTATATATGCACTTAGAATGACCTTTGAGAACTACCAAAACACTACATAAAGGTGAGGGAACTCAAATAGATGCAAGGAAAATATACATTCACGTAACCACATCAATGAACTCATAAACATGCTTTGATTCAGCTTGAAAATACAAGAATTCAATTTTTATTGCATTAAATAGGTGTTATAATGCAAATCTCGATAGAGTCTAGTCATACCAAAGAGAGGGATCCTTTTTAAGGCTTAGAAGCCTATATTTATAGTATAATGGGATGAAAAATATGGGGATCATGCATAGAAAGATGGAAAAGGGAACATAATGATTGAGATTTCCCATCATTACTTGCATTGATGTAGTTAGAAAAGATCATAATATCTAAGACTACTTCTAAAAAATCGATACAACAACTATATCAATCTGTTTCAATCCATTTTTGGCTTGAATTAATGTTCCTTATGGTTACAATGGTGGGATCAAATCATTTGAAAGATGAATTTTGGCATTAAATTAATTACAATAGCTGGATCAATCTATTGTGATCGTATTTCAGTGTTGTTTGCTCCCTACTGGTTCATTTTTAGCATGAAAAAGTGGAAAAAAGGGTCATAGTCATGTTATTAGCTTTGGTGATGAACCCATCAAAACTAATGTGTCTGCCTCCATGGATTCCCTTTAAAATATTTGCTCTGGTTTGACCTCAATCGTATTCAACCTCCATCTAAAGTCTCTAGCTTTGAATTTTAATATCATCCATTGATCTTTAACTTGGCCTTCTCGATTATAAAATTTGTTATATCCACATTCTTCCATGGGATCTTATTGTCAGTCCATCCATTTCATGTGCTTACACCATGTAGTGGCCTTGCGTTTAATCTAAGGTCTTCAAATTTTTGACCTCACTTACACTATTTATCTTTCTTTATATGAATGAATGTGAGCCATTGATCTTATATAAGTCTAACATGATTGAGACACTTTTCACCCTCTCACTTAATCTCAAGATCCTCTAACTTTTTGACTTGGATCTCACTGTTAGATCTAATTTGCATGATTACATGCACTTCATTGATTTATCTAGACCTACTGGTCTTATCATTGGATGATTGTTATTAGATCTAGATTTTACTCTTGATATTATGCCACTTATCACTTATGAATTCACCCTAGAGATCCTTCGACATTTTTACTTGATTCACATCATTGATCTTTGATGTGTAATTAAATACACTTTGTTTATCTACTTAGACCCACTAGCCTTGTTAGTCAATGCTCACCATTAGATTTGATATTATCTCCTAAGATTTAGACACTTATCAATTCCACATTTATCCTTAGAAAAAAATTAATTTAAATGGATATTTATTGAGGCTTAAACTTGACATCCCTATGCACATATTACTCTGATGGATCAACTTTGAAGGCTTGTAACTTGAGTAGATGAATCATCAAGACATGAAATTTGTAGAGGATGATCTAGGCATTAAATACATTGATCACATGTGATCCTTTAGCTATGAGATGATTCTTGAGCATACTGAAAAAATTTATAAGTAAACCAACCTATTCATTTTTTCATGACATGTAAGATGGTTTAGTTCATTTAGACTTGTTCTTGAAATGTTGTTTGAGTCTCCAAGGATCGAATGAAATTTTAAGGCTTATGTAAACCTATTTCATGTTCTTGAATGCTATGATTACCATGGACACCTACTTTCTCAAATTTTTACAAATAACACTTTAATTTTACTTAAAGTGTTTCAAAAGCTTTGAAAGTTGTATGTGATCTTTGGACCACTCATTCCATCTAGAAATTTGTTCAACTCATCCATCTAGGCATAAGCTTTGTATGTAGACCAAATTTGGCCAACAATTATTGGTACAAGGAAAGCTAATATGAAAGGACTTGGGAATGAGATCCCCCTATGGTGTTATGAATAATAGCCCTACTCCTAACCCATGAAATGTGAATGAACCATCAAAATAAAGTTTCCATTAATGCTCTTTAGGAGGTGTTTCAACTCCAGTCATGATAGACTCATCTAAAAATCCAAATGTGAGTGCTTAAGTGTCAGGAAGAGGAGCTTCTACAAGCTATTTTACAATTATATATCCCTTGGTGGATTTTTAATTAGCATCTTCAATCCTAAAAATACTCAAAAACATAATTTGTTTATCCATATGGTCATGTAAATCTATTTTTGAAATTAGATAATTAATTGAATCTAATTTGGTAATGATGATTGTCTTATTATTTATGTTGGGATAAATAACGGAAGCACACAATTGATTACCAAGCAACTTAATATGCATTAATTAACCAGAATACACAAGTAACTAGAATTCAGAAATAACACATGATATGAGAGACAATACACAACTTGTATTAAAACTCTTTCAGAAGGAAATACAACAAAGAAGGCTGCCACAGTTCTTCTTCCTTACACACCTCTAGGGTTCCCACACCTCTAGGGCATAAATAGTAAATCTTCTGTCAAAGCTCTCTCTCCTAGGTCCCAACACTCAACTCAAACACAGAGTTGATGTTCACCTCCAACCAGCCAGTATCCACTACTGCCAGTACACCTGTGCTCCATGCACTCCACAAGTGCTCCACGCACTCCACAAGTACACAAACATACTTCAAGTAGATCTCCCTTGAACCTGCAATAACCTGCACCTCAATCTAATCTTACTTATGGAAGGATCTTCCTTGCCTTCCTCTTTGCTCTCTATCTGAGTACACACTGTACTCCAAGTAGATCCCACCTAATTTTACTCCCTGTTGTGTTGCTGTCCTATCTAATCTTGCACACCTACAAATCAATCTGGTTCTATACACCTGTGAACCTTGACCTTGCACACACATACACCTGCAAATCAATGATCTTACTTACCATGTAGATCTCCTAAAGTAGCCATGCTCACCTGATGACCAAGATCATACATACATGAAGAACCCTGCTGACTCTCTAATCTAGCACCCACACTTGGTACTGTGGCACTAAGAGGAACACACCATTGCTCTCTTTTCTCTGAAGGAGCTTATATTATTGCTCTCTTACTCTCTAGCACAATTTTACAATACAACCAATGAGTCTCTTAAATAGATCTCATGCAAACAATAATTAGACACCTAATTACAATAATTAGATATGCAGCTTCTAGTCTAAACTTGGATCTTGACATGTAAACACTTGGGTTCGTTAGCTAACTACCCGTAAAACACTCACAGCTCAAACCACACAGGTGACCGACATCGATCCCTGTCTTCCTGGGGGTGCCGACGCTGGCCGACTTTTGACCGATGTCAGTTGCCTTCTTGTCTGATCCTACCGACGTCGGTTGGCCTGACCAACGTCGGCATCTGTAATACTCAGCAACCTTCCTGAAACCTCCTCCTCTATTTGCATCAGTGAAGCTTTTAGCTCCACAACCTAACAATCTCCCACTTAGAGATAAATAGTTGCATTGTACCTATACATGTACTCTATCTAATCTGTTTCTTGGCTTGTATCCCTCTTCAAGATCAATCCTGAAGACCACCCACCACACAACCTATGGTGCACCCCCTGTCATCCAAGTAACCTACCACATCCAAACCTACAAACCCATGTAGTGAAGTCTTGACCCTACATGTATACCTGTTGTTGGTCCCTCTCAAATACCTGAGAACCCACTTCCCTGAATTAGCTCCTAACTCTCTGACAACACCCACTACTTGGGCAAACTCAGGTCTATACCAGACCTCATGTGATTTCGGACACTGAACTGTCCAGCCCTTAGTGTGCTCTAGCTCTGCATCCTAAACCTCACCGACACCTGATTCACATCAGCTCCCACTAGAGACAAAATCAACTTGTGATCTCCCATGTCTCCCATGCCAAAGAATTTTGCTGCTCTAAATTCTTCATAGCAAACCACTGAACTAATCTTACCCTTAGCTCAGCAAAACCCTATATGTACAAACCCTGCTAGTAAATCATCCACATACAATAATTGGATAATGTTGCGACCATCATCCACCTAGTAAGACAAACCATAGTAGTTACCCTAACATTGACTAAAGCCATGCTTTGTCATCTACCTGTCAAAACCTGTACCATTGTCCTGCAGCTTCCTCAAGACCATATGACCTGGTCTTCCATCTCACGTGTCCGTTCTCTCTATTCTTCAACTAAGGTATCCATTCATCTCTATGCTTTCATAACTATTAGCAACCCTACCAAGTCTTTGCTTGGTTTTGCATCATATACCTATCATGCTCCCATTGTTTCCTAGATCCTTCCTGCTCTACAGTCAGCAACTAGTATAAAGAAGAGGAACAATAAATTTGAGGCTTACTTACCACCTTCAGTCCTCCATATGGGCATTTGAGACTCCTTAATAGCTTGCTGTCTGCCCAAAATTTATTATAGTGACTGACCTCGGTCACCACATAGTCTGCATCTGACCGACATCGGTTTCCATGCGCTTGTCCTGACTACCAACCTTACCGACGTCAGTGTCCTCCTGCTGTCGACATCAGTCCTTTGACCGACGTCGATCTTACCTACTACCAACATCAATTTTTTTGCTGACACTGGTACCTGTGTTCGCCTATGAGTGATGACTTTTTACTTGCAAGCTCCTTTGAATCAAAACCCATGTCCAAACTGCCTTGCACATAAGTATCCAGCCCCATCCACTAGTCTCTGTCCGCCATCTCCTCCATAAACACCAAGGCTTTCCAGTTCTTAAGCCTGTCAAATATATCAATCTTCCTCTTAAGAACATGCATCTCCTTCTTGCTCATGTGACCAAGCCTACAAAGCCACGTCTCTGTAATAGAAGAAGAATCAGTAATATAAACAAGTAGATAAAGAGTACCTATTTTCTTACCACCAGCTAATTCAAGTGCATCCACTATGAGAGTTCTTGTGTATCTCTCATCACCCATCTTTTTTGAAGAAATTAGCCACATCTCCAAACCTGGGCCCTGCATGACCTTCTTCAACACCCATGTGTTGGTCGCCTGCAATTTTAGCTTCACTTCCCCTTTGCCAATAATCTGACAAGGCTCATCAGCTCCTCTCCTTGGGGCTGCATGGAAAGAGGCAACAAAATCTATTATCCAAGATTCAACTTTATCCAAGAAACCTCCTAGAGCATCCTATGCAACAACACCTGCAACATCTGCATCTTCAGTTCCTTCATGCTGATCTGCTACCAACCAACAATATTCTTTTCCCTGCTCTTTCTTTCCATAGGACCGTAAGTGATCATATGTGCTTTTAAACTCCTCCATTCTTATCTTACTTTCATCTGCCATTGCTCTACTCCCACTCAATCAAAAACCCTTGAGAGTGACCTATAACCAAACACAAAACTTGCTCCCTGCAACCTTAGCTCTGATACCACGTGTTGGGATAAATAATGGAAGCACACAATTGATTACCAAGCAACTTAATATGCAAAAATTAACTAGAATACACAAGTAACTATAATTTAGAAATAACACATGATATGAGAGACAATACACAACTTGTATTAAAACTCTTTCAGAAGGAAATACAACAAAGAAGGCTACCACAGTTCTTCTTCCTTACACACCTCTAGGGCTCCCACACCTCTAAGGCATAAATAGTAAATCTTCCCTCAAAGTTCTCTCTCCTAGGTCCCAACACCCAACTCAAACACAGAGTTGATGTTCACCTCCAACCAGCCAGTATCCACTACTACCAGTACACCTATGCTCCACGCACTCCACAAGTGCTCCACGCACTCCACAAGTACACAAACGTACTTAAAGTAAATCTCCCCTAAACTTGCAACAACCTACAACTCAATCTGATCTTACTTATGGAAGGATCTTCCTTGCCTTCCTCTTTGCTCTCTATCTGAGTACACACTGTACTCCAAGTAGATCCCACCTGATTCTACTCCCTGTTGTGTTGCTGTCCTATCTGATCTTGCACACCTGAAAATCAATCTTGTTTTGCACACCTATGAACCTTGACCTTGCACACACATACACCTACAAATCAATGATCTTACTTACCATGTAGATCTCCTAAAGTATCCATGCTCACCTAATGACCAAGATCATGCATACATGAAGAACCCTGCTGAATCTCCAATCTAGCACCCACACTTGGTACTGTGGCACTAGGAGGAACACACCATTGCTCTCTTCTCTCTGAAGGAGCTTATATTATTTCTCTCTTACTCACTAGCACAAGTTTATAATACAACCAATGAGTCTCTTAAATAGATATCATGTAAACAATAATTAGACACCTAATTACAATAATTAGATCCATAGCTTTTAGTCTAAATTTGGCTCTTGACATGCAAACACTTGGTTCGTTAGCTAACTACCCTTAAAACACTCACAGCTCAAACCACACAAGTGACCGACATTGGTCCCTATCTACCTGGGGGGTGTCGACGCTGGCTGACTTCTGACCGACGTCAGTTGCCTTCTTGTCTGATCCTGTCGACGTTGGTTGGCCTGACCGATGCCAGCGTCTGTAACACTCAGCAACCTTCCTGAAACCTCCTCCTTTGTTTACATCAGTGAAGCTTTTAGCTCCACAACCTAACAATTTAGCATGTAGTGACATAGTTTATGGGTTATAAATACCATAGTTAAACAAGATTTCTCATTTGGTGTATAATTGTGATCATATATGACTAGTGTGTGGCTTAGGTAAACAACATGTTCCTTCCACCGTTCATCATATTAGGCTATTAATGCTCTTAGAGCATTTTCAATGGTAGAGAGGTAGAATAATAATGGATTGTCAGCCATAGGCATCAATAAAATATGTGGGTTGGCCAAGTATTCTTTCAATTAGTCAAAGGCCTTTTGACAATCTACATTCCATGAAAAATTATTAACCTTATTCATCAAATGGGTAAATGGATGACACTTGTCAGCTAGCTATGATATGAAGCATCTAATTTATCATATCTGACCCTATAAACTATAAAGATACTTAAAAATAGATGGTGAAAGCATCTTGATAATAGACTTGACTTTAGCTATATCAACTTCAATGCCCCTATAAAAAATAATGAAGCTTAGTAAATTTTTTGAAGCTATGCCAAATTTGTATTTTTAGGATTGATTCTAACCTTGTACTCTTAGAGTCGTTCAAAGATCTTGCAAAGCATAACTCAATGTTTGGCATGTCTTGGATTTACCCAAGATATCATCAACATAGTCTTTAAATATATTGTGCATCATATCATGTAAAATCACCATCATGTCCCATTGGTATGTTATCTCTGAATTCTTGAGACCAAAAGGTATGACCTAATAGTAAAATGTTCCCCAAGGAGTGGTGAACACTATCTTGTGTTGGTCCTCTAGTGTGATATTGATTTGGTTGTATCCTAAAAAACCATCTATTAAGGAATGCATTTCATACCTAGATATGGATTCAATAATCATGTTGATATTTGGTAGAGGAAATTCATCCTTGGGGTAGGCCTTATTAATTTCATAGAAATCATTACACATTCTAATACCTTCCAACTTTTTACTGACTGCCATAACATTGGATATCCACTTCGAGTGATCAATAGTATGAACAAATCCTATGTCTAAGATTTTCTCTAGTTATTTTTTGAATAAGATGGTAATATAAGGATGAATTTTCCTAAATTTTTGTTTGACTATCTTGGCATCAAGATGTACAACAAGATGTTGTACAATCAAGGTAGGGTCCAAACTTGGCATGTCAGAATAAGTCGTTACAAAAATGTTGATGAACTCCCTAAGGAGAGTTTTAAGGACTTCACATTTCTCCTTAGTGAGGGATAAATCTAATTTGATCTACTTTGGATCATCTAGTGTTTCAATGTTGACCTTATAAGTGTCCTCTACAATGAGTGTAGAACCATCTTCTAGGAGAGTCAACAAAGATGTGAATTGGTTGGTAATATCAAAGTCCTCTGGTCAAACTGGTTTATCTAATTCTCCTAAATAAGATGAATTAAAATCACCCAATGGTGGAAAGGACCATGTAATAAATACCTTTGGATATTCTTTGACAATTTGTTTAAAGGATCACTATTTTTATTCACTAATTTTAGACCCAAAAATGATTTTGGCCTTATTAGTATCATTCACTTCATCTAAGGAATGATGAACATACCTGTATAATGACATTTGAAATAAATTTTCACCAAGAGATTAGTCTTTTTATTTACTTTTACCTTTGTCCAAAAGTTCCTCAAAGATGTTTTCACTTTTGGTCCTCAATGTTTGATTTTATTTAAATTTTTGGTAAAGGAATTTCACCTACTCTATGAAATAGGTAGCAAGATCAAATCTGATAGAGAAACATTGTTTATGATCTCCAAGTAGAATATGGTCTCTTAGGCATAGAAAGTCATAAATAGCCTCATCATTCTCAAACTCATCAAGTGATAATGTGGATTCTTGTTGGTCTTAATTGATGGGTTGTGGATTATGAAAGAAAAGTGGTGAAGGATAGATAATAGGCATGGTGGTACATACAACATGGGGGTTAAATAGGTTGTTATTAACTAATTCCTCATATATACTATAATCAAACTCTACATCACTAATGGCATCATCATTGTTATTTTTTGTAATAAGAATATGAATACAATATATAGGGTCACCCCCATGTGGATTAAATACAATATCATGAGTTCCTTTGTACATAGTTATGGAAATTAGCTCAAGATTATTTTTTTGAGATCCTACTAAGCCTCTACCTTCATAATCTTGATTATCCATGATGCAATTAGGGATGTGATACCTTTTTATTTGGTATCATTTAGTAAATTCATCATTATATAGCTATAAATCATCTTTGGTAAGTGGGTCTTGTTCTTGGCTAGTGGTTGGTGTGAAAATAACAAGCTCTAGGGAATTAAACTTGCCTTTTTATCACCATTCCATATAATTAGCTTTAGCTTTGGGTCTCCCATAAGATTTAGGTTCTTATGGAAGGTTAACCACAAGGAATGCATTGTGTGTGAGGTATTCTCCTAGGCCTTTTTTAGAGATGGTAAAATGATTCAATATTTTAAGAGGAGGAATAAAAGAATTAGACGTAAGGCTATCAAAATATATATAATTAAAACTTGATAATTAAATAATTAGGTCTTTATATTTCTTTTAATTAAAGTCTAGGCCAAAATGGCAATTATAACATTCATACTCGGCCTCTAGATGTTTGCAAAATTGGTATGTTTGTAGGTGTACAAGAATTGTTACCTCCGTCCCAAAATGGGGGAAATTGATACATTGGTTTAAGGTTTAATCTATTGCCTAGATTTCATGTATCCATGGTTGACCCAAAAGAAAGTTTTATGATAAGTCTAGTTCTAGCACATGGCATAGTGTGTCATGGGTCAAGGGCCTAACAACAACTAGTAAATAGATTATTCCTTATGATTCTCACTCTTCATTATCATAGGCCTTGATGGTAATTATCTTTGGTTAAAGGTTGGTTATCATGTATCCCAATTACTTAACCAACTATAGAGACATAATATTAAGGCTTGATCCATTGCCTATGAAGACACATTTAACTTTGTATTGCACTATGAAAACATTGATATATAATGGGTTATTATGGAGAGTGCCCAAGGATGGCATATCATTTTGGTCAAAGTTCAATTACTATCTAGGAGCTAGGTGTCCAACCAAAGCTTGGAATTTATCTGGTGTAATGTCATTTGGTACTTAGGATTAGTTCAAGAGTTCCATAGGGATATTTTTTTAGATGGTAGACGTATGTAATAAATACAAAATAGATATTTGTGTAGGTGTATTTTGTAGTTGTACCACAATATATGTTTTTACTTTAGCATTGATAATTGGCTTACTATTAGCTGGTATGGTTGATTGAATGGGATAATTAGTAGAAGATCATTGTGGTCTTGGAATGGTAAATTTAGTCCATCAAGTTACAATTTCATAATTCAAATTAGGTAAAGTGCCATTATAATGAGAGGAAGAAAGAGGAGGGACTCAAATGGTATTGTTACACTTAGCTATAGTCATAGGTCAAAAGAGGATTATTGACATAGGGAGGTTGATAGGAATTATAAGAAAATGGTCATAGTTGATTGATAGTAGGTTTATGATTGATCATGATGGTAGCCATAGGACTACCTACAATAAAAACTATTATTTTTATTGTAGTCATTTGTGAGATCATGATAGGACTCTTGGTTAGATGGGTTATTTTGACTTTAGTTTTGACCATTGTGGTGTCGTTATCATTGTCATTGTTGTTGTTGTTATCACTTTTGTTATTTCTATTGTTTTTGTTGTTGTATTTACTATGTAAGTGGTCTTTATATTTGTTGATTCTGATTGGTAACATTATGTTATGGAAAAGGATCTCAATAAATAGCCATGTGCTTATTGGAAGTAAAATCCATATTATCTAACTTGATCTCTCCATTTTTCAACATGTTTTGAATGAGGTGCCTCAATTACACACATAATTATATAGGATGGATTTTAACTTAGTGATAATCATAGACTTCATGTTCTTTATACCAATCAGGGAAAAGAACACCTTTAAGGAATAGCTTAGGCATGGGCCAACTAATCATATTGTAAGTAGCTAATTTTTAGAATATCAACTCAATTGGTTATCCAAGATAACTAATACTCTATCATTAAGTTCAAACACCTTCAAGGAATAGCTTAGGCATGGGCCAACTAATCATATTGTAAGTAGCTAATTTTTAGAATATCAACTCAATTGGTTATCCAAGATAACTAATACTCTATCATTAAGTTTTCTTCTTGGTTTGAGGTTTTTGCAATAGAGGAGGTGGGAGTACTTGCATACATGGAATTTCTTGCATTTATAGAGTTGGTTGAGCCTATAAAATTGGCTATGCATATGGAATTGGTTGCATATATGGATCTAGTTGTGTTGATGGTGTTGACACCATATAGACATGGCATGATTCTATAACTCCATTAACATAAACATTCTTTTTATGGTTATAAACTTAGGTTTCTCAAAAGTATTTGCCTAAGGTGGTATAGGAACCTACATCTAAATTAGACTTTAGGTTTCATTTTATCCTTGATTTTGATTTTGGCTCTAGTTCTTATTTTGATTAGGAGAAGATAATTTGATTATCCCCTAATTAATAAGGGCCTTCTCAATTTGTATACATTTTTCAATGATCTCCTCAAATGTGTGAGCACACTGAAGTTCACATTGATAAGATATCTGACTATGTAAGTTTTTGGTAAATATAGCTATCAATTGTTTATCAGGTAAATTGTGCATAAAACAACTTGTAAGTGTTATCCATAATTATAATTATCTTACAAATCTCTCACCAATCCTTTCTCTATTCTAGCCCAAATCTACCATAGTAACCTCATGTTTTAGATTATAGGATAAATGTTGTAAAAAAATTTCTGAAAGGTCATCAAAGTTAGATAATAAATTCTTTAGAATTTTGAGAATCCACTCTAAGGATTGTCTAGATAAGCTTCTAGGGAAAAAGAGAAGTAGATATCACTATAGGCCACTCTTTGTCAAGCAACAAAGAACTCATTCAAATGTTCCCTAGGTTCATGTTTTCCCTTTTATTTATTAAACTTTGGTGGCTTATAACCTTTTGGAAATGGTATTTTAATGTATTCCATTTTGAATTGATATGAACATACCTCATCTATTTTAAACATTTTCTTTTGTTTCCCAATTTGAATGGTTGTAATCACATCCTTCATTTTTTGTAGTTCTTGGGCTAGAAAACTATATGGTACACTTTTTTGAATTTATGGTTGGGTGGTCAAAGGTAGATTATCTTGACTAGGGTATAATGGATTAATGTGTTATTGCATAATATTGGATTGGTTGATTGACCAACCCAAAAAATATTTTATTTAGTTAGGATTGTTGTGTTGATACGATACACACTATTGGTAAATATTCTAGACAGAATTGGCAACACAACACTAGTTTGGAGGGAACTACGACTGAGATGGAGGTATTTGAATTTATGGAATGTACTATGTGTGTTGGGTTTGAGTATGAATATGATGTTGACTAGTCAAACCATATTGTATGAAAGGCACTCGCTACTAGTTATATGTTGATTACTAAAGGTATTGCATGTTAGGCCCTTATTAAATGTGAGTTATTTTTTGGGTGATAGGCAATGATTACATAGTGGGGATAAGCTCCTATTATTGGGTGAAATCTTATTGCCTATTTGGTACTGGTTTCATGTTTGACACTTGTTGAATGTTTGGAACTTGTTACTAGCTAACTGCTAGTTATTGTTAACTAAATGAGATATATTGTTAATTATAAAATGTTTGTGATGGATTTACCACTTGTTGTGGCATCATGATAGTATGTATTAATTATCTTGGAATATTGGATTCCCCCTTTTGATGTGGAACATTATTCACCACCTACTGAGGTGGAGGATTGGTCACCCCCTGTTGGGTGGAATGTTGGTCTTTATTTGTTTAATTACTACTTATTTTGTATTTTGGGATGTAATCAGTGGAGTAGCCATTTTTTGCATCTATGAACTAGACACTCCTAATCCCTACTATTATGAACCATTTAAGGTGTTTGTGTGGGAAATTTATGATGAATTAATTTTTTATACATGTAACCCAACTTGGTGTGAATTGGGGTACACTTGTGTGTTATCTACCATTTTTTGAAAAGGTTCTTTTGTAGGATCTATAGTCTCTTGCTTAATGACTAGGGAATTGAGCATGTCCCCAACTTGAGTAATTTATGTGAATGGATCCTTGTTTGCATTGGTATAGCCTAATAAATTAGTTTACACCCCAGTTGATGGAGTTAAATCTATGATCAATGTATTAACAATGGTCATGGAATTTAAATTCTAGGACAAATCAAGGTATGTTTGATATGTTTGTCCTATTTTTGATATTTATTTAATGACTTGAACCTTTCCTTTTACAATCACAATAAGTTCATGGTTATTCATCGGTATGAGGACCTAGTTATGGCTAGATGATTCATGTTTCAATGGTATAATGATAGACATATTGATAGGATCTCTAGATAAGATAGGTAAACTTTATGTGGAAATTTGATTGGGAATTTAGCACCTACCTCTACTTCTATGATTAGGATTTCATATTTATTCTCCAAGAGATAGAGATCAAAAAAGTAATAATCAGAAGTGGTTTGAGTTGGAGTGGTCACAGAATAGGGATTTTGTTATTTTACATGTTTCATGTTAGGTGGTCTACTAGCAGGGTATTGTGTAGTTTGATTTTGGTCTTGCCCTAGATAAGAAGGTGTGTTAGCAAGATAATGTGTTAATGGGTCTTGAGCCTGCTCTATATAGTGGGTATCATATGTAGGATATGGATCTATCTCATACACTATGTCATATTCATAAGGATATTGAGCAAAAGGATCACTTGAGATAATGTTTTCATTATCTGACTTATACATGGTCCCATTATGTGTATAATGAGGCATGGTTGAAACAATTGAAAATGTCTCACAAGAAGATTGGTCTATCATTTTAAACATTTTGAAACTTGGTCTAAAAGGGGAATTTGAAATAAATTTGATTGCGTTCTAAGACTATCATGAAAAACACGCTTAGCTCTTGAAAAGAGGTCTAAAATTGAAATGTGAACATAGTATTTATAAGGGTCTATGCTAATTCAAAGGCAAATTTGGACTTAAAATGTGAAATTGATTTAGGATAAAGGTCTTGAACTATCTAAAGGTAAAACAAACTTGGTCTATATATAAGAGTGAAATTGTGCTAGATCCTTAGTAAAAGTCACAAAGTTAGTCTTAGAAATGACTTTAATCTAGATACAAAACTTGAAATGAACTTAAATCTAGGAAAATTAGTCTGAAATAAAGAGTACACTTTGTTGAGGTAAAGTTGGAAACTATTTCAAAAGTGAACTTGGTTTAAAAGTAACTAATAATCAAAAAATAAAGGTCTAAAGTTTCCCTAGGAAAATTAATTGGAAAGCTAACTCAAGTATCATAAACTAAGTGAAAAAATTAAAACATTCAATCCTAAGTGGTAATAAAAACTCAAATGTAAACTATGTGTACTTAAATCTATACTTGGAAGTAGGTTTTGGACTTGGTTTGAGAAGGTAACTTAACTTTTGGCACAAGGGTCGAAGGTCTATGTGAATGGCATAACCACATCTAGATTTGAAATTGGCTTCACATTTTTAGGATTCTTGAAACTTAGTTAAGAATAACTCCAATTTGTCTAGGTGAAAATAGTCAATGTAACAAACACTACTTAGAAATAAAAGACACAAATGGTTTTGATCTCATTTTGAACAAGGTAAATAGTTTAGAATAATTTTGGTAGCGTAATACTTATTTGTTTGAGTTGGTGTGTGTAACATGTGTTTTTTTGACATTCAAATTAATTTGATTTGGAAAAGTGATTTTGGACTCAAATAATACAATTAAAAAGAAGTGGCATGCTAATATGCTAAAACTAACACAAGGTGTGCATAGTATCTGCCAAAGTTTCTATTGATATATAATTCTTGACAGGAGTTAATTTTTAATCCAAAAATAAAGAGAACATGTAGGTAAAATTTTTTAATCCCCCTTTATCTCTTAATAACTGATACATGGTAGAGAACTTAGAGTTTCTAAGTAACTCAATATTTGGCAAGATAATCCATGGCAAGTGAGGTCAATCAATCTAAATTTTTAACTTGACTTATCTAGATGGTCCATAAGTGCCTAGAAACACTTGGGCACAAAATTCATGTCAATTGAATCCAAACCATCTAGCTTATTATCCAAAGCTTTTTCCTTTTACATAATGACTTCAACCATATACTACTTAGTAAAGTTTTATGTCTAGACCACTGCATGGCCTAGGGATCTAATGAACTTGTTAGGATAACTACTCGCCTAATATCTAATATGATGACATGCCCAATTATATCCCCCATTGTAGAGTGGGTTTGGAATAATGTTGGGAGATGAAACCCAATGTCAATGCCCTCTTAAATAAACCATGAGGCAGCAATGAAATCTAGTGCACAAGCCAATAAAAAACTAAGAATGGAAAAACTAGGTCATTTTTTAGTCACCAAAGTCCATAGGAATAATGGGAGAGCATACGTGACATTTCTTTGGGTTTGACTCAACAAAACAAGAAAAATAATTCATTTTTGGTCACCCAAGTTCCCTAAAGAGGACAAGGGGAGAGCTTACACATAAAGATTTGTTAAAAGGAAACTAATTATATACTTTGAAAATGAAGAATAAAAATAAAAATGCTCTTAGGAGCTCTAAGTCTAAATGTGATTGTTCTTTTTAAAGCACCTATTGAAGCTATGACTGAAATTTGGCCTTTGTTGAAATTTTGAAAGGACAAAAAGGAAAAGTTCTTTGCACAATTTTTAAAGCACCAAAAGACAATATGAAATGACTTTTAAAGCACCAAAACTAAATGTGATTTGGCCTTATTAGCTTGTAAAACTTCTTATATTTTTACTTAATTCCCTACAAGAAGCATTAGAAGATTGATTTGTGATTGATTAGATAATAAAGGCAAATTTCAAAATCAATGTTAAAAAAATGAAAAATCAAAAAAAAAAAAAAAACACAATCAAATATTGTACATAAATTATAAAATATAATTCAATTTTCAAGAAAATTTGTACAGGTTTTTTACAGCAAATAACCACACACACCTACAAAAATTCAAAAAAAAATAATGAATACATCAAAAGTTATGATCATTTTATGGGCCACTTTTTAGTAAAAATTTAGAAAACAAAAGTGTTAGTCACTAATTCTATGATAATTTCTAAAATAAAAATAGTGTTTTCTTTAAATGTGTAGAGGATTTTTATAACAAACATACACAAATCCATTAAAAAAAATAGAAAAAAAAAGTTAATACAACAAAATTTATGATCATTTTATAGGCCATTTTTTAGCAAAAATTGAAATACGAATAAGAATAAGAAGAATTTGTGGAGTGTGTGCTCATGAAGAGTTGTTCCACGAGGTGTGCTATTATATGTGCAAAAAATACAAGGGGTTGTATTATTCACTTTTTAATAAAATAAAACATAAAAAACAAGCTAAATATAAGCATTCCCAATCCTAGATTCTAGGGGGTAATAAAAAAATAAAACCAATGGCAATGATAAAATAAAGGATAAATTACCTTCACCTTCCTTGCAAAGAAGGTTTACTTATTGGCATATGCATATGTTTATGCATATCTTGTAAAAAATGGAGTTTTTATCAATGCTAGTGATTATTTGGTAGCATTTCTCTTTGTTCATTTTTGGCTTCGCTTTGGCATGGATGGATATTGAAGCTATCTCTCAGCTATTCAACATTATAAGTTTGGCTTAATAAGCTTGTTGAAGAATGTTTATGGATTGGGTATTTATCTTTTATCTAAAAATGAAGAGAGTTATTTTTGACCATAATGTTTATGGATTGGGTATTTATCTTTTATCTAAAAATGAAGAGAATTATTTTTGACCATATATCTCAAGATAAATATGTGTGATGACAAATTAATTCAATTGTGACCATCTATTTTAAGATCAATATTAATGGATGAAAATTAGAAGGCTATGCGAGAGACATGGGTTAAGAATGATTATGTCTCCCACCCAATTCTTCATATTTAGAAGTGGCTTGATAACTAAGAACGATGTCACCTTTTCAAATATTTTCGTTGAATTTATGAATTTCCAAAAATATAAATTCATTAATTCTCCATGATCCACTTGGCCACTTGTCATGAGAGTTGAAGAATAAATCCAATTAGTGAATATAGAAAATAGAAAATTCCAAAAGCTATGGATTTTCATATTAGAATAAAATTAGGATAATTAAACAAGTTTAATTTAATTAATGAAATTTTAATTTAATTTTAAAAGTCAAAGAACCATTTGACATAATTAATCCCAAAACATCTCTTGCACATTCATAATTTGACTCAGAATGAATTAAGTGAAACTAATAGTTGCATACTATAAATACCCAAAAGTGGTATTTGAGTGCTAAGAGTGATACTTAAGACTACCTATTCCTAGCTTAGACCTAGACCTATCCTCAATTCTATTATCACACTCATTCAGCCTGCATGTAGGCCATAGGCATCCCTAGTCATCTCCAAAACAGTCCCAGACCCTCATTTCCTAATCCTAGCCCTTTGTGCCTAGTGTTTTTCTATCTAAAAATTAGCACCATAATAAGGACACTAGTTCCATGTGGTGCTAGTTTCCCCAAAATGGCACTAATGTCATTTGCCCTAAATTTTCCCAAATGGATATCTTTTTAAAACTAAAGCCTCCTAAGGTCAGGATAGACATCTTTTATCACCCACACAAGCAAAAAAATAGTATATATACATGACTTTTATCACTCTATACACTAGATGGAAATCAGATAAAAAATACACATTCAAACACAAAACAAGTTAAGCACAATTAAGGTTATCAATCCCTATTCTATACTACTACATACCACCATCTAAATCAACCCTAAGCTCATTTTTTTGAGATTTCTAGTCTCAAACTCATTTAAGGCACTCAAGGCCACTATTGTACTATCACTTGCACTTGTACCAGCACTTAGGTGGGGAATGTATGCAATGGGAAATACAATAGATCTATAAATCAATCTTAGCTCAAAAAAGATAGATCCTACTTACACTTTTAATGAAGTATACATTAGATAATCGAGTTCATGACCAATATGGATCTACTAGACCTATCCAAGGGATCTCTTACCACAATAATATCACTAGGGAGCATTATAAAGCCTATAGTTAAGTAAAACTATGTAATAACCCTAATTAGGTCCTATGATTTCATATTCACTAAATTAATAACAAGTAAAGCAAAATATAATCTAGTGCTCACCAAAAATTGTGGCACAACATGGGAGTTAGTAAACATAAAATCAAACATACATAAGAGAATCCTAATTAAGTTATGCGTAGGTAAAACCCTAATGTATGGAGAGAGAAATAATATTTAAAATCCATTACTTATGTTACTTCTAAATACTAAAGAGAGGAACAAAGTTAAAGATACTTACCTAGAAGATGAACCCATTGAGTCTCAATCTCTACCTTAGCCAAATGTGTTTTGTAAGAGGTTGTTGCAATTTGTAAGGATCATTAAGAAAGGCCAAATCATCCCAGACTTCTCCATAATACTAGATTCTTATCCAAGTAGACACCCTAAGCTAAGACTCCTCAAGTAGGATGGAAGATCAGATTGTAAAGAAGCACAAATGAATAATTAACTCTTGTTATCTCTCTAAGAATGTCAAAATGGATGTATTTATATAGGTGGATCTAACCCTAAACCCTTTTTAAAGTTTAGGTTGATACGGTTGACCTAATTGACCTAGTATTGATATTGGTAAAAACTAACTAGGTTATGAACTATGTCAGCCATAACTAACCTAGTTCATAGTAAGCTTTGTAAATAATAATACAAGGTCGATGTGCTCAACATAGTCATGTAAACTGCCAGAAAGGGGTTTAAGGTAGGGAAAGGGATAATGAAGGTGGTAAAATACTAGAGGATGGTTCAAAATAAGAGGAAAAGCTTAGTGGAATGGTTTTAGGAGACAAGTGTGTAGATATCAAGTGGTAATAAGGGACAATAATCTTATGAAGTTCCAATGGTCTACCCACCCCTTTCTTGGTGCACCTCTTAGGGCATACACTTTAGAGATTGAGACTTCATGGGTTCTTGTAAGATATAAACCATCAACAATTGATAAAGTTTGAAAATATTATGTGTATACATATACCCCATTCAAATCTCATCACATGTCACTCAAATGCAATAGGGGATGGTGCTTCAAGAAAGAACATAGTAACACACAATGTTGAGGCTAAAAAAAAGTTATAGTATTTTAAGGAAAAAATAATTGAAATTAAATGAGAGAAAAGGAAATAACTAAAAATTAAATGTAATGTGTACCTTGACTTAATATTATTAGATGGTTGTCTATTGTATTTGTATTTCTGATCATGAAGGGTATAGAACTACTATTGACAAACCCAAGGATAGAAAACTAAAGAGGAAAAACAAACAAACATAGGAAAGCTAAGATAATTGGTGTTATGTGGACAAGATATACTTAGAAATTTGGTAAGATGGGGTTACAATTTCTATGTTAGACCAAATGACCAAGTCAAAATTTAGAGTAAATTAGGTAACTGAAAATCCAAGGATACTAAAGATTGAAAAACTCAAATAAGTAAACCTTAAGTAAGAAATGTAAACTCACCAAGCTAAACCAAGGATACATGTAAAAAATATGGTTATCAAAAATCAATGTGAAAATAGTAATAATCCTTATTGAAACAAAGATGGGTAAACAAAATGGTAAAACAACATTAAAGAGTGAGAAGTAAAAATCCTTACTAAATCATCAATGAAAAAATTTACATAAAAAGGAAAATAACTTTTATGAGTGAGAAGTAACAAGCCAACTTCATTCAACAATGGAAAAAAGTACATGAAAGTGGAAATGCACTCATGTGTCTATAAAAAGGGTAGTAAAACAATGACAAATGGTAAAATAAATCAAGGCACATCTATAAATATAGAGCCATAGTGTAAATAAAGTAATCCTAGTCACTCAAACATGATGTATTACTCTAGGGATAGATAAAACTGAAACAAAGCAGTGTTAGCATGTTTTTAAGACACGAAGAAGAGGAAAGTAAATAAGAAGGTAAAATATATTTAGAATCACATTTTTCCTATCAAATGAAAAATGAAATGGGTAGAAGGGAGAATGAAGGAAAAACCAAGGTTGAGGAGCTCTTTATTGAAGTCAAAACACTCAAATTAGGTGTGTCAAAATAAGAGGACTTTCAACCTTAAGGACTCTGAAGAACTTATCTTAGCCACACAAGTCTTAGGTCAATAAAATGAAGTATGTAGATCATCCTATGAAGTATATATGCATGAAAATTAAAATGGACCTACCTTACCACAACATGTTCCTCATTCCTCAGGACCCCTTATAGAGCTGTCAATCTACTACAAAGAGTGGGTACTTGCATGAGAAAGTAAGTAGCACCATAGATTTATTGAACTCTAATATTCCAATCTACTTTCCTACCACACCCCAATGGACCTAAACTCTATTGTGAGGCCAAATATTGAGATTAAACTTTGATTAGAGATATGATATGTGTTTGTAATCATGTCTTTCTGTATGATTTTGACTTTTGAGATTTATAAATTGCCTTTTATATATCATTGCCTTTTGTTTTAAATAATTTGGATTTTAAATTTCTTGATGGATTTTTCTATTCCTCCTTCATATAGATTCAAAAAGCCAAACATAAATGTTAAATATGACTTTCATTTGAATACTTGGGATTTAGTTACTAAGAGAGAGAACTCAGAGAGCATGGTGTTTAGAGTCTCATAAAGTCAAGTGAAATAAAAGTGCTATCTTGACTTTGACATTGTTTTATCCAATTTGGAGTGAAAGGAAATTAAATCAAGGGGAATGAAACATGAAATAATTTGAATTACTTTAAATCACAAAAAATGTGACAAAGGGTGAAAAAGGGATATAATGACAAAAAAGTGTGATTCATTATCATAAGAATAAAGGAAATGTATAAAAACATGCTATCATATATTGTCATGAAAATTTTATCTATCAAAAATAAATAAAAGCTAAATCTCAAAACAAAGATCAAAAACTCGTAGCCATTGCAAAATACATTCTAGATAAGGACTAAAAAGATGGTTATTTTATGAGGAAGGCTAGGTCCTATCTATGGTCTTACACTACAACTCATAAAAGAGAAACCCAATGTGGTGTATAAAGCATGTGAAAAATAAATGGGATAAGAAAAAGATGGTATTTATGAGGAAATCTAAGTCCTATCCATGGTCTTACACTGCAACTCATAAAGAGAAACCTAAGGGGTGCCAAAAAATATTTGTAAAGTGAGAAAATAAAGAGGACAAAAGTAAATAATGAGGAAGACTAGGTCCTATCTAGTATTTTAAAAGGCAACTCATGATAAAAATGGGAAACCAAAAGACCAAAAGGAAGGACTAAGGTTTGTGAAAAGAGAATTGTTACAGAGGGTAATATCCATGTAACTATCTTGTAAAAAGTGTTAGATAGATAACATATTGAAAGTATGAAAAGAATATAAGTATTTAGGCAAAATACTTCTTGAGGAATTGTGCATTCGTGGGTTCTTTGAAAATATGGCCTTCATTGGTTTGAAGGTGATAGGTACTTGGACCAAGAATATATTTAACTAAATAAGAGCCCTACCATTTTTTGGCATATTTACCTTCTTTGTCATGAGTGTAGTCTAATTTAAGGACAATATCACCAACATTAAATGTGAAAACTTTAACTTATTTGTTATTTTGTTTGGCAATATGAGCCTTGTATTGGAAATTATGTTGTAAATTAGAAAGATGGTGCTCATCAAAGAGATTGAGATCATGAAGGTGAGATTCATGTAATTATTCATCAAGTATGATACCATGAAGATATATATGGAGAAAAGGAATCTAAACTTCTAGTGGGAGGACTGATTTAGAACCATAGACTAGAAAGAGTGGCTTTACCCTAGTGACAGTGCATATGCTAGTGCAATAGGCCCAAAGAGTAGGATAGAGATGAAGGTGCCAATCCGTACAGGTTTCACAAATTGTATTTTGGATAATTTTATTAAGAATTTCATTTGTGGCCTCAACTTGGCCATTACATTATGGATTATAGATTATGGATAATTTTTATTAATTTTTAAATTTATCACAGAGCTATCTGACATCTTAGTTTTTAAAATTACTGCCATTATCTAAAATGATAGTATGAGGAAAACCAAAGTAGCAAATGATTTAATTAAGGATAAATTTGGAGATGGTGGTACCAGTGACATTAATAAGGGGCATATCCTCAACCCATTTAGTAAAATATTTTATGGTTGTGATTATAAATACATGCCCATCTTGAAACCAAGGTAATTTACCTATGAGATTGAATCCTCACATAAATAATGGCTAGGGAGGTTATATAATTTAAAGCTTGATTGGAGATGAATGAATAAAATTATCATGAAGTTGGAAAGGAGTACACTTTTTAGAAAATTTGATGGCATCCTTTTCAAGGGTGGTCCAAAAGTATCCCATACGTAAGCATTTATGGTTTATAGCATGTTCGCTATAGTGGCCACCAAAAATGCCCCCATGTGCTTATTCAAGAAGAGGAGGAACCTCATCTTTCATAACATAGTGGAGCAAGGTACCTTCAACATTATGAGAATATAGGATGTTATATCAAAATACATACTTAAAATATTATTTGTGAATGTGAATCTTTTCATGAAAATTGAGGTTAGGAGGATAAGTTTGGTTTTCTATAAATTGAAAGTTGTCTTTATACCATGGGCTTTGTCTAATTGTGATGGCTTCAATATGGAAGATAAGTGAATATTATGGCTGAATATAATATGGGTATTTTCTTATTTAGATAAGAAAAGTGGGATCGATAAGAACTTGGTGTGGATGAAAAAGAGATGTTGAAGAATCAGGGCTATCGTCAATAGAATTTTGATCTTGAGGGATAGGCTCAATGGTGAAAAAAATGAAATATTTGGCTAGAGTAGTTACAATTTGATGATAAGATAAAATATTATCGCTTTTACATTGGTAATCACCATTTGTAGTAAATGAGTTTGGAATCACCTAAAACATGTAAGTATTAGATATCTAAATCAAGGGAAGCTTTCATTCCTCAAATTAAAGATTCATACTCTGCCATGTTGTTAGTGACATCGAATGTTACGCTAAAATCTAATGGGATGATTTTTCCAGGAGGGATCATAAGGATACAACTTTCCCTAGCTCTTTGAAGGAATTTAGCACCATAAAAATGAAGGGTTCAAGTATCTTCATGTAAATCAACATTAATTTCAATAAGTTCTTTAATAACTACTTTTAGTTTAGTAGTATTAGGGAGGATACTAGACTCATCAAGATTACTTGCTTCAAGATCAGTAGTGAAGTTATGGAAGTAATATTTAAGGGATGTGGCTCTGTTAATACCTTTCATATAAATAATATTATCATTAAGGAAAAATATATTTAAAGTGGTTAGTAGTGGGCACACGAGTAGTAACAAGTTGATCAGTGATGAATTATCCTTTGGTAGATTTTTGAATAATAATTTGGAGATCAAATTCTATGAGAGGGACCATCCACTTGCTAATTATGTCTCTAGGAAGAAAGTATTTGAAGAATAAGTGATGAAGGGGATCTAAATGGATGATAACATAAGTGGTTTGATAAAGCATATAACACCAAAGTTTTTTAGTGGTAAAATATATGGTGAGGCAATCACATTCAACTTTTGTGTGACGTTTCTCATAATCAATGAGGCCTCAGATGATATAGTAGATGGCATATTCTCTTCTAGTATCATGTTTTTGGGAAAACATTACCCCAATTGATATGGGTGTGGAAGTGGTATATACGATCAAAGGTCAATCATTTGAAGGGGATGAAGAGTAGGTAGGTGAAGTAATGATTCTTTTATATTATCAAATGCTTTTTGATGGGGATCCATCCATTCTAAATAATTACCTTTATTAAGAACAGAATTGATGAAATATATATGGTAAGCCATTTTAATAACAAGACATCTAATTTCCCCAAGGTTTTTGAGGTAAGTGTGAATGCCCAAAATGGATCGAGGGATGAGCATGTTGATTATAGTGTTAATCCTGGCAGGGTCAACATTGATGTCATGGATAGAAACTAAGAATCATAATAATTTGTTAGATGTGACACCAAAAACACATTTATAAAGATTTAGTCTAACTTTATATTTAAGAAGGGAATTGAAAATGATGGCCAGATCACAATGATGAGTCTTGTGATATTTAGATTTAGTAATGAGGTCATCCATATAAGTTTATATAATTTTGTGAATAAGATCATGAAAGATATGAGTCATTACTTAATAGGTATCTCTAGCATTTTTTAGGCTAAAGGACATTTTAACATAGAAATAGGTGCCCCATTCCATGGTGAAAATTGTCTTATGTTGGTCTTCAATGGAAATGTGAATTTGGTTATATCCTGAGAAACCATCCATAAAAGACAACATTTCATAACCAGTTGTAGAATTGATAATAGCATTTATTGAAGGTAAAGGGAGATTATCCTTAGGACAAGCAAGAATAAAATTATAGAAATTATTTCAAATTTAAATGACCATGGTGACCTTTTTATAAATAGGAACTATGTTAGAAACCCATTCAGAGTAGTCCACATGTTTGATAAACTTAACATCAATAAGTTTGATAATCTATTTATGGCATAAGGTAGAAACTTTGGGTGGAAATTTCCATTGATTTTGTCACACAGGTTTAGCATCAGGATAAGTGATGATATTGTGTACCAAAATGCTTGGTTAAGTACCAAGCATATCTTCATAGGACCAAGTAAATATCTCATGATATTTATCAAAAAATAAGATAAAGTTGTCATGTTCAATAGGTGTGAGTTCAAAATAAAGCTATAATAGGTCAAGGGCATGATGGAATACCATATTTGATATGAGTAGTTTCTTTGATAAGAATAGCATTTCCATATTAGAAATGATATGGTACATTAGGTAAATAATAAATATGATTAGTTTTAGGGTCGATGCTAGTGATGAAGTTATTAAAATATGGGGCTTTGCTTTTTAAGTTCTTGATTTTGTGATGTTTCTAAGTAAGTTGAGGTTCTCAGGCATGAATTAATTCAAATATATTTTCATCACTAGGAAAAATGGAAAGAGGACCATAATACTCAACATCTACTTCAAGATCAAGAATTTGATTACCATGGAAATCATATTCAAAATGTATCTAACAAACATTTGTGGCCTTGCCATCTAATGTAATCTCAGGAGTAAAAGGACTAGGTTGATCAGATGAGATTGGTGTATCATTAGTTTCTTTGACAGGGGGACAATCAGATGTAATGATGGGATCTTTAGGTGGTAGATAATATGCAAGAATTTTTAGTTGTGCAAAAGGTAGTATTTGTTTGACCACCCAAGGAGTATCAATAAGTAGAGTATTAATGATAGGTACATGACCTTTGGGATATAATTTAAAATCTATGGAAATGGTGTGAAAATCATGGTTAAAAGCATGTATTTAATCTAAAGTTTTATAATTATTTTGAATATCCAAGTCTCAGGATTGAGCTTGATCTATGATATAGTTATCATCAAGGGTTGGAGAAATGGTACATGCTTGAGATTCTAGGGGAGTTTCATAAGGTGAAATTTTGAGATCACTTAACTTGTGTGGATACATGATTAGAGGATCTTGGAATAATTTTGCCACTCCATAGTCATTGCATGTAAAGGCATATTCTAGGTAAGAAGTTTCATGACCATTCCATGGAGGGGGAAGTTAGTGATCTCATCAATGAGAGGAATAGCATGATCATGAGGTAATAAAGAGGGAGGAAGCCACTCTGAGATATAATGATGTATCATAGTAGTGTTTTAGGTATGTTTAAAGTCATTAGGTTCATCATAATTCAAATTAACAAGAGTGACCTGTACGTCTAGATTAATGTTGATGAATTTAGGTAAGGGAGCATTATTGATGCTAAGAATGGTAGTAATGCGATGTTGAGATTTATGATTTGGAACCTGAATACTCCAAGGTTGGGATCAGCCTCATGCATATACCATTACCCATTATGTAATAATTTGATGCATTGGCTACCAAAATAAGTGATGTCCCTAATACTATGAGTCCAAGGGTGACCAAGGAGTATGTTATAAGATATAGGAAGATAAAGGACCATAAGTTTAGCTCAAATGGTCTTAGGTCCAATTTTTAGGGGAAGCCAAACACAACCAAGTGGATTTTGATTAGTTTTACCAAATCCATGATAGGTGAGGTGGGTTTCCCTGAGATGATCCTTATTATATCCAAGTTGTTGGATAAGCCATAAAAATGTCACATTAATATAGATCCTTCATCAACTAAAATTTTAAGAATAAGGGTAGTATTAATGGCTAATTTAATGAATAAGGGTTGATCATCAGCTTGGAAAAGGATTTCATCATTAATCATGACTTCTTCAATAAATGCAATGGATGGTTTGAAAAAAGGACAAATAGATTTAATGGTATGCACGTTGGTAGGTTGAGGCTCAATAGAAGGTGGTTCTTCATCTAGAGAATAAGGATATTTAATTTCTTATAATTATTGCATGAGTAACTTGTGATGATAGGAGGAAGTACAAACTAACTCCATAAGTGGAATCTTTTAAGGCATTGAGTTGAGTTCTTCGAAAAAGTTCCAATGGGATTTATAAGAAGAACCAGTGTGAGGTTTATAAGCTAAGGTAGATTTTGAAGGAAGGGAAATGGTTTTAGGCTCGAAAGAAGGAGGTGGTTTCTCATAGGATTCCAAATCTAAATGAGTGGTTGTATTATCTTTGAGAAGTTGTTCTTACAAATATGGTTTCTTAATTTTTGTGATGGGATCTTTGTGAGCTGATTTATGATGATAATTGACCTTAGCTATGTTAAAATATTGAGAATTGTTGTAATATTGGTCATAGTAGAAATTAATAGCACAAACATCCTTGGTATTTTATTAAAAATTAGATGTGGGAAAAAAATTTGGTTATTAGAAGAAGAATCTTTGGGAGCTTGTCATTTTTTAGAATCAGTGTTGTACTCTTGACAATGGGGTTGGATCATGGCTTCATGATTGAAGGAATCACCAAGCATGTAAGAGAGAAAAAAATTATTAATCCTTCAACAAGTCCTATGAGAATGACCAATGTCAACATGGAACCAGCAAAATTGATTAGGGTCATACCATTTAGGATGATTATTAGGATAAGTAAAGGGTTTAAAGGGTAGTAAGAATTATTTCATTTGTTACACAGTTAGTGGTATGTGAGAAGATGGGGAGTTTTAGATTTGGGAACTCTAGGTTTGGCTTGAGGAGTATTACCAATGGTAGTATTTGTATAAGTTTGAAAATATCTTCCAATTAATTTGGTATTAAGTTCAAATGGCTTCATGAGGAAGTCTTGATGTTTAGCTTAATTAAGAGCTTCATTAAGCATTTGAGGAGAAAAAGTCTAAACCTTATATTGAAGAAAAGGAGTTAAAGTAGTTAGAAAGAGTTTGAACAAATTATCATCAGCCATGTTATGGTTAGCCTTATGGGCTAGATATTTCCATCATTTGATAAAATCATGAGCTAATTTGGTGGGAGATTACTTAGCATTGATGAAATGGCTAAGGCAATTTTTGGGAAGGTCGTTATGTTGAAACTCTTTAACTAGAGAGTTGACTAAATCCTAAATTTTCCAAATAGAATGTTGGGGAAGTTGTTTTACCATTATAAAACATCACCAATGAAGGTTTTAACTAGAAGTTTAGTTGTGGTGAAAGTATTATTTTAGATCCACTCTTTATAAATATTGTCAAATGCTTTGAGAAAGGATGTAGGGTCTTTAGTCCCAACATACTTTATAGTTGGAGATCTATTTCCAATAGTAATGGACATGATTAAATGAGCTAAAGGCTCATTTTGGATATTTTGAAGCATTTTTTTAATCATGATAGGTTGAGGAATAACATTTCCTAAGGCATATCTAAGAGGTGGAGGAATAAAATTTGGATTAGCTTGAGGATTTAAAACTAGAGGTTGATTATCCATATTGATCAAATGGAATTGTAATTGAATCATTTGAGAGGTGTTATAAGTTTTCATTATGTTCATTTTCTATATGAATTGTGTAAGAATTTAAGTCATATCAATTGGTGGGTTGTTGTTTGTAGGAAAACTCCCTGAATTGGCATTAGGGGGAGAGTTATTGGAAGATGGATTACCAATGGGATTGTTGGATAGACTTATGTTAATTTCTCCCACATTATGATAAAAAAATTTGAAGATGAGAATTGTCTTGAGAGGTAAAAAAAGGATTAGATCCACTTACTTCATTTTGAGGTGTGATTTGAACCATGTTATAATCCACAGATGAAGGACGGGAAGAGGTGATCCAAGAGTGAGGGTTCTCTTGGGAGGTAAAGAAAGGGAGAAAAGAATACCCCATATAGTGTTTAAAAGGATTTAAGTTGTCCAAAAATATTTTAATAGGGTATTTCATGATATTTTGAGGAAATGAATAGAGTTTTAAGTAAGAAGAGAGAGAAATTGGGGATAAAGAGCTAAGTCATCTAGATAGAAGAGTAAGGTTAGCAATCAAATACAAGATCGACTGGGTCAACTATGTGTTATTGAAAAGGGAGTTGAAAAGAGTATAAATTCGACTGGATTGACTTAGTACTACTATATAGAAGGTAAATAAGGATACAAGGTCGACTAGGTCAACTTAGTATTATAACTTGATTGGTAAAAGAGAGTACAAGGTCAACCAGGTCAACTTAGTATTATAAATAAGGGAAAACTTATTTGATAAGGACATAGGGTCAACCAAGTGGACTTAGTATTGTAATATAACTAGTACAAGAGAGTATAATGTTGACCAGGTCAACTTAGTACTAAAAATAAAATAAAACGTAGTCTATAAGATACTATATCGAAGAGAATAATAGTGTGATAAAATAGGGAAAGATTTTGCAATTTAATTAAAGAAATAAATGGAATAAAACACACAAATAATTGGATCAATAATAATGATCCAATTTGGGTACATATCACAAAACCTTTCACCAGTGTTGGCTAATGCAAGTTTTTACAATATAGCACATAATGATCAGAGAGAAAGTAATCAAATAAAAATTAAATACTAAGTGGTCATCCTAAGTGTTTTTAGATTATTATAAAGTGTTATTCTAAGTGTGATAGGGAAGTTAGTTGAAAATAGGGAACTAAAAATCAATTTATGGATGGTTTCAGGATGTTTAGGCTGAATGGGATCTATATTGGCAATGGTACTAGCTTGGTATCAAGGCCTACCCCCTCACTTCATAATCTCATAGTGATAAGAGTGTCAGGTGATTTTATAATATATACCATTAACCACATGTTTATACTTGGCCAAAAAATCAATTTGGCTTCCCCCTTGGTGATGAAATCCAAGTAAGCCTTGGGAAGACAAATGTCAAAGTATTTTGAGTATTATGTGATCTAGTAGTGTGTGCAAAAAGAGAAATAAAAGTGTAACTAATGGAAATTTGAGAAAACCACCTAATTAGACAATGTGAGCTACTATAAGCATCCAAATAGCTAAAAGTGAAAGTGTGAATTAATTACTAGAAAATAGTTATTAATTCCCAAATTAAGCATGGTACAAAGTCAATTTAGATGACATTGTATGAAAATTGTATAGAATAGATTTGACTAGGTCTTTATTATTCTATGAAAGCAAGATTATTTAATAATAAAGTCAACAAGGTTGACTTAGTATTTTAGATAGAAGATAGGCTTCAGAACTAAGTCAACTAGGTTGACTGAATATATTATAGGATTGTCATTTTAAAGAATGTAACTTGCACAAAATAGAACTATAATGAAGTATTGAATTGATAGAGAGAGAAAGAGAGGAAATTTTGTGGGTTAGAGGATGATGAGGATTATAAATTTTCTACTGAAGTGCCTTGAATGTTGCTTTCAAGTTATGTAAACTAAGTTGACTAGTTTAACGTAGTTCAGTAAAACCTTATGTGCTAAATCAAGATTAGATGACTAAATTGACTTGCCTAACTTAGTGTGTTGATCTAGATGCTGACTAAAAGACTAAGTCAACCTACCCAACTTAGTTTGTTGATCTGAGTGTTGATTAAAAGACTAAGTTGACCTACTTGACTTAGTTTTATTAATTCCCAAATTAAGCATGGTACAGAGTCAATTTAGATGACACTGTATGCAAATTGTATAGAATAGATTTGACTAGGTCTTTATTATTCTATGAAAGCAAGATTATTTAAGAATAAAGTCAACAAGGTTGACTTAGTATTTTAGATAGAAGATAGGCTTCAGAACTAAGTCAACTAGGTCGACTTAATATATTATAGGATTGTCATTTTAAAGATTGTAACTTGCACAAAATAGAACTATAATGAAGTATTGAATTGATAGAGAGAGAAAGAGAGGAACTTTTGTGGGTTAGAGGATGATGAGGATTATAAATTTTCTACTAAAGTGCCTTGAATGTTGCTTTCAAGTTATGTAAACTAAGTTGACTAGTTTGACATAGTTCAGTAAAACCTTATGTGTTAAATCAAGATTAGATGACTAAATTTACTTGCCTAACTTAGTGTGTTGATCTAGATGCTGACTAAAAGACTAAGTCAACCTACCCAACTTAGTTTGTTGATCTAAGTGTTGATTAAAAGACTAAGTTGACCTACTTGACTTAGTTTGTTATCTAGGTGCTGACTAAAAGACTAAGTTGACCTACTTGACCTAGTTGTTATCTAAGACTAAAGAAGAGTACTGTGTCAACCTATCTGATCTAATAACCTATATTTGATGAATACTTACAAATAAATAACATAGTAATTTTTATATGATTTTTTGTTAAACCTGTGCATAAGAGTTAGAACTATACTAACCTAGTCGACATAATATTGTAAATATATAAAAATAATAAAATAATAGAAATGAAAGTGTGAAATAAAATCTACAAGGGTTAGATCCACATTAGGTTTACTATAATTTATGCAATGGGAAATGCAATAGATCTATAAATCAATCCTAACTCAAATAAGATAGATCTTACTTATAATTTTGATTGAAGATACATTACATAATCAAGGTCATAATCAATATGGATCTACTAGACCTAGCCAAGGGATCTCTTACCATAATAATATCACTAGGGAGGGTTCTAAAGCCTCTAGTCAAGCAAAACTATGCAATAACCTTAACTAGGTCCTATGTTTTCATATTCACTAAATTAATACTGAGTAAAGCAAAATATAATCTAGTGCTCACTAAAGCTTTTGGCATAACATGGGGGTTAGTAAACATAAAATTAAACATTCATAATAGAATCCTAATTATGTTATGTATAGGTAAAACCCTAATGCATGGAGAGATAAACATTATTTAAAATCCATTACTTATGATACTTCTATCTACAAAAGAGAGGAGTAAAGTTAGAGATACTTACCTAGAAGATAAACTCATCGAAACTCAATCTCTCCCTTGGCCAAAGGTGCTTTACAAGAGGTTTTTTTGGTTTATAAGGATCACTAAGAAAGGCCAAAGTATCTAAAACATCACAAGACTAGATTCTTCTCCAAGTAGAAACCATAAGCTAAGACTCCTCAAGTAAAATGGTAGAAGAGAAGATGGTAAATAATCTCAAATGAATAATTAACTCTTTTTTTCTCGCTAATAATGGTGAAATGTATGTGTTTATATAGGTAGATCTAACTCTAAACCTTTCTAAAATTTTAGGCTGATAAGGTCGACCTAGTAATAAAATTGGCAAAAACTAACTAGGTTATGAACTATGTTTTCCATGGCTAACCTATTTCTAAGTAAGATTTTTAAATAACAATATAAGGTTGATTTGGCCCATATATTCATGTAAACTACCAAAAAGGGTTTTAGGGTAGGGAAAGGGATAATGAAGGTGGTAAAATATTAGAAGAGGGTGAAGAATATGAAGAAAATATAAGGTTTAATGGTTTTAGGATACAAGTGTGTAGATAAAAAGTGGTAATAAGTGACAAAAATCCTAATAATCACCAATGGTCTACCCACCCCTTTCCTAGTGCATTGATGCATGAGCATCAAGCTGAAAGATGTCAAATTTTGTATTTTGGTCAATAGTAGTCAAAAGTTGGTCAATTTTGAATTTAATTTGTGTCTATAGACCTTAAAAGATCCATTTCATGTATTTATCCATTTGGGGTCCTAAATATGAACTATCTAGCTTCTAGGAGTTTTCCCTCCAAAACTAGGAATTTAAAAATTCAAAGAAGTAAACTAAGTATAAAAGGGTCAAATGCATAGTTTTAAGTGTTTAGGTGAGAAAATATAGTTTGGTGGATAAATTAAAGTCATAAGGAAGTAATTTTAATGTATTTTATGTTTAATTATTAAATCAAGTCATATGAACTAAATAAAGTCCCTCTTGTACGTGGGAGTTAATTATGGCAACTAAGTTAGTGTAACTTGGTATTCTAGGTTGATTTGAGGTAATATGAAAAAATTTGGTGGTTTCACATTTGTAATGACACTCTATTATGGATTTTAAAAGAGTGTGTTATAAAAGCCTATAAATAGGCCTAAAAAGGCTAAATGGGAGAGTAAAAGGGGCTAGAAAGTGGTGACAAAGGATGAGTGAAGTAATGAAAATTTATGAGGATTTGAGGAGAGATAAATTTTGATATAAATTGGTTTTATATCTTTAATATAGGATTAATATTTCTCACACAAATAATAACTGTAAAAAAAGGCTAGAAGCCTTTGGAACCCATTGTGGCCATGAAGTGTGGAATCAAGTGTTGAAGTGTGATCTAGGGGTTAAAATAAATTATATAATATGTTTTAGGATCATTTGAGATCATTTATGTAGGGAATTTATTTCCTCCATACCTATATCAAAATTTGGCATTTGAGATCTAAGTTTGCATACCCTAACAAGGAGTTAATGAAAGCATGAAGGAAAGTTTGAGGCATGAGATGAATGAAAAAATATAACATGTGAGATATGACTATATGGATAGAGGTAAATATAATTAATGAGGTGTTACTAAAGGTATAAGGAATAATTACTAGCAAAATTAAGTTTTGAGCCCAAAGAGTTAAAGGAAGAGCTTAATTGAATAAGAAGATTCAAGACAAATATAAACATTAAATGAGACCTTTGATAGGACAAAAAGTTTGAAATGATTTTTTGATGACTTCTCCTCATTCCTCTACATTGTTTGGTTTTATATCAAGGCGAGGTATGATTGGGTAAAATTTTGTTTTGATTTCTTCACAACTTTTTGATTTGAGTTGAATGCATAATGCCATGAGAGATAACCTTGTTGGGTATTGAGGGAGAATAAGTTTGTAGGTTTGATCTATTAAAGTTAGCATAGAATAGGATAAGAGTGATAAAGAGAAGAGATACACCCCCAAGTCCTTTGATAAGGACAAGAAGCTAGTCAAGAGAAGACTAGAAAGGATAAAGAGGAAAAGAGAGCATTAAAGCTCCAAGAGAGAAGAGGGAAGATAAAAAAACTCAAAAGGAGAGTTAAGGAGGTTAATTAGAGGTCCTATATAGAGGAATAAAAGAAGAGGAAAGGCCCAAAATATTTATAAGAGGTAAGGTTGATATACTTTCTAAGAGAAAGGTCTAGATAGGCCTAGAAAATAAATAGAAATGGAGAAGATGCATATTAAAAAAAGAAGTGGAAGATAAAAGAAGAGAATTAGGGCAAGGTATAGAGAGTATAGAGCTCATGATGAAGATCATAATGGAACAATAAATCCAATGGACTATCTGGAATGTGAGAATAAGAGTGAAGTGGCCAATAAAGTCACTTGTGAGAAAAAGAAGGCACAAGAAAGGTGCTTTGAGAGATGAGAAGAAGAAAGAGGGAGTAGTCCAAAGAGGCATGAGAAGAGAGATATTTCCAAGTGAGAAACAAGAAAGAGATATAGATAATATATTTCTCATTGAAGATAACAAGAAAGAGAAATAAGTGCCAAGAAGAGCACATGAGTGTGAAGACAAGAAGAGATGGATAATGTCTATGCCAAAGACATTCAAAGAGACTATGTGGTCTCTCATTTTATATGCTAACATTTCTTTTAAGTCTATGTTTGTAGGTATGAAGAAGAAATTGGAAAATTCCAAGAATGAGGCCTCAAATTTGGTGAAGGATGGGTCAAATACATTACCCATCAAATGGTAAGAGGATGATAAAGATAAAAAGCCTCTTGAAGAAGGCAATATGATAGAGATTGAAGACATTTCACAAAATGAAATTGAAGAGAATGAGGTATACAATGATGCATTGCCATGCATAGAAGATAAAACTAAATAAATGGTTTCTAAAGAAGATATGAAGGTCACCCATGAATACATAAAGGAAGACATAACCTTGTAGTATTTACCATTGGAGGTAAATGAATGCCTAAATGCAGATTTTAATTGCATCTATGATGAAGAAAAAGCTAATATGTAGATTGAGAAAAAGAATGATAGATTTCATCCCTCATGGAGAGAAAAAAGTCGTTGATCTGTATGGACTAAGTGGTTGAAACAAATAGGTATGGATAAGGAAGAATTGAACCTCAAACAAGAGTTCAAACAAAGAAAAGGTACAGGTGGAAAACAAGCACAAGTGTGGAAACAAAGGACAAATGGCAAAGTTTACCAAGAAGGCATGATGGATAGCCAAGGCAGGAAACATGAAAGAGGTGAAAATAAAAATGAGTAACATAAAAAGAAGGTACAAGGCATAAAATGGGTGATAAAAAGAAAGAAAAGAGTCCAAGAAGATCATATTGTAATTGTACTCCAAGAAAGCCTAAAGATTAAAGAAGATGACAAGTCTACAAAGAAAGAAAGAGGGATGGTTCATGAAAACCAAGCCAAGGAATTGAATGTACAGCCATATTAGTGCATAAAATATATTTTTTTTCAAGATATTTTTTCAAAATTTATTTATGATGATATGTTTGAAGTTGACTCCAATAGCGAAGATAACTTGTACATGGAAATAATGGCATTGATGAATGAGAGTATAGCAAGACAAGATGAGGAAGAAGCACCTCAAAGAGTGATTGATAATAAATGTATGCATAAGGAGAATATGATATGACTCTCACAAATTAATTATTCCAAGGAGAAGACAAATAATAAATTGCCCAAGATAATGAAGAGCAATGTAAACCAAGATTTGATACGGATTGTGAAGAGATGGATGCACTAAAGTTGCAAGAAGAGATGAGGATGTTGGAAGAGGTATTAATTCCATATAAGGGGACTAAATAAGATGAATTATATCAATAAAATAGAATGTAAATAGCAGCAAAGAGAAGCACAAGAAGTTGTGCAAATAAAGATGTAAACAAGCAAGCTAGTTAGTAAGAAAATGGAGTATGAAGAAGCGAATAAGGTGAGGTAATAAATGGTTGAAGCTCAAGATTATTTTAAATTGGATAAATATGGATATTTAAATCCAAAATATTCCAAATAACATTATACAATGGTTAGGATGAAAGGAACAAGAAGTTGATCTTGCATAGTCAGTAAGATGATAGGAAACAGCATCAAAATGTGAATAAGTTTGAAGAAGAGGTAGGAAAATAAATTATATGTGAAAAAATTATAGATATGACATTAATTATAATCCAATATAGCCTAATGGAGGAGATGAAGTCATGATTAAAGAGAAAACATCATTCTTGAGGCAATAATCAAGTGAGATTCATGAGGAAACAAGATATCAAACAAGCATGAGGAAGAAGAATGAACAAAAATTGGTTGAATGTAGAGATTATAATGTAAAATACATTTTTAAAATAAATAATATGTATCAAATATAGAGCTACAGTAGTTAGAACACTTTATAGAGTTGGAGGATGCTTGGACAAGAAGGCTAAATAAAGCCAATAAGAGGAAAAGCAAGAGTTTAGTAAGGAAAAGGGAATAATAAAAGATGAAAAAAATTAAATCAAGTATTAATGACCCTCAAAATATGAACTGGAAATCAAGGAATAAATTTTGAGGTTTAATTTTTCTCCCTCCTAGGGAGTATGATGCAGGAGCATCAAGCTAAAAGATGTCAAATTTTGTGTTTTGGTCATTAGTGGTCAAAATTTGGTCATGTTTGGATGTAATGTGTGTAAATATACCTTTCAAGGTCCATATCATGTATTTGAGTCCATTTTGGGTCCTAAATATGAACTATCTAGCTTCTAGGAGTTTTCCCTCCAAAACTAGGAATTTGAAAATTTAAATAAGTAAACTAAGTCTAGAAGGGTCAAATGCATAGTTTGAAGTATTTAGGTGAGAAAATATAGTTTAGTGGATACATAAAATTCATAAGGAATGGATTTTATTTTATTTTATGTGTAATTATTAAATCAATTCATATGAACTAAAGAAAGTCCCTCTTGTATGTGGGAGATAGTTATGGCAACTAAGTTGGTGTAACCAACCCAAGAAACCTACATTAAAATTGTGTAAGGAAAGTCATTGTAGGATTTTATGGGTGTAGGATAGGATATATATCTTCAAGAAATTTATAGGAGAGGAAACATAAAAATGTGACTAAAAATCAAAACTCCTCAAGAACGATCTCAAGTCCATGAATGGACTATTATATAACAGGGAATGACATAGTGAATAAACCAAATGTGTTTTGATGTATGTTTCCATTAAATATTTGTGTTTTAAACAAGTCATTATTGTCTTGGTTAAATACTTGAGATAATTTTTTTTTATTCTTGTGTGAAGATACAAGTGGGTGATTGGTTGGTGATAGCAGGCAAGAAATGACTGTAAGTTATAGTCTTGAATGGAGGGTAATTGATTGGTCTTTTTGTAGGTCAGTGAGTAGAAATTAATCATGACATATATGTATAAATATATAGGAATTATAGATACATTTAGGTTTTGCAAATATCATAATAAAATATATAAATTAAGTTAAATAACTTGTCTTGAAATTATGTATACACTCATGATAGTGTAAGGGTGTAGAAGCAATTTATTGTATCTTGAAGTTTAGAAAACAAGAAGGTTAGTATTAATGGTTTTGATATCAGTATATTTTTTAATTTAAATTCATTAATTATTAAAACATAATTTTATATATCCTCATTTCTCAAATAGTGTGTTTTTCATTTATAGTTGATACCCATGTTTTCACAGTCCAAAAGAAACCCCTATTTTGCATGATCATTGTCAAGATACACAAGAAGAGTTTAAGGTGAATGTTGAAACCTTAATTGATAATTCATGGATATATTTTAATATGGGTAAAAACTAAAATTAAACTCTATAATCTTTCTTGAATTGGTTGTTCAACATAGACCCCTAAATTCTTGACACAATCAAGGCATTGTTTACACAATCAGGGTACTAAGGAAGAGATATGAATAAAGGGAAGTGAATTATTAATATAATGTAAAAATTGTAGTAATTATTAATATATTATAACCTCAATTTAGTTATATTTAATAGGTATAATATATTATAATATGGAAGGATAGTCCTAACCCCTATCATAGTCATACAAGTGTACTCAATTTCCTACATATTGAATAATACAAGCTTAAATAAGCTTGGGGTAAGTGTATAAAGAATTTGAGAAGATTAATTTGATGTGTATAGACATTATTATGGTTTATAAACCCTTTTAATTAGTTCACAACTCAATAAATTTAATTTTATAGGGTCTCGAGTCTATGTGCAGGTTAGGAAACCCTAGGATAGGGTTTAATCAATGTGAAGAGTTTCCACTATTAAAAAAGCCAAAACTTGGTATTCTAGGGTATTTTGAGGTAATATAAAAAAAATTGGTGGCTTCACATTTGTATTGAAACTCTAGTATAGATTTTCAAAGGTTGTGTTATAAAAGCCTACAAATGTGCCTAAAAGGCTAAATGGGAGAGAAAAAGGGGCCAAAAAGTGGTGGCAAAGGATGAGTGAAGTACTAAGACATAATGAGAAGTTGAGGAGAGATAAATGGTGATATAAATTGTTTTTATATCTTCAATATAGGAGGAATATTGCTCATTCAAAGAAGAATTATAAAAGGAAAGGCTACAAGCCTTTTTAACCCATTGTGGCCTTGAAGTGTGGAATCAAGTGTTGAAGTGTGATCTAGGGGTTAAAAGAGATTATATCATATGTGTTAGGATAATTTGATATCATTGATGTAGGGAATTTTTTTCCTCTAGACCTATTTCAAAATTTTGCATTTGAGATATAAGTGTGCATAGCTAACAAGGAGCTAGTGGAAGCACGAAGGAAAGTTTGAGCCATGAAATGAATGAAAAAAGATAAAAAGTAAGATATGACTATATGGAAAGAGGTAAATACCATCAAATAGGGGTTATTAAAGGTATAAGGAATAAGTACTAAGAATAATAATTTTTGATCCCAAAGAGTCAAGGAAGAGCTTAATTTAATAATAAGATTTAAGAAAAATCTAAACATTGAATGAGACCTTTGATAAGACCAAAATTTTGAGATGATTTTTTGATGACTTCTGTCCATGCCTCTACATCATGTGCCCTTTAGGACATGAATTTATAGATATTGAGACTCAATAGGTTCCTTTAATATATAAAGCATCAATAATTGATAAAATTTGAAAATATTATGTTTATACAGGGAGAACTACATTGAGCTTGATCCCTCTTTAGAGTATTGGTATGTAGGCAAATCTCTTCACAGTGGGGTGTTGAGGATTTATAGTCTATCCTACTAAAAAGCACACTTTTCATCTCATGCCCTAGTTATATGAAGGATTAGGGTTTTCATAATAAATTATTCATTATAGGCATAATACAAGGTTTTATAAATCATGCGCATAAGATAGACCCTAGAGATTCAAACATAGGTGTACCCAAAAGTTTGGGACAATCCTATATATAAGACACTACCACCAATATTAGGACACTACCATCACTTTACCAATAATGGTTCTACTATCCAATTATGGCACTACTATTTGATTATGATGTTATTATCCAAGAGGGTTTATGACATAGGGATCTATTGTATGACGCTTAGACTAGCTTTCATCTTTGTTTTCAGCACTTAGATCATCTATATCAGGAGTTTTCTAGTTAATAATTTATTTTCACTAATTTTATAAAATTCAAAGATATTCAATTCTATAATGAATCTATGGATATATTATTTCATATTATTTATTTGATTTAGTCTACTCAACACTTTAATCAAACATAGGATTTACATGTGTTAAATCCTAAAAGGTTAAAATATTTGGTGAACTTGACTTACTTCTAACATTACTCCAAATAAGGTTTACATTTATAGCATCTACTTAGTTTTTAATTTGTATCCTATCAACATGATTATCATGGCAAATTCCATTTTTTACTTCATGGTACAAAGACTTGTACTTTTCTTTGCATATTTATTACCAACCATTTGTATAAAAGTGCACATATATGTCACTCTTAATGGATCATGTTAGAGATAAGTTTATTTTACACATTGGTCCTCCCTCATGTGAATCCCATTTTAATGAGGATCATTTATACATGGCTCACTTTGAGCTACCTTTAGTTACTACTAGATGATAGAGGGCTTAGAGGACTCCTTTTGTTTTACCTCAACCTAAACCAGTTGATTATCTAAGCTCCCATCCCGCCCCTACTACTCACCCTTCACAAATAGTATATCATGAAATTTGAGTTGTTACTACATAAAATAAGGTGCCTTCTCAGCCTATATAGGAATAATTTAACCTCACCATCCCTCTTCATCCTCAACACACTACAATAGGACTTAGAGATTAGTGAAGAGAATTTGATATTGTGGATAAGTTAAAAAATACACTAGCCAAGATATCCATATTGGAATTACTTCAAAAATTAACTATTTTCAAGGATATTCTTTTTCAAACACTCAATTATACATCCTTGCCTCATGACATAGAGGAGAATTATTTTACATCTATCATGAACACTATCAAGGATGTTGAGGACATGATATCTTTCTCCAATGAGGACTTGCCTTCACAATTAGTAATTACTCAGAATTTACCATTTTTTATTCAAGAAAAAATCAACAAAACTACTATTAAATGACTTCTAATTGATAATGGTTCAGTATTTAACATTTACAACCTCACATTTATACAAACCATGGGGGTTGATATAACATCCATTCAAAAGATATATAAAAATATCAAAGGGTTTGATAAAATTCCTAGATAGACATTAGTTTTTATTAAATTAGACATTATGTTAGGGCCAAAAACCTTATCTACATAATTTTAGGTGATGCCTAATCATTTACACTATAACTTTTTACTCAAGAGACCTTGGATACATGTTATGGAGGTTATACCCTCTATTTTTCACAAATGTGTCAAGTTTTTACATGATAGATACTTATACACTTGTCCAATAGATAATCAACCATTCAAATATTATAGACTCATCAAACCTCCAACCTTGAGTACATCTTTAAATGGGACATCTCATGTTCTCACAGAATCCCCACCTCAAAATATTTTTAATGAGCATATGTATACATATGAGATGGGGGAGTCCATCAAGACTATTCCTACACCTCCTCCAGATATTTATACAACATAATTACCCTCACTAATGATAGATGAATAGCCTTCAATAGCATATATATCCCAACCTAGGGTAGATGGTGAGATTATCATAGCATATTTACCACTACTTGTTAATTTAGAAGAAGTATACATTCATAACTCTGCTACAAATTCTCAAGCCACCATAGAGGATGTTCCAACACCTATTAATATCAATGACTATTTATGTGGATTAAGTTTCACACTAGTGGGATTATAATAGTGTAGATATTATTCTAAGGCACTTATACCTCTCCTTATACCAATAAAACCACTTTTTCATAATCATATATCTATAGGCTCTCATACTCAGTTACATTCAGTGGTAGATCCTTCTATTCATTCAATGCATATGGTTACATCTATGGATATAGATTCAAGTAATAAGTTAAAAGGATAGACCACACCAAATCTTACAATTGTTATTTGATAGAGGATTGATGGTATTACCCACAGTCTGGCATAGACCAATCAACATATTGTCACCACAAGGAGGTCAACCCTTTTTATACTTTCATAGACTTATAGGACATGATACTGATACATGTTAAACACTACAACATAAATTAGATAAATTTAATTTTCAAATCACTATTTAGATCATATAACCTCCACCTCCATAAGTATGAGCACATCCATAGATATGATCACCTTCATAGATACGAACACCACAACAAAGTTGTCACCAACATAGATACTCATAGAATGATCCATTGACTATCTAAATTTTTCTAATAGACAAATGCATTCACCATGTGTCTATAGATGAGGATCATGGTCCTTACACTTTCACGTTGGTATTTTTACACCACATAGACTATCAATAAAATGACCTACAATATGATATACATTATTAGGATTCCATTGGACATATCACACTACTAGTTTCATGTGGTCCAAAGGTGGCCAATACATTATTATTTATATGAGTAGGGGCACTCATCTACAAGTTACACTTGGTAGTACATGGTTATAGGTAATGGATGCCACAGTTGAATGATCACATAAATTTTTGACATTCACTTACAAGGGATACATGTTTCACATTTTACATGATAACACAGATGGGAACCACATGTTTTATATAGATACTTTATGGTCTAATGTGGTTTACCTAGGAACCATATGAGAGGCATCCTACACATTTGAGTAGCATGTTATTTAAACATATATACTCTAGACCAATGCCAAGGATAAGGCTCCACTGATACATACATAATGGTATGATGATCGTGATGATGACTTATTTAAGTTTGGATAGATACAATATCCAAACCTAGATAATCTCCCACTAGATCCACCATTTAATTATCCACATCCCATGGATGTGCTCTTGGATCTATAAAAACATTTCACTCTACTAGTATACTATCTCATTTATTTAGAAAATTTACTTAAGACATACTTTACTTCTCTCTTACTCCTTGTACATAGTTCATTTTCATGTTGCTTGTACATAGTTTATATCTAGAAAATACAATAATAATATAACATGTAAAAACACAAAAACATTCAAATAATTACTTAGAAAACACAAAATTTATAGATTGTATGCATTTCTATGTTTACATTTATTATATTTTCTAGACACTACATATGTTAGATATCTTAGTATAGTCAATTTTATCATACATACATATTTCACTTATTCTTGTCGAGTGTTTTCATATTCTTATAGGACTCAAGTCACCTAAACTAATATAGATTTGTTATTATCTACCCATTGGGGGTATATACACCGATACATGGATCTTAAATTTACACATACACCCACTTGGGGGCATCTTATACATATTTTCTATCACTGGGTTCTATCCTTATATACTCTACATTCTAAATTTAGCATTATTATATCTTGATAATGATCATTGTTACTCTTACTCAGATTTTTTACTAGCTATTACTACTTTAGACTCAGTATATGTACATCTTAGATTTTACATAGATTTATATTACATATTCATGCATAGTTTCATTTCTAGATTTCCTAGTTTAGATTTGATTATACATATATGCTTCTTCTATTTGAGGGCTTTTGAATATGCCATTGTTATTTGTTTATGCATCACTTCTATTTATAGTATGTATGCTTTAGACATGTACCCATGTCCTCATGTGTGATTTCTTGATTGTGTGTGTAGACATTTAAATATGCCCTTATATGTGGCTTTAATCCTTCTTGTTTGTTTCTTGTGTATGTGGACATTTAAGCATGTCCTTATATGTCTTATTTTCTTAGATTTAGGGACGTATGCTCGTCTTCCTTGTATTGTGGCCTCTTTGCCTAATTTGTATGCCTCATGTGTTTTGTTTTTATGATTTCTTGTATGCATCATGGCCATGACACTTGTACTTTATTATTACATACACCAATTTTATATTCCATGAGAGACCTCATGCATCTACCCTTTTTATTTAGGTGTCATGATGGACATCATGCCCCATCCCCTAGGTAGTTACCTAATTTTACTCAATTTTTTTATTACATGCATTGATTACACCTATGTTGACACCCTTTTGTAATGTTAGACATGATGTACATCTTACATTACATATTTATTCATATATTCTCTTACATCATTAAATTGGATTATCACATAGTTATCATATATGCTCTGACTAACACACATTTTATAAAGTTTTTTTTTTTTTATGATAGTTCTTGCAAAGGTTCAACAAATCTCATTAGAATATGGGGAATTAATATGGATTTATCACAAATATTAGTCTCATATACTACAATCTTAGTACATTTTTAGCATGCAAGCTTAGTTATAGAAAATCTAACATACGTAAATATAGTGGAAAAATAATGACTCAAAAAGCAGTATGTTTGCACTGAATTTAGACCAAAAAGACATTAGCACTCAAATTGGGATACTAGCACCACATGATGTTATTTTCCAAGATATGGTTTGACTATCTAGTAGCTTTAATTTTATAACAACCTAGATTGGCCAAAACAATACAGTAGGTACAATACAGGTTTGCATAGTTTCATTATAGATTTATCAATTATACTCATTTTTTCTCAAATTCATACTAGTTTAACTCAAATTCATATTAGTTTGCATAAATTTAGGGCATCATGCATAGCATGACCATTCCCATATTTATTTGAGATACTCAGATATAGTTTATTACAACTTAGTCTAGAATCCAAATGTTTAGATATCAGATTTTGGGGTATGTGCACGACACATTTTTTCCATATGCTTAGTTACACACCAATTGATCAGATGGAATAATAATTCCATGTCATTTTCTACACTATATACACCCAACATCATATTATAGGTTACACACTAGTCTCATGCCTTACTCTATCTATAGTGGTTGGCATTCTAAATTGGCTTGAAGCTACCTAATATACCTGAGTCACCATAGAGCTAACATACATAGTTATATATACTCAATTAGATGTTTCCAATACTTTACATAGTTCATTTTATATATAACTAATACACATGGTTGGGTAATGATGGATTCATATCCTACTTAAGTTCTTGACCCACCCATATGAGGGGGTTAGACACACTATTAGTCCAATCTAAGTTATTCACATGTCATGATCCACCAAGTAGGGGTAGGTAATGATGGATTAAAAACCAAATTGAGTTTTTGAGCCACCCACACTTGAGGATTGAGTAATCCATTAGCTTAGTATAATCTACTCACTGATTGATCACTATATACACATATACACATAGGTTATCACTAGGTTCATGCATTAGTTTGTGTACTCAGTGAGGTGTATTCATTCCTTTCCTCTTTCATATCTCTTTACTAAATTTTACTTCTTTACTCAGCATAATATCTTGGTTTTGATATCTCTTAAGTAAGGACTAATTTATGCATGTTTCATTTGTAGGACATGCATTAAATCATGTTTCACATACTCAGACTCAACTTCATGGACTTCACTTCCTAGGTAAGTCTGAGTACATTTGTTTTTCCTTTATTCTAGTCAATTCACTTTGCTACATTTATAGAATAAATGTGGGGCAAATTTCATCACCCAAAAAGTGGTATTTGATTTATAAGAGTGATACTTGAGACTACATATTCCTAGCTTAACTGTAGATCTATCCTCAAGCTTATTATCACACACATTCAACCTTCATGCAAGCCAAATGCATCCCTAGTCAATTCCAAAGTAGTCTTAGACCCTCGTTTCCTAATCTTGGCCCTTCATTCTTAGTTTTCTATAAGTTAGACACTAGCACCATAATAAGGACACTAGTGTCATGTGGCACTAGTGTCCCCAAAATGGTGCTAATTTATTTTGCCCTAACTTTTCCCAAATAGATATATTTTCAAACCTAAAGCCTCCTAAGGTTTGATTAGACATATTTTATCTCTGGCACATGCAAAAAAATAATATATATACATGAATTTTATCCTTCTATCTACTAGATGTAAATTAGATGCAAAATACACATTCAGACAAGAAATAAGTTGATCACAATTAAGGTTATCAATCCTTATTATGCCCTAATTTTGCATACCACCATCTACAACAGCCCTAAGCTTAGATTTTCAAGATTTCTAGTCTCAAGCACATTCAAGGCACTCAAGGCCATTATCATACTAGCATCACTTGCACTTACACTAGTACTTAGGTAGGGATAACTACATCAATCTTGATCCCACCTCAGAGTATTAGCATATAGGTAACTCTCTTCATAGTCGGGTATTGAGGATGTTTATCCTATCCTACTAATGAACACACTTTTTACCTCATGACCTAGTTGTATGGAGGATTAGTGTTTGCATAATAAATCAATCATTATAAGCACAATATAGGATTTTATAACATGTGTACATGAATAGACTCCAAAGACCTAAACACAGGTATACCCAAAAGTTTAGGATAATCCTACACAAAGGACACTATTACCAATATCAAGACACTACCACCACTTTATCAATAATGGAACTACTATCCAATTATATCACTATTATCCAAGAGGCTTTCTAACATAGGGATCTAGTTTACGACACTCATACCATCTTCCATTTAGTTTTTAGTACTTAGATCATCTGTATTAGGTATTTTCTAGTTAAGTCCTTATTTGTACTATTTATTACATTTTTTAGAAAAGTCAAAGCTAGTCAATTCTATAACAAATTGATGGTTGTATTTATTGCATATTATTTCCTTGATATAGTCTACTCAAATCTTTAATCAAACATATGATTTACATGTGTTAAGTCCTAAAAGGTTAAATCACATATAATACATTGACCCAATCAAGGATGTGTCGGTATGTTTCAGAAGATGAACACTAATTGCATATAATAATTTGAGTATTTAAATGATTTATAAACTTAATTTACATTATATGTTGGAAATCAATATGATGTCTATTTAGACATGCAAGTGGCCAAAAGGTAGTGTCTACAATACATACCCAGGTATGCATTTATTATCCTTTAAACCAATAATTTCATTACTAGATTAATGCGGGGAATGTAAAATATATTTATGGATTATATAGCATATCAGTCTTGTACACTTGGCAAACTCAAACCTTGGCTATTCCTCTTAGTTCTGAACCTTTTACACTTTTGAAAGTTTCACATATGTTCTATCTTTTTCCCCTTGGCCTATATCTTGGTTTAACTAGGCTTATGGTAATGACCAAGACCCTATATCTTACCCAAAAAGCTTAAAACCTACTTATCTTCTACTTTTGCAAGTTTTGAGCATGTACCTACTTTATTGTTCCCTAAACACTAGCATTCTCGACAAACACATTTTTCAATGTAGGTGTCATACTTTGATGCTATTGTCCAATGACCTAATTCATATAATTTGAAAATGAAACATATTCTAATAATTGGCCTAAGTGCTTTAATGCAAGTTATTTCTCCAAAAGGATTGATATAAATACAAGATCAACCCTCATTCATTCCTCACCTACAAAACCTATAAAATACCTAAGGAAACTTATCAAAGTATTTAATCAATCACTCTATAAATCAAAGCTTCCCTATATTATCCTATTTTCAAATTAGTTATAGGCATGGTACATACACAGGTCTAAAGTACTAAAGGAGTATCCCAAGAGATATATTTGCTAAGTTATAAGTTAGGTCATTTTTCTACTTGATTTTGAAAAATTACATGATTCACACATAATCCAACATGTATGGGGGAACTACATCAGTCTGAGGCCTTCTTCAAAGTATTAACTATGTAGGTAGTGCTCATTGGCATATGAGTATTTTGGGTCAGGTCAACACTATGTGCCCATTAAACTATTTTTCACAAAGTCAATATGAAGGTGAAGAACTAAGGTTTTACACTTTCACGATGAGAAAATATCCATGACCTATATCTAAATACATTAGAGCAAAGGTGAAGATAAAACCTAGAAACATCCATGTGGTCACATCCTTTTCTAGTAGGCATTTTGTACAGGATACCTACATCAATTTCAAATAGTAACATTGATGTAACCATCCAAGGATGACTCTAGAGTTCATGATTCTAGAGGAACTCAATCTATAATTTAGTAAATATTTTAGAACCTCTTCCAGTCTACTTCCTGCATGTTCTAGATCTAAAACTGTGCCAGCATTAGAGCTAACTAAGTACATTACTTCTTTATCATTTTTATATCTAGCATATGTGTACTTACTATTTTTAGCCTATCTTAATTTTAATTTAATGAATTTAACCTTTATTGTATCTAATTTTAGCATCTAAGTGGTCTACTATAGAGATAATTTATTACCCTTGTACCTCAGTCTATCTATATCCCCTTTAACCCTAGATAGCCCCAATCTATAAATTTAAGGTTAAACAGATCTAAACATGGAATAATTTCATCATTTGTGAGAAATAAATGCTTGAAATCATTTGATAGACCATGATTTGTATACCATTTTGGAAATAATTTTGACTCACACACATTTCCTATTTGGATACTAAAATTGACAAACTTTGATTAAACTATTCCACTTTGACATTTGCGTTGACATACCCAATTAAACATTCAACATTAAACCATATCAATATTATCATAAGTGAAACATATTTCCACATTACATTTTTGAGATGAGGCATTACCCTAACCAATTTTTTGGCCATATTAACTCCATCTTAGTGTTACATTGGTTGATTATACTATTACACTATTTTTATGGTGCCATTATACTATCCAATTAAAAATTAGTTAAATCAAGTCCATTTGGACCCAAATCTTATTTTGAATTGGTTATTCACATTGGGTCACTTTTGATCCTATTCCTAATCTAAAAAACCAAATATAAATCTAATTCATATTGAACCACATACCAAACTAATTCTATACCATGCCAATCCAAGCTAAATCAGGTTTTATTGAACCATGTACCTATACCTTAGGTGTTCAAAGAGTAAAAAAAATGTAGATTAGTCATTTTTTAATCCAAATGATAAAAAATCAAGCAGAACAATACACTAGGACTAAACACCCTTACCTAAGAAGTAGGGAGAGCATAACATAATAAAAAAAAATCACAAAATAGAGATAAATATAATACAAATTTATTACCTCCTTTATCAAATTTGATTCTTAATTTTTGGCATAATGATTTTCATACCAAACATATGATGATTCTCCAATAGTCACTTATTACTTGGTGTGAAGCTTGGCATAAATTAGGCATTATAAAACTACACTCAAAGGCTTCAAGAAGGTATTAAAGTAGAATAACCTTACACACAAAATCTTATTGGCACATGGTATAGGAACTTGTATTTATATCTCAAATAACTAACTCTAACCCTAGGGGGGTTATGTTAAATTCTAACTTGGGTTGAATCTAAATTAACCTAGGTTGAGTTAATCTAACTCTAGGTTGGGTTAAAGCACTCATAAAATCTTGACACCCCAGTTTTAGATATTTTTGAAGCATGCTAAACTCACTTTAGATATTTTTGAGGTGTGACTCATATTTTTAGAATATTTAGGAAATAATAAATCACTTTATTAGCTTCTTTGACCTTTGACTTCATATTTGGGTAAAAATTTCTTTTTTGGTAAATGAAATTCACTAATTTAATTTATAATTATTATTTTGGAAAGTTACTTAATATTTGTAATGTAATTAATTTTGATTAGTATTTTTTATCTTTTGGTAATTATTCTAAATGTTATGAATTAATAGTTTAACAGGCCAAAAGTGTTAAATTACTAGGTCATAATTTGACTAGGGTTAAAATTGAACTAAGTTTTTGGTGCATATAGGGTAATACACAAAATAAGTTAGCTTCATCATGTGTCCAAAAAATTAAATCTCTTACACAAATGAAATTAGTAAATTCAATTATTTTTAGGCTTAAAATGTGTCATTTGCTACAAATTGAATTGAATTATGGTTTAGGCATGAAAGTATCCAAAACTAAGTGTCTACAATTTTCCCCTATTTGAGAAGGCATTACAAGAAATAGACATAGTATCATATTTTCAAAGAATGTAAAAGTCATTAATCCAAATATATTATGCCCTAAAGGGTAGTTGATAAACCCATGATTCCCCCTTGAGAGATTGAGCACAAAAATAGAATCATCAAACATTCCCTTGAAATGAATAAAATGACATGATTTCATGGTAACGAGGGTTGGATTACTAAATTGCCCAAAGGCAATTATAAATAGTAATAGTGATAGAGTCATTGATTTGCCCAAAAGTGGTTGTAATCAGTAACAATGGGGTATGACACTAGTTTTCCCAAAGGTGGTTATATGTAATGGCATGGATATTGTCCTGGTAGGGTGGTAGAATAGATATTGATTTGCCTAAAGGTTGATATAATCATTAATGAAATAAGAAACACTGATTTACCTAAAGGTTGTTACAATCAAAAATAGAACAAGAAATAATGATTTGCCCAAAGGAAGTTATAATTAAGAACAAAATGGGAAACATTGATTTACCCAAAGGTAGTTATAATCAAGAAAAAAATGATAAACACTGATTTACCAAAAGGTAGTTATAATTAGAGACATAAACATTTACTCCATAAGGGTAGGTGGAGTGGGTAAAAATAATGATTTGCCCAAAATAAGTTATAATCATTAGCACAGGATGTAAAAATAATAATGATTTGCCCATAAGTGATTATAATCATTAAATTAGTTGAAAATAGAATGATTTTCCCAAAGATGGTTATAATCATTCGCACATATAAAATGTGTGACCAAAATTGAGAATGCCCCTGAAAGGCAAGATATATTGTTGATTGATCACAAAAAAAAATTACCATAACAAGGTGAATTGGTAAGGGTATTTTATGTAAAAAATATATAAAATGGATTCATGATGAGTTGGAAAAGGATAACAACACATTTCTAGTTTAAATGTGAGTTCGAAGATGCATATTCAAACAAACATTGGATATAGGTTGAAAAATAGTGTTGTTAAGTGGGCTTTAGGGGAGGCCCAAAAAGATGATCTAATTGCAATAGAATTGAATGATAAGGCATGTAGGATCAAATGATGTGTAAAACGGACCATAAATGTGAAAAATACACTTCCTAGAGTGCGTAGAATAGACTATAAGCAATAGAAGTAAAAATTTAAATTTTTAGCTATATATTCACCGTAGGGGTGAAAAATAGTTAAATTTCAACCTAGACCTTTGAGAATTATAGATCTAGTTATCTACATAAATTGCTAAGAAAAAATGGCCCACATAGGAGCTCAATGACACATATCAGAGTGAGTGAGGGAGCACATGTGGCCACCACATGACAAGGCACTAGTAAGTAAATCTGACCTTGATATTAATTATCATTAATAGCATGTTTTAGGTTTAAGATTAGCAAAGTCATTGTTTACATGGTAGGAAAAATAGCGGCTTCACCAACGAAAGTGGTAACTTTGAATGAATTCATCATTTCTAGAAATAATGACAACACCAAAAAGGGTGGAAATCATTGAAATGGCAATTTTACCCATTTTTAGGTGAAGTCATCATTTTTAAAAAAATAAAAATGGTGTTTTTACCTTAAAATATGTAAAATCATCAAAATGGTAGGTTTAACTTGGAGAAAATAGTGGATTTACTTTAGAAGCTAAAATTAATTGATTTTGAGGGCCTAAAAGTGGCCTAACCTCTAGAAGAGGATCAATCAAATTGAGTAGGCTAGGCGAAGGCTTTAATAGCAGCATGTAATTAGGTTGTTATTAACTTTTTGGTTATAAGAGTGATTGGTTATTATTACCTATCATGAGAGATGATCACCTTACCTATGGACCCTAAATATTTGGATTGAGGCTATGGTCGCCTTCCTATAGATGTTGCACCTTTATGATGTGGCATAGATGCCAGTTATTTGGGTTGATCAAACTTATCTGATTGTGCTAGCATATTATTGGCATAGTGAGATGTCAACCTTTCACTTGATGATTAAGGAGGTTACCATTACACTTAAGGATATCTAGCATATCCTCAAGCTATCAATACATGAGTGACATTTATTCTAAATACCATCATCATAGTAGCAAGTAGTTCTTGATAATCTATCTAGCTATCAATATATCCCCATCATTTAAGGGAAGGTCAGTATAGACCTGATTGAGACCTATAATAATATTAGGCTATATGATCTACCTACTAGGGATCCTCCACCACCAACCTTAATTGATCAATAGCTTGTTATTATTATGTCCATTGTCACTGACATCTTGCTACCTAATAAGAGTAGTCAATTTTTCCATATGGGCCTTGATGGTGTAGTAAGGACTATGTTTGAGGACTTGACATGTTTTACCTAGGGGCCAGTAATTCTAGCATAGTTGTATATATATTTTCACTTGATAGTGTACTAATGTGGATGTAGTATCAAATCCTACACACTTTTCATGGTCTAGGGCTAGGAGCATATCACAATCGAGCAATTAGTCAGGATGTAGGATCCTGAAGATCTAGTAGCTTATGGTTAGGCTCATATTAGAGCCAAGGCATGGGTACAAAGGAGGCATCCCCTTTTATCATTATATGTTCAATGATATGACACCAAAATTCTTCATTTGGATGGCATGCCTTACTTATTAGTTACAATGTTTTAGGTATGGAAGGTACATGGGCTTCATGACCATTAGATGTTTTTTTTACTGGAACACAATCCCATATTATAGAGGAGTATCACCCTAATCAGGTACTCAAGTAGTTTAGATTTACACATGATATACCTAAGGGGTCCCATTATTTTGCTTATATGACATAAGAGATTAATTGGTATGATCCTACGATCCTAAGGAGTGGAGCCATAATGAGTTACATCAACATATCACAAATTGCTCGGGCTTATGTAGGAGAAGCTACAGATGCATGGGTTACTCTAGCTTACATAGAGTGGTGGGTATTTTTGGAGGTCTAAATTACACCATAGCTAGGAAATGAATTGTTTAGGTTTGTTTCCCCAATCTATCTCAACATGGGACTAACCCTAGGCTATGAGTATCCTATAATGGGGTCAGACCTCTAGTATTTTTAATGAGGCTAGCTCCTCAAATGCATCATTTTAGCTCATTTACAATACTAAAAACTATTTATGATTAGGGAAAAGGGAGAGAGAGAAATAAATTGAAAGGGAAACCCAAGCTAATAATGGTGATGTACCTAAAATATGGTTGATCCACTCCATTTGAGCTCCCATTAAACATTAATGAGATAAGTAAAAGACTAGATCTAGGACTCCAATAATTTTGGCATACCTAGTGGGACTTACTAAATTATTCATTGGTGAATATTTTTGGTGTTTTCTTCATCCAATCAAATTTTGAAGGCACACCTACGAACATTAATGGTGACTCCAAGATTTTAGCTGCTACAATAGTCCAGGTAAGCCTTCAAGCAAGTTTTATCTTTATCTAGTCTCTTTTAGGAGTCTTTATGGCTGGGTTTGCAATAGAATTCTTTCCTAATCCGGTTGGTGAACCATATCATTGACCAAATTAATCCTATTAGTCTTACTATGACCCCTACCAGTAATCCAATCATTCTTATCAGCCCTATAATGAGCCTATATATCCTTCATATACACTTACCTATCCCTCTATTCCCTCTCTTGGGCATGACTAGACTCTACCAACATTGAGCTTGTAACCTCTTAAGATGAATACAAGACTATTTTTAGTTTTCATTATTCTGGTATAATATGTATATATAAATTTAATTTACATATGTGGTAAAAATCTCTCCTTTGTCAAGCCCTGATCTCAACTAGTTACTAGTTTATCTTGTTATGAAAGTCATGTTTGGTGTTCAAATATCTTTTGATTAAGGCTCACATGTAGAAACATTGATAGGTTAGTGTATTGCATTAGACCTCTCCATCACTTCCCTCATCTCTTGATTATTTTGTAAACCTTTACATGAAATACTGATGCATAATAGATACTTGGAGTCCTAGATCTACTCTTTTACTTATCTCATTACTGTTTAATAGGAGCTCAAATGGAGTGGATCAACTATATTTTAGGTGCATCACCATTGTTAGCTTAGGTTTTCTTTTCAATTTATCTCTCTCTCCTTTTTCCTTGGTCATTAGTAGGTTTTAGTAGTGGAAATGAGCTAAAATGATGCATCAGAGGAGCTAGCCTCATTAAAAATCCTAGAGGTCTAACCCCATTATAAGATACCCATAGCCTGGGTTCATTCCTATGTTGGATTCAGTTTTAGAGTAGGATCTCAACACTTCTAATTTTAGTTAGGGCCCCTAATAGGTACAAGTGTGCCCATTAAGGCTAACAGCTTCAATTTTGGTAGGGGTTCATGTACCTATGGACATTGAGGAGATGGATGTTGATACCTTGAGTACCAATAGTGTCACCTAGTAGGAGAGTGGTGATGAGGATGATGATGATGATGACGATTTTGATGGAGGAGATGGAAATGATAAGGGAATAGATGTGATGATATTGGATCCTAGCTCGGTAGTGGTAGTAGTTAGACATGTTGGCTTAGGCTAGGTTGAGCCTTCAAGCACATAGGTGAATCCAAGCTAGGAAGGGCCTTTTAATACATCCATGGTAGGTATGGATATTAGAATTCTTAAACAAGATATCATTGCTTAGGTATGGGATATTATACGGTTATAGCACCAGTTATCTATTTTATAGAGTAATTTAGGCATGAAGGATGATGATATGACTTAGTTATAGAGAGAGATCACTTGATTGATGGTTGAAATGTCCAAGATGGTGAAAGTATAGTGATAACTCACTACAAAGAGAGATCAGGGCATTAGTGAGTGAGATTAGGTATTAATTATTGTAGACAAGCTAAAATGAGAGTGGGATATGGCTTAAGGAGCCAGTACATAGATTGGATTTTCATAAATGATTCTAGAGAGCCTTCAAGACAAGGATGATACCTCTTAATACAGGTGATTCTACTAGTCTACCATGCCTAGGGATCAGTAGGCTATTACTTTCAAGATTTTGGATGTATAAAGGACATGGATTTGATCTAGTTAGCCTCAGACTAAGACTCATATTATTAGTGCCTTAGGATAGTTTATTCATCATATATGGACACCACCACTAGTACTATGAAGTCCACTAGGGCCTCCTCTAGATATAGGCCCCATGGATACACAAAATAAAATTTAATGACATGAACCTTGACATTTTGGCATTTGGCATAGTTTGACATTGTTTTGGCCTATGGCATTATACTCATTATATTAGCTTATATATTTTTTGGATATTATCATGATATGTATATATCCTTTATGTATATGACATGTGAGATACATTGACATTCATTTTTTGGTCCTATGAGGCCAATGTACATGTATATGATATTCATGTGATATATATATATATATGATGTTATGCTTAATATCTTGATTATCTCATATTTAGCATTGTTTAGCATTATAAATGTTGAATATTATTAGTGTTTATGCTTATGTATGCTCTATTAATTTTTTTTATACCATGTTTATAAGATGTTTTATTGATTATCATCTGATTATGTTATATGACTCATATGGATGTTTATTCAGAGATGCACATCTATATAAACACATAATAAATCATTTGTCATTCTTGTTTATTACTCATGAATTCAAGCATGCATTTGGTTATTTTACTAATTTTTGGAGATATTGGAGAAGTAATAACATTGTATTTTTAGAATAGACTCCATGTGCATGCTTTTGCTTTAACTTGTGATATTATACATTATAATGATGAATAACTAAAATGGCAATATATATACTAAGCATGGAAAACATAATTTAAATGTAAATATAAATAACCTAATAATAAGATATGAATAATCAAATCCTAAATGTCAATATAACAAACAAATAAAGTATATGACTGAATATAAAAATTCACAATCTAAGTACATGATATAGATAATCAAGACTTAAGTGTAAACAAAATGTAATAATCTTATGATAATCGAGGAACAAAAAGACCAAAAATAAAACAAACAAACAAAATAAAGATAAAAGATAAAAATAAATAAAAAAATGAAAAGATAAAAATAAATAAACAAATAAAATGGATAAATAAATAAAACCAATAAAAGAATTGTACAAAAAAATAATACACTAATAAACCAAAATAGATAAAACATAAACATAAACAAATAGTAAAACACAAATAAATAAAACAATAAAACACCAATAAAAATAAATAACAAAACACAAAAACAAACAACAAAACACTAGTAAAACAAATAATAAAACACCAATAATAATAAACAACAAAACACCAATAAATAAAACACTAAAAAATAAATAACATGCAAACAAATAACTAAATAAAGACAAATAACAACAAAATAAAATAAAACAACAAAACACACAAATAAAATACCAATAAACAAACAAACATGAATGACCCAAAAAAAATAGAGTGTCTCTTTGTTCAGAGTACAAGCCAAGTGTGAATATAGTCTACTATGCACAGTTGAGATTTGTATAATGCATCCACAACCCATAACCAGAGTTACACATGTACAATTTTCTTAATTACAATGATTACCCCTAGAGGATTCTATGAGGAAGATCATTGTTCTAATAAATCAATGTAGTTTAAGGTGTATAGTCATGAAATTCATAACTGTAAGCCCTGAACTAAATAGGGGCAGACATCATCCCCATAGGATTATCTAGATTTCTTTAACCTATGTAAGAGACACTTGTTGGGTGAATATTTTGTCACTAGCTAACTGATGAGAAAAACAGGTCTCTTCAACCACAGCATAGGGAGATTGGTTGGCCAAATGTGCAAGTTTACCACATCAAAGGTGGACAAATCTCTCCTCTCATCAAGGGGAAGCTCCCTATAAATATGAGGAGCTATATACTATATATATAAGTAGAAAATAACACTTAGGGTTAGGACTACACCATCCATCTCTCTTTTTTTAGAGATGATGTTCACATACAAAGGAGAAATCTTGGTGATAATACTGAAGGCACTTCTCTTCTTTCAAAAGTGGTCTTGAAGTAGAGCACAGGAGTTCTTTCTGGTGGGTAACCAACAGGTAACAAGGGTGCAGTAACCAGCAAAATGAGGTACAACATAAAGTCTCCACCTCAACTACCCAAAGAGTGCAATATGAATGATAATGGGGGTATAAATTCATCCCAAGATCCTTTACATAGAAAGAAACTAAAAACACATTGAAGACAATTATGACAGCACAGAGTCTTTCCACAATTGACTTCAGGACACCTTGATTACTTCCACTAGTTATGCTTGTTAAATTAAATAAACAAAAATGCTCCTAGGAAATGGACATAAGAACAATTTCCTAAAATAACAAAAGCTATAAAAGCACAAAGTCTGAAAGTAACTTGATTTCTCATTCAGATAAAGTAATATGATCAACAATCTGAGCTCAAAGTCTCAGTAATCTCCTTTCAATTTGGGCAGAGTTTTGCTTCTATAATGGAGAGATCTCCTTTGCATAAAACAAGAGATTACAATATATGGTAGCCAAGAAAGGCTTGGTGCTTTGTTCCATGGAATGGCCCATGCTGCATTTAATACCTTGAATGCATCTTTATTTTCATCGAGGGGTCATGCTTAGAATAGTGCATCGGCCTTAATTGTGGCATGCCAATTCATCTCATATGTATCCTCTAAAGTATAGGTCACCTAGTCCTTTCCTTCTTATTTGCACAGTTGTCCACTTTGTCTTTACTTCATGGAAGAAAAAAAGGATGCATCCTTGATTTGGTGTGCTCAGATGACTACTTGGTGAATTGTTTCACCTACTAAAAATAACTCTCTCATAGATATTTCCATATCTCCTATACCCTTCTCTTCTTTCTTGTTGCAATTGGAGCTCTTAGGCTATATTATCCAGCTAGTCACTTGGTTCATCCTTCAAGTTATGCATTATATTTGAATATTTATGGATATTCTATTACCTTAATTTTGACATCTATGGGGATGTCAATGGTTACTGGTTGTTTGAACTATATTGAACCATGAACCTTTGAACCTTTGAAAGTTCATTGGTTTAATAGTTCAATAGTTCAGGTGGTCTTTATCGATCCCTTGGTTCAATTGTTTCCTTGCTCTTTAGTTGAACTATCCCTTTGAACTGGTCTCTGGAATCTTCCACTCCCTTCCTTTGCTTAGAGATTTCTTTGAACCTTTGAACCATTTTGGTTCAAGGTTCAATGATTCAATCTCTTCCTTAGAATCTTTTGTTTTGGCTAAGTCTTTTGAAGCCTTGAGATTCCTTCGGCTTTATGTCTTTGGAACACCCTGAAGGGAAGGTGTCCCTTTGGGTCTTTGAGAAAGGTCCATTTTTTGTTCGCTAAGAGCCCTCTAAAAGGGTAACTACCCTTCAAGGTCCTTCGGGTGGTCTGCTTCTTCAATTCCTTCAGATAAAATGTCTGAAGGAATTCCTTCAGACATTTTGCTCGAAGGAAATCTTCCCTTGCCTTAGCCACTTTTCCACCAAGTTTTTTATCATTCCTTCAGGAAAAATGTCTGAAGGAATTCCTTCAGACAATTTGTCTAAAGGATTTACCTTTGGGAAATTCTTCCACGTAAAATCTTTTTGAAGGAATTCTTTTGGTTCCTTTACTTAGTAATTTCTTCAGACAAAAAGTTTGAAGGAAACCTTACCCTTGCAACTTTCTCTTTGATCTTTGAGCAAATGTTCCCTACCCTCTGCAAGGGCACCTTCTTTTTTTTAACTACCCTCCACAAGGGCACTTTCCCCTTCAACTTTGGGGGACCCATTTGAACCAACTGATTGAACCAACTTTGGTTCAAAGGTTCAATCTTTTGTTCTGCTCATTCAATTAACCGCTTGAAAAAATCTCTTTGAACCAACCGTGTTGAACCTTTGAACTGTTGAACCTTTGAACTTTTTTATTTCAAGTTTCAACAGTTTAATGGTTCACTCTTCCTTCTTTTTGCTAAGTCTTTTGAAGCTGTTGAACTTGCTGAAGCGGTTTGAACTTTGAACTTTTATCGAAGCGCTTAACTCTTTAAGCTTGACAAAGTCGTTGAACCTTTGAACCCATTAAACCTTTGAACCCTTTGGAAGTGGGGTTCAATGGTTCAATGATTCAATGGTTTAATTCTTTATTTGAATCTTTTTGATGAACCTTTTGGTTGAACCTAGGCATTGAACCAAGCTTGAAAATGCCTAAGTGTTGAGAACTTGTTCCTTTGTGAGAATTTGCATGTTGAAGCCATTGAACTTGTTGAACTTGCTAGTCCCTTAACTAAAAAATCTTGAATAATGAAGAATTTGGATACTCAAAACAATTTTTGAGAAGGGAAGAGATAATTTTGGCCTGCAAGACCAAAATAGTTCATATGTTGTTCCAAAAATGAGTGACAGATTTTGGAAACAACATCTAGCTCCAGTTGGAGAACTTCCTTCAGTTAAAAACTTAAAACAGCTGAGGGAAATAGAAACCAGAACCTCCAGTGCATTTAAGTATGCCATTGGGCTATGGAGTCATGCTACCCAAAAAATAGTGGCACCAAAAATGAAAATGAAAAGCAAAAAATAGAACTAAAGACTATACAAATATACATATGTATAGATGATCTTATCTGATACTTCAAGAATTGAAGTGCTTCAGATGCTGCCCATTGTGAGGCTGAAAAAAAGGGCCTACCATCTTGATACTTTAATAGGAAACTATTTTCACCATTTAGCTGATGGATAGTAAAAGGGCCCCTCTAAAGGGAGTCAAATTTCCCATGCATTCCCTTTGGTTCTCTTCTATTGTCCCACAACAGGACTTGATCTACAATCTAGAAATCACTACTTTTTGCTTTCTAGTCGAAGAGCTTCTTCACTAGACTTTGATGCATAGCAATTCGGTCCACCACCATAGTTCGTTGCTCATCTAGCTCAATCAAGCACATGATTCTCTTATCAATGGAGCTTTCATATGTCTGATCTTTGACTACCTTAGCTAATTTCAATACTGGCAATTCCAGGGTGATTGGTATCTCAGCATTGAGACCATAAAGAAGTTGGAAAGCTGACATACCAATTGCCCTCTTCACTATAATTTTGTCTACCCATAAAGCATCAACCAATGATTTATTCCATGTTCATTGGTTGTCATCTACCAGCTTCTTGATGATAGTCACCAAGTTCTTGTTGCTTGATTCAGCTTGGCCATTCCCTTGTGGAAAATAATCAAAAGAGTGGGAGAGGGTAATCTCATAGTAAAAATAGAACTGAGTAATCTCCTGGGAAGAGAAACAAGCTATGTTAGCTATGAAAATCTTAGTTGGGACCCTAAACTTGGAGATGATGTTCTCCTTGAGGAAATTTCACACTACTTCTGAAGTAGCATGCTTGGTTGGAATAGCGTCCAACCACTTGGTGAAGTAATCTATGGTTGTGAGGACATAATCATGTCCAGCACTTGAAGATGGGTTTACAGCACCAATGAAATTGATTCTCCATTGTTGAAATGGCTCTTCTATCACCACTAGCTTAAGAGGTAGAGTAGCTAATTTGGGTCTTCTAATAAACTGTTGGCATAGTTCACATCTTCATACCCATTTGTATGCATCTTGAAATACAGTAGGCCAGTAATACCTAGCTCACAAAATCTTATGGGTAGTTATGGGAGCAAAAAAATGTCCTCCACAGGCCAGATTATGAAAGGACTTCAAAATTTGGTTCTGCTGCTCTTTATCCACATAGCAAAGGAACACTCCATCAAGGTTTCTCTTATATAGGCCATTGTCCCACAAAATAAAATTGGTCACTTTTAACTTGACAGTCCTCCTTTCTTTATGAGACAGGTGAGTAGGACACTCACCATAAGTAAAAAAATGAGCAATACTTGAATACCACTCATTCATGGTGGAGACAAAGAGGACTGTTGACGTCTCTTTGATTTCCTCTTCTCTATGCTCTATTTCTTCTAGTCTGTTGTCAGCAATCAATTGGCATAGGCCCCTTCCCCACATCAGCTTCATTTGTTTGATGACTAGATCAAACTCTTGGATTTTAGCAATCTAATTGCCTCTTTTATTTTCAAACCCCTGCTGAGTTAATATGGATTTGACTATGGTGTCAGGAACCAAGGTAGTAGTGTGTGAATTCAAGATGTAAAAGTGGAAATGCTTCACTGCCTTTACCACTACATAAGCATGCTTCTCCATGTTTGAGTACTTTAGCTCATGAGCTTTGAGAGGACAACTCATGAAAGAAATGGTAGATTCCACACCTTCTTATTTCTATTGAACTAGAATTGTTGAAAGTGTGTGCTTAGAAGCATAACTATATATTTTTAAATCCTTGGTATAATCTAGACAAACCAGAATTAGGGCATGGACAATAACTATCTTGATGTCTTGAAATGCCAATTTGACTTCTGTAGTTCATCAGAAAGTGGCTTTTCCCTTCATCATGTCCATAATGTGGTGAGTCTTCTCAGTGAACTTAAGGATGAACCTTCATAAAAAATTCACCTTTCTAAAGAAAGAGTGAACTGTAGTCTTACTTGTGGGTAGAGTAAATTCCTAAATGGACTTGACTTTTTCTAAGTCAATTTTTATGCCTTCTCAAGATAAAATGTGCTTGAGAAGTTTCCCTTCTATTACTCCAAAAATAGACTTCTTGGGATTTAGATAAATGTCATTCTAGCGGTAGCATTTTAGCACTTGTTGCAAATGGTGCACATGATCAGGATGATGCTTGAAAAAGACTATTAAATCATCTAGGTACTCTACAATAAGCTTACCCATTTCATCTTTGAAAGTAAGGTTCATTGCTCTTTGAAAAGTGGTGCCAACATTTCTCAAGCCAAATGGCATTCTTTGATAGGCAAAGGTGCCCCAAGGTGTGGTGAAGGTAGTCTTATGCTGGTCTGCTTCACCAACTTTAACTTGATTGTACCCTGAGAAGCCATCCAACATTGATAACATTTCTAAACTAGTCACTATCTGAAGGACTTGATCCATGATGGGTAGAGGATAGTTATCTTTTAAGGATGATTGATTTAAATTTCTGAAGTCCACACAGAGGTGAATTTCACCATTCTTCTTCCTCACAGGTACTATGTTGGCAATCCATGTTGAATGATGGATTGGAGAAATTATCTTAGCATTCAACATTTTTTGTATTTCAAATAGAATAGTACATGATATCTTTAGATTATACTACCTAGATTTTTGCTTGTAAGGCACTGAGTCACTCTTGAAAGGAATTTCATGACAAATTTATTTAGGCCTAAGCAACTTTAGATCATCATAGGAATATGCTAGGACATCCATGTACTAGCTAAGTAGAGTAGTGAACTTGAACTTCTCTTCTTAAGTGCAGCACTTCCCAATGTTCACCATCTTGGGATTTTCCTTGGTACCTAGGTTTATTTGATCAAACTCCTGGGAGGAGCTTAAATTCATTTGTTATTATTTGATGAACCAGTTGTGTTTGTCAAACAGCTTCTCAAGGGAAACTAGGCCTTTTGGGATTTTATTTCCTTTAAGTTGCAGGAATTCTTCACCTACATATGCACTTGATTCAGGGGTTGGTTTAATTTTTTGAGGCTCACTGCCTTCAAAATGAAGCTATTTAAAGTTATCTTTTTACTCCAAAAAGGCAATGATTTGGTTGTCACCATTGAACACTTGCCAATAATTGGCATTGTCAGGCAAATTTGGTCAAAATACTAGCTCAATAATGTACCTATCTCCCTTAAAATTAGGGTGAAGAACTAAGAGAGTTGTTGAAATAGCCAGTGCATCAACTCAGTCATTGAATTCTCTAGGTATGGTAGAGATGTTGAAAGCATCAAAGCTTTCAATTTAATCCTAGACTAGATTGCGATAGTGGCATAATCTCTCATTTTTGGTTTGATACAGGTTCCTTACCTAACAAACCACTAGTTTAGCACTTCTTTTGGCATGGAGTTTGATGCCTTTGTCTCGAGTAGTCTTCAATCCAAGTAATAGAGATTCATACTCAACTGTGTTGTTGGTGTTGTTGAACTGCAACTTGTATGAAGAAGGGAAAATATATCCTTAAGGAGATATCAACACAATCCTAGCTCTTGAATCGGTAGAGGAGTAGCTACCATCGAATTCTAGAATCTATACCTCATCAGATACTAATTTTTCCTTAGATTCTTCTTCATTTGGAGGGAGAGATTCTTCTACACTTGCATTACACTCCACCAATCCTTCTGTTATTCCATCTGAACCAATTTTCAGGTTGACACATTCAAAAATTTCATCAGATGCCTCATGGACTTCCTCCATGGATAAAAAGTAATTACCCATGCTTGAAGACTCAAATAAAATTTGAGCTTCAAGCACTGATATTTGAGTGACCACATATTTTACTTCCTTCTCAAGAGTAATCTCTACATAATGCCTTTGACTAGGATCCTCACCTCAGATAGGTCCATTCTTAATTCACCACCAACAACTTTGCAAAAATTTCACTCAAGAAGGATGGCGTATGATGTTAGGATGTCAGCCACTAGGACAGTCATCTTGATTCTCTTGTCTAAAAATGCTGCAAATATAAATTGGGCATCCTTGATTTATCCCAGTAGTGGCACTTTTTTGTTCTCCATGGATATACATCTCCCAAATATCTTGATCAATGTGAGACCAAGGGATTCCACCACTTTGGTAGGCATGACATTTTCAGATGCACCAGAATCTATGATGCAATTATTCAGTTGGTGTTCATTTATCAGCAGGGAGACATAAAATGGTTCAGTCCTCTTGGGAGCAGCAGGAGGAGTAATGATAGGGTTATTCTTGGTAGATGTGTTCTTAGAGGAATCATGAGTTACCTTTGGAATTGCTTGTCCTACAGGGATGGCTTGGTTCTTTACACATTGAACCAACTTATCTAACTACTCAGGGTTGGATTGCAGGAATTCAAATTTAGACATTTAAATTTTAGTCTTCTTTATATGGTCAATTATGTCAAATGTCTAAAATGAACTAGGAACAAAAATGGGAGTTCATCTTTTTAGTTTTTAGGAGGGGGAGGACTGGTCTGTGAATTTGAAGTAGAAGGTATAGGGATGTTTGATGTACTTACCTTTCTTGCAATCACTGGGTCCTTTGGTTGAAAAGGCAGAGTGGTTCCCCACTTAGCAATTGAAATTGTTGGTTGAGGTTGCTCCTCTATTTTTTCTTTATCATCTTGCTGGGCTAACTGGTTCTTAGACCAGGTGAATATAGTGTATGTTCCATCAGCTATTTTACCTTCACTTTTGGGTTCATCCTGGTGATTCAGGAAACTAATGTTGGAGTTGCTAGCTAATTCTTCTTCTCCCTCTATGAAGAGATTAGCATCATCTTCAGGGTTTAACTCAGGCTAGACGGAGAAATTTGATTCTGCTTCAAGATATCTGACTGTTGAATTAGTTGGAGGTGCTTTAATGGCCAATTTCCCCTGAGGGGGAGGAAGATGATTTGGCTGCCCTTAATTCTTGGTAGCATGGCCTTGGTATGACTGATTGGGGAATGTCCTCCTTGATATATCTCTGTATAAAGGAGCAGATGACATCCCTTGCACCATTTGCTTTCTAAGAGCTAGCCACTCATTTGCAAGCTTCTACACCATTAGATCAATGGTGACTATAGGTGAGTATTTAGAAGAAGAAGAGGATTTACCTCTATTAGGATCTCTCATTTTTTCTGCTAAAATAAGGTCATCTTCTACCTCAGTAGCCAAATCTTGAGTAGCAGCAAGGTCTATGTGGCCAACCCATCTTAGTAAAAAACTCACTTCAAGTAGCTATGAGTTGATAAAGAAGCACTTAAGGTTCTCAGGTGTTGGCTGAGCAATTGTAGGAATCTGGGTCCTCAGTTTGTCAAACTTGGCAATGAAGTCCCTCATAGGTTCATGAGGTTCCTTCTTTATCTATGTGAGTTGGGCTAGCAGGGCATGTGCATCTTCTGTAGGCTTGAACATTGCTTTGAATTTGGCTTTGAGAGTGTCTTATTCAATCACTGACTGAGCCTACAGATGGTAGAACCAGTCTGTAGTAGCACCTTGTAGTATTTCCACAAACAGCTTGACTGCTACATCTTCATATTCCACACCTATCACACCACAAGCTATGTTGAAGGCTGCAATATGTTCATCAGGATGAACTCTCCCATCACCAAATAATTTGGGGAAATTCTTTCTTGAACTATGTGGTAGCTCATGTAAAGGTAGAGTAAGATTGAGTGGACCAAAAGAGTTATTCCAAGGGCCTTGAGCTGCCATGATTTGATTATGGATAAGGGGGATAACAAATCTGGGTGGAGTATGTATAGGCAAAGCTCTACTAATAAAAAAAAGGAAGCTCTACCTTGAGTTGGTGACCTGGTATGGGTAGGAGGAACACTCCTAGATCATTGAACTTGAAGTTAGGGAGGGAAAAAATTGAAATTGCCCTGATGCACCAACTCAAAAATAGGGTCAACAACACCTTGGGCTCTCTGGCTTCTAGTATAGCATGGAGTTGCTAGATTGTAGAATAAAAATGGGAAAGAACTAGCCCTAATTTAGCTTGAAACTTGAGGCTTCAAACTGCATGTTTGATCCTCAGCAGAGTCATAAAAAATTGTTGGCATGGTGCTGCCAATGTTCTTTCCTACTTCACATCATTCCCCAACGGAGTCATCAAAAAACTATTGGGTGAATATTTTATCACTAGCTAATTGATGAGCAAAATAGGTCTCTTCAACCACAGCATAGGGAGATTAGTCAGCCAAATATGTAATTTTACCACATCAAAGGTGGACAAACATCTCCTCTCATCAAGGGGAGGTTCCCTATAAATATGAGGAGCTATATACTATATATAAGTAGAAAATGACACTCAGGGGTAGGACTACACCATCCATCTCTCTTTTTTTAGAGATGATGTTCACAGACAAAGGAGAAATCTTGGTGATAATACTGAAGGCACTTCTCTTCTTTTAGAAGTGGTCTTGCAGTAGAGCATAGTTCTTTCTAGTGGGTAACCAATATGTAACAAGGGCACAACAACCAACAAAATGAGGTACAACACAAAGTCTCCACCTCAACTGCCCAAAGAGTGAAATACAAAGGATAATGGGGGTATAAATTCATCTCAAGATCCTTTACACAGAAAGAAACTAAAAACACACTGAAGACAATTGTGACAGCACAAAGTCTTTCCACAATTGGCTTCAGGACACCTTCCTGATTACTTCCACTAGTTTTGCTTGTTAAATTAAATAAACAAGAATGCTCCTAGAAAATGGACATAAGAAAAATTTCCTAAAATAACATAAGCTATAATAGCACAAAGTTTGAAAGTAACTTGCTTTCTCATTCAGATAAAGTAATACGATCAATAATTTGAGCTCAAAGTCTTAGTAATTGCCTTTCAATTTGGGTAGAGTTTTGCTTCTATAATGGAGAGATCTCCTTTACATAAAATAAGAGATTACAATATATGGTAGCCAAGAAAGGCTTAGCACTTTATTCCATGGAATGACCCATGCTACATTCAATGCCTTGAATGCATTTTTAGTTCTATCGAGGGGCCATGCTTGGAACAGTGCATCAATCTTAACTGTGGTATGTCAATTCATCTCATATGTCTCCTCTAAAGTATAGGTCGCCTGGTCCTTTCCTTCTTATTTGCATAGCTATCCACTTTGCCTTTACTTCATGGAAGAAAAATAGGCTACATCCTTGATTTGGTGTGCTCAGATGACTACTTGGTGAACTATTTCACCTATTGAAAATAACTCTCTCGTAGATATTTCCATATCTCCTGTAGCCTTCTCTTCTTTCCTATTGCAATTGGAGCTCTCGGGCTATCTTTTCTAGTTGGTCACTTGGTTCATCCTTTAAGTTTTGTGTTATATTTGAAAATTAATGGATATTTCATTACCTTAAATTTGATGTCCATAAGGACATCAATGGTTGCTGGTTATTTGAACCATATTAAACCATGAACCTTTAAACCTTTGAAAGTTCATTGGTTCAATAGTTCAACAATTCAGGTGGTCTTTATCAGTCCCTTGGTTCAATCGTTTCCTTGCTCTTTGGTTGAACCATCCCTTTGAACTAGTCTCTGGAATCTTTCTCTTCCTTCCTTTGCTTGGAGCTTTCTTTGAACCTTTGAGCCTTAGAACCATTTTGGTTCAAGGTTCAACAGTTCAATCTCTTTCTCAAAATCTTTTGTTTTGGCTAAGTCTTTTGAAGCCTTGAGATTCCTTCAGCTTTATGTCTTTGAAACACCCCGAAGGGAAGGTGTCCATTTGGGTTTTGGACAAAGGTGCATTTTCTATTCACTAAGAGCCCCCCACAAGGGTACTTGCCCTTCGGGGTCCTTTGAGCGGTTTGCTTCTTCAATTCCTTTGAACAAAATGTCCAAAGGAATTCCTTCGAATATTTTTCCTGAAGGAAATCTTTCCTTGCCTTAGCCAATTTTTCATCGAGTTTTTTATCATTACTTTAGGCAAAATGTCTGAAGGAATTCCTTCAAACAATTTGTCTAAAGGATTTACCTTTATGAAATTCTTCCACAAAAAATCTTTCCGAAGGAATTCTTTTGGTTCCTTTACTTGGTAATTTCTTCAAACAAAAAGTCTGAAGGAAACCTTATCCTTTTAGCTTTCTCTTTGTTCTTTGAGCAAATGTTTCTTGCCCTCCACAAGGGCACCTACCTTTTTTTCACTGCCCTCCACAAGGGCACTTACCCCTTTGCCTTTGGGGGACCCCTTTGAACCGACAAATTTAACTGACTGATTGAGCCAACTTTGGTTCAATGGTTCAACGTGTTGGGTGAATGTTTTGTCAATCAGCATACTGATCAACAAAATAGGTCTAATCAACCATAGCAGGAAGATTGGTCGGCCAAGTGTGCAGCTTTACTACAACAACTAGAGACAAAGCTCTCCTCTCATCAAGGAGAGGTTCCCTATAGATACGTAGGAGCTATATATAATATAAATAAGCACAAAATAACACATGGGGGTAGAATAAACCATCCATCTCTCTTCTTTTAGAGATGATGCTCATAGACAAAGGAGAAAATCTTAGTGTAAACACTGAAGGCACTTCTCTTCTTTCAAAAGTGTTCTTGCAAGAAATAGCAGGAATTTCTTTCAGGTAGCAAAAGTAACTGGTGACAAAGAGCACAGTAACTAGAAGGATAAAATAGAATGCAAAGTTCCCACCTCAACTGCCCAAAGAGTATATCACAAAGGATAATGGGGGCACAAAGTCATCCCACAATCCTTAACACAGAAAGAAAAGAAAAACACACACTAAAAATAATTGTGAAAGCACAAAGTCTTCTCACAGTTGTTTTTAGGACACCTCCCTTTTTACCTTCACTAATTCTGCTTGTCAAATTAAATAAATAAGAATGCTTCTAGGAAATAGACATAAGAACAATTTCCCAAGGTAGTGCAAGCCAAAATAGCACAAAGTTTGCAAACAACTTGCTTTCTCATTTAGATAAAATGAATTGAAATTGCAATCTAAGCTCAAAGTCTTTGTCTTCTTCTTTCAAAATGGGCAGAGTTTTGCTCTTGTAAAAAAATGAAAAGTCTTCCTACACTGATACAAAAGATTACATTATATAGAGGCAGAGAGAGGCCTGGTGCCTTTTCCCATGGGGTGATCCATTTGGTGCATTAATGCTCTGGATGCATTCTTGATTTTGTCATGTTGGAACAGGGCAGCTATTTTAACTATGGTGTGTTGGTTCATCCCCTTTGTCCACTCCTTAGCTTGAATCACTCAGTCAATCACCTGCTAGCTGCGTAATTATCTATTCTACATTTATCTCAAAGGGGAAAAATAGATGGTGCTTTCAATGTTTGGAGGCCCCAAATATTTATCTAATGAACTAATTCACCTACTGAAAATAACTCCTATTGAGTTTCCTTCTTTGTCTCTTCCTCCTCTATGTCCCAGCCTTAGGCTCTTTAGATGCATTCAAGTTCATGCCTTGAGTCTGCTAGCATCAACAGACATTTCATTATGATAATTTTGACATTTTTGGGCCCATCATGCATCTTATCAACTCCTTTATGTCTTTTTCACTTGTTATGGCTGCTTTCCACTATGGCACGGATGTAGACACTTGGCAACTTCCACTGCACTAGGTCAAGACGTGGCAAGTTCCACACTTTGAGGCTTCATTCAAAACTATGTCTCGACTTATGACACTTGGTAGCTTCCACTGCCCTTTGAGACTTAAACCTCTTCTGAATGGAACATGCCCTTTGGGGTCTTGAAAAAGGTTCATTTCATTTCGGGCTTTGATTCTTCAGAGGGCTATTGGTCCCTTTATTTCCTTCAAACAAAATGTCTGAAGGAATTCCTTCAGATAGTTTTTCCAAAGGAAATCCTTTCCTTGGCTTCGTGCATGCCTTTGTATTTGAGTGTGCCCCATATTTTGACATGTGGTGAGTTTTGCCACATCAAACAAGTGACGCACTTCATTTTTCACTGAATCTTACATGGCATCTTCCACTATTGACACTTGGCAGCATCCACCTTCTCGAGCCTTTGTGATATCATAGAAACTTTTGGGGCTTAGTCGGGCTCTCACAGATGATGACACTTGTTGGCTTCCACCATTCTCTACATGGGGCATGTGGCACAGTCTGAATACTTCAAATAGTCACACGGGCACAAACACCTGGCAGCTTCTACTTCAATTTAGTCATTCACCTTGGGGCCCACCATGGTCTTTGCTTGAAATAGTGATGTGAAGGGAAGAGACTATATAAGTTGCCATTTGGAGGCTTCTGACAAGCTTCAAGAGGCACACATGGCAGTATCTACCAATTCATAGAAATAAAGTGTAAGGGGGCTCAGCCGATGACACTTGGTAGCATCTACTTGACTCCTATTGTGCACATTTCTCTTCATAACTGAAGTAATCTTTGAACCTTTAAACCTAGCATGTTAAACCGATTGAACGTTAAACCCGTTGAACTGATGAACTGAAATGGTTCAAGGTTCAATAGTTCAACAGTTTAAGCTTTTGAGACTTCGCTAGGTGCTCGGGGCCACAGAACTTTGAAATAGTTGAACTTTGAACCGCTACTAAAGTGCTTAGCTTCTCGTTGATGACGTTTGAACCTTTGAACCCATTGAATTGAAATGGTTCAAGGTTTAATGGTTTAATCCTTGTCCTGATGCTTGCCAACAAATCCTTTTTTATTGAACCAGAGTGTAGAAGCCTTTGAACCTTTGAACTTGCTAATCCCTTTACTAAAAAAGCTAGAAAATTGGGGAATTTGAAAGCTCAGAACAAATTTTTGGAAAGGGAAGAGGAAATTTTGGTCTTTTAGGGCCAAAATAGTTCATACATTGTTCTAAAAAAAATGAGTGACATTTTTGGGGAACAATAGCTGGCTCCAGTTGGGGAACTTCCTTTAGATGAAAACTTGGTACTGCTAAGGGGAGTAGAAATTAGAATCTCTAGTGCCTTAAAGTGTGCCATTGGGCTATGGAGTCATGCTACCCAAAAAGAAAGGCTCCAAAAAAAATGAAAACAAAAGAACAAAATAGAAACAAAAGACTATACAAATATACATATGTACAGGGGAACTCATCTGATACTTCAAGAGTTGAAGTGCTTTAGATGTTGCCCATTGTGAGGCAGAGGAAAGAGAGTGCCATCTTAATACTTCAATAGGAAACTATTTTTACCATTGAGCTGATGAATAGTGAAAGGGCCCCTCTATAGGGAATCAAATTTTGTATGCATCCCCTTTGGTTCTCTTCTCTTGTCCCAAAGCAGGACTTGATCTCCAATCTAGAAATCACGATTCTTTGCTTTTTGTTCGAAGAGCTTATTCACCAGACTTTGATGGGCGGTAATGCAATCCACCACTACAGTTCTCTACTCATTCAGCTCAGCAAGGTACATGATCCTCTTTTCGAGTGAGCTCTCATACGTTTGATCCTCAATCGGCTTAGCCAATTTCAATGCTAGCAATTCCAAGGTGATTAGTATCTTAGCATTGACACCATAAAGGAGTTGGAAGGGAGACATACTAATTGGCCTCTTAGGTGTAATTTTGTCTACCCATAGAGCATCAACCAATGCCTTATGCAAAGTCCTTTGGTTGTCATCCACCAGCTTCTTGATTATAGTCATCAAGTTCTTGTTGCTTGATTCAGCCTGTCCATTCCCTTGTGGAAAGTAATCAGAAGAGTGAGAGAGTGTGATTCTGTAATGGAAATAGAATTGAGTAATCTCTTGGGAAGTAAAATAGGTGGCATTGTCAGTGACAATTTTGATTGGGACCCCAAACTTGGACATGATGTTTTCTTTAAGTAAATTGCACACTACTTTTGAAGTAGCATGTTTGGTTGAAACTGCTTCCACCCATTTGGTGAAGTAGTCTATTGTTGTGAGGACATAGTCATGTCCAACACTTGATGATGGGTTTATAGCTCCAATAAAATCAATCCCCCATTGCTGTAATGGCTTTTCTATGATCACTGGTTTGAGGGGTAGGGCAGCTAACTTGGGCCTTCCAACAAACTGTTGGCATTGTTCACATCCCCTGACCCACTTGTATGCATCTTGAAAGAGAGTTGGCCAATAATATCTGGCTCGTAAGATCTTATGGGCAGTCACAGGAGTAGAAAAATGTCCTCCATAGGCTGAATTGTGGAAGGATTTCATAAGTTGGCTTTGTTTCTCCTTGTCCACACAGTGAAGGAACATTCCATTAAGGCTCCTCTTGTATAAGCCATTGTCCCATAGGACAAAATTAGTAGCTTTTAGCTTGATGGTTCTCCTTTCTTTATAAGATAAGTGAGCAGGACATTCACCATAAGTAAGGAAATGAGCAATACCTAAATACCACTCATTTGTAGTGGAGATAAGAGGACTGTTGGTATGTCATCCACCTCTGGTTCTTCTGCTCTGTTCCTCTTGGCTTGTTATCAACAATTAGTTGGCATAGCCCCTTTCCATGTACTAGCTTTATTAGCTTGATGATTAGATCAAACTCCTAGATCTTTGTAATCCAATTGCCTCTTTTCATCCCAAACTCCTACCGAGTCAGTATAGATTTCACTATGGTGTCAGGGACTAAGGCAGTAACCCAAGAATTGAGGATGTAGAAATGAAAATGTTTTACGGCCTTCACCACTGCATTAGTGTGCTTCTCCATATTTGAGTACTTCAGCTCATGAGCTTTGAGATGATAGCTCATGAAGGAAATGGGAGATTCCATACCTTTATTTTTTTGAACCAGAATTGTTGAAAGTGTATGTTCTGAAGCATAGCTATAAATGGTGAACTCTTTGTTATAGTCTGGACAAGCCAGAATTGGAGCATGGGCAACGGCAACCTTGACATCCTCAAATTTTGACTTACCTTCTTTGGTCCAACTAAAGGTGGATTTTCCCTTCATCATGCTTACAATGTTCCTAGTCTTCTTGGCAAACTCAGGGATGAACCTCCATAAGAAATTCACCGTACCAAAGAAAGAGTGAACAACATTCTTGCTTGTGGGCAAGGAAAGTTCTTGGATAGACTTGACTCTATCTGAGTAAATCTTTATGCCTCCTTTGGACATAATGTGTCTAAGAATTTTCCCCTCTGTTACTCTAAAGACTAACTTCTTGGGGTTTAAGGAAATGCCATTCTGGCAGCAGTGCTCCAGCACTTGTTGCAAATGGCTCACACGATATGGGTGATGCTTAGAGAAGACAGTTAAGTCATCAAGATTAACTATAATGAACTTACCCACCTCATCCTTGAAAGTAAGGTCCATTTCTCTTTAGAAGGTAGCACCAGCATTTATTAATCCAAAAGGCATTCTTCTATATGCAAATGTGCCCCAAGGTGTGGTGAAAGCAGCCTTATGATGGTCTGCTTCACCAACTTTGACCTAATTATATCTTGAGAATCCGTCTAGCATTGATAACATCTCTGAGCCTATCACTATCTACAGCATTGTATCCATGATTGGCAAAAGATAATTATCCTTCAAGGATGCCTAATTCAAATTTTTAAAATCCACACAAAGGCAAATTTCACCATTCTTCTTCCTTACAGGCACTATATTGGCAATCCAGGTGGAATGATGAATTGGGAAGATTATCTTAGCATTTAACATTTTTTAAATCTCAGATAAAATAGTGCCTAATATTTTTGGATTATAATGCCAGGACTTTTGTCTGTAAGGTGTTGAATCAGCCTTGAGAGGAATGTTGTGTCGAATTTCATCAGGCTAGAGTGATTTTAGGTTAGCATAGGAGCATGCTAGGACATCCATGTATTCATTGAGCAAAGAGGTGAACTTGAAACACTATTCAAGAGTACAGTATTTCTCAATGTTCACCATCTTGAGGTCTTCCTTGGTTCCTAGATTTACTTGATCAAACTCCTGAGATGAGCTTGAATCCATTAGCTACTGTCTTATGAATCTATCATGCTTATCAAATAGCTTTTCAAGGGAAACCAGGGATTTGGGAATCTTATTCCCTTTGAGTTGCAAGAACTCTTCACCTATGTTTGCATTTGATTTAGGAGCTATTTCACACTTCTGAGTTTCACTACCTTCAAAATGCAGCCGTTCAAAGTTATCTTTTTGCTCCAGGAAGGCAATGATTTGGTTGTCATTGTTAAATCCCTACCAATGATTGGCAATATAAGGTACACTTGGCTGAAAGACTAGCTTAATTATGTACCTGTCTCCTTTGAAATCTAGATGGGGGACTAAGAGAGTAGCTAAAATAGCCAGTACATCTGCCTGGTCATTAAATTCTTTGGGAACTGTAGAGATGCTGAAAGCATCAAAGTCTTCAAGCTGGTCCTAGACTAAATTGTGGTAATGATGCAATCTTTCATTCTTGGTTTGATATAGATTCCTCACCTGACAAACCACTAGTTTGACATCTCCTTTAGCATGAAGGAGCATGATGCCTTTGTCTCGAGCGACTCTCAATCCAAGAAACAGAGACTCATATTCAGCTATGTTATTTGTGTTGCTGAATTACAATTTATAAGATGAGGGAAAAACATCTCCTTGAGGAGATATTAACACAACCTCAACTCTTGAACTAGTGGAAGAGCAGCTACCATCAAATTTAAGAATCTATACCTCATTTGATACTAATTTTCTTTTGGATTTTTCTTCATCTGGGGGTGGAGATACTTTTGCACTTGCCTTGTGCTCAGCCAACTCCTCTGCTATTCTAGCTGAATGCATTTCTAGGCTATCATCTACAGGAGCTTCATCAAATGTCTCATGAACTCCATCTATATATAGAAAGTAGTTACCCATGGCTGAAGACTCAAATAGAATTTAAGCTTCAGGTGCTGAGGTCTGGGTAACCACATATTTCACTTCCTTCTTGGGGAGTAGCCTCTTCATAACACCTTTGACTAGAATCCTTGCCTCTGATAAATCCATGCTCAATTCACCTCCAACATCCCTGTAGAAATTCTGCCTAAAAAAGATGCCATATGATGCTGGGACGTTTGCTACCAAGATAGTCATCTTGATTCTTTTGTCTGGAAAGGCAGCAAACGTGAATTGGGCATTTTTAACTTGTCCTAGTAAAGGCACTTGTTTGTTCTCCATGGAGAAGCATCTACCAAAAGTCTTAGTCAATGTGAGGTCAAGGGATTTGGCCACTTTAGTAGGCATGACATTATCTGAACCTCCAAAATCCATGATGCAATTATTCAGTTGATGTCTATTGATCAGCAATGAGACATAAAAAGGTTTAGTTCTACCAGGAGCAGCAGGGGGAGAAATGACAAGGTTGTTCCTGGTGGGTGCATTCCTGGCAGGCTCATGTGTCACTTTGGGAATTGCTTGTTTAATAGGGATGTTCCAATTTTTAACACATTGAACTAGTTTATCTAATTGCTCAAGATGGGACTGTAAAAATTCAAATTCAGACATTTGAATTTTGGTTTTCTTTATATGGTCAATGATATCAAATATCTGGAACGAGCTAGGAGTAGAGGATGGGAGTTCATCCTTTTGATTTTTTAAAGGGGGAGGACTGGACTGTGGATTTGAAGTAGAAGGCATAGAGGTATTTGGGGTACTTACCTTTTTTGTAATCATCAGGTCCTTTGGCTAGAAAGGAAGAGTGGATCCCTGCTTAGCAATTGAAACAGCTAGTTGAGGTCACTCCTCTACTTTCTCTTTATCAACTTGTCAAACTGATTGATTCTTGGATCGAGTGAATATAGCATATGACCCCTTAGTTGCATTGCCTTCACTTCTAGGTTCATCCTGATAGCTTAGGAAACCAATATGGGAGTCGCCAGCTAATTCTTCTTCTTCTTGAATGAAGAGATTAGCATCATCTTTGGAATTCAACTCAGGATAGAATGAGAAGTTTGATTCAGCTTCAAGATATCCAACTGTTGAGTTAGTTAGAGGTGATTCAAGGGTGAGGTTCCTTGGTGGAGGAGGAAGGCAATTTTGTTGTCCTTGATTCCTTATAGCATTGCATTGGTACACCTGATTCTAAAATGTCCTCCTAGACATATCTCTATATGCAGGAGCAGATGACATCCCTTGTGCCACTTGCTTTCTAAGAGTTAGCATTTCATTTGCTAGCTTCTGCACCATTGGATCAGTGGTGGTCGAAGGGGAGTATTCAGAACAAGGAGAAGATTTACCTCTATTTGGATCTCTTCTTATCTTTCTAGCCAAGATAAGGTCATCTTCTACCTCATTAGCCAAGTCCTGAGCAGTAGCAAGGTCTATGTGTCTAGCCCATCTCAGCAAGAAACTCACTTTAGGCAGTTGTGAGTTGATGCAGAAGCATTTGAGGTTCTAAGGTGTTGGCTGGGTGACCATGGGAATCATGTGCCTCAACTTGTTGAACCTGGCAATAAAATCCCTCATAAGCTCATGAGGTTCTTTCTTCATTTAAGTGAGTTGGGCTAGCAAGGCATGTGCATCTTCTGTAGGCTTAAACTTGGCTTCAAATTTGTCTTTCAGAGTGTCCCAATTGTCACTGATCCAGCTTGTAGGTGGTAGAACTAATCTATAGCAGTGCCTTGTAGTGTTTCCATGAACAACCTGACTACTATGTCTTTGAATTCCACCCTTATTATGCCACAGGCTATGCTAAAAGCTGCAATGTGTTCATCAGGATGAGCTTTCCCATCACCAAAGAATTTGGGAAAATTTTTCCTTGAATTGCACAGAAGCTCATGCAAAGGTGGGGTCAAATTCAGTGGACCAAAAGAGTTACCCCAGGGGCCTTGAGCCATGATTTGATTATGCAGAAGTGGGATCACAAATCCAGGCGGAGTGTGGATAGGCAAAGCTTGGCTAGCAGTAGAAAAAGAAGCTCTGCCTTATGGTGGTGACTTGGTAGGGCTAGGAGGAAGACTCCTAGTTCATCTAAGGTGAGGTTGTGGAGGAAACAACTCAAAAGTACTCTGTTGCACTAACTCAAAAGTAGGGTCAACAACACCTTAGGATTTTTGGCCTATGATATAACGTGGAGTTGCCAGATTGTAAAACAAAAATGGAAAAGGACTGGTCTTGCTTCAATTTGAAGCTTGAGGCTTCAAACTACTTGTCCCTCCCTAGCAGAGTCACCAAAAACTATTGGATGAATATTTTGTCAATCAGTGTACTGATCAATAAAATAGGTCTGATCAACCATAGTAGGAAGATTAGTCGGCTAGGTGTGCAGCTTTACTACATCAACTGGAGATAAATATCTCCTCTCATCAAGGGGAGGTTCCCTATAGATACGTAGGAGCTATATATAATATAAATAAGCAAAAAATAACACATGGGGGTAGAATAAACCATGGGGGTAGAATAAACCATCAATCTCTCTTCTTTCAAAAATGATGCTCACAGATAAAGGAGAAAATCTTGGTGGAAACACTGAAGGCACTTCTCTTCTTTTAGAAGTGTTCTTGCAAGAAATAGTAGGAGTTTCTTTCAAGTAGCAAAAGTAACTGGTGACAAAGAGTGTAGTAACCAAAAGGATGAAATAGAAAGCAAAGTTTCCACCTCAACTACCCAAAGAGTATATCACAAAGGATAATGGGGGCACGAAGTCATCCTAGAATCCTCAACAAAGAAAGAAAAGAAAAACGCACGCTGAAAACAATTGTGAAAGCACAAAGTCTTCTCATAGTTGTTTTTAGGACACCTCCTTTTTTACCTTCACTAATTCTACTTGTCAAATTAAATAAATAAGAATGCTTCTAGGAAACAGACATAAGAACAATTTCCTAAGGTAGTGCAAGCCAAAATAGCACAAAGTCTGTAAACAACTTGCTTTCTCATTCAAATAAAATGAATTGAAATTACAATCTAAGCTCAAAGTCTTAGTCTTCTTCTTTCAAAATGGGCAGAGTTTTGCTCTTCTAAAAAAATGAAAAGTCTCCCTGCATTGATACAAAAGATTACATTATATAGAGGCATAGAGAGGCCTGACACCTTTTCCCATGGGGTGATCCATTTGGTGCATTAATGCCTTGGATGAATTCTTGATTTTGTCATGCTAGAACAAGGTAGCTACTTTAACTGTGGTGTGTTGGTTCATCCCCTTTGTCCACTCCTTAGCCTGAATCACTCATTCAATCACCTATTAGCTGCGTAATTGTCTATTTTGCATTTATCTCAAAAGGGACAAATAGACGGCACTTTCAATGTTTGGAGGCCCTAAATATTTACCTAGTGAACTACTTCACCTACTGGAAATAACTCTTGTTGAGTTTCCCTCTTTGTCTCTTCCTCCTCTATGTCCCAGCCTTAGGCTCTTTAGATGCCTTTAGGTCTACACCTTGAGTCTACTAGCATCAACAAACATTTCATTGCAACAATTTTGATGTTTATAGGCCCGTCATGCATCTTAGCAACTCCTTTGTGTCTTTCTCACTTGCTATGGCTGCTTTCCACTGTGGCATGGATGCAGACACTTGGTAGCTTTTGTTACAACGGGTCAGGACACGTGGCGAGTTCCATGCTTTGAGGCTTCATTCAAAATTGTGTCTTGACTTGTGACACTTGGTAGCTTCTATTTCCCTTTGAGACTTAAACCTCTTCTGAAGGGAACATGCCCTTTGAGGTCTTAAAAAGGTTCATTTCATGTGTCGAGTGTCCCTCTGCAAAGGTGTCTTCCCTTCAAGATCTTCCAAGTGGCTTTCGGGCTTTGATTCTTCAGAGGACCATTGGTCCCTTCATTTCCTTCAAACAAAATGTCTAAAGGAATTCCTTCAAATAATTTGTCTGAAGGAAATCTTTTCCTTGGCTTCATGCGTGCCTTTGTATTTGAGTGTGCCCCATCCTTTGACACGTGGTGAGTTTCCCCACATCAAACAAGTGACACACGTCATTTTCCACTTAATCTTACATGGCATCTTCTATTATTGACACTTGGCAGCATCCACCTTCTCAAGCCTTTAAAATATCATAGAAACATTTAGGGCTCAATCAGGCTCTCACAAAGGATGACACTTGTTGGCCTCCATCATTCTTTGCATGGGGCACGTGGCACAGTCTGAATACTTTAAATAGTCACACGGGTGTAGACATGTGGTAGATTTTGCTTCAATTTAGTCATTCACCTCAGGGCCCACTATGGTCTTTGCTTGAAATAGTGAAGTGAAGGGAAGAGACTGTAGATGTTGGCACTTGGAGGCTTTTGACAAGCTTTGAGAGGGACACATGGAAATATCTGCCAATTCACAAGAACAAAGCATAAGGGGGCTCAGTCAATGACACTTGGTAGCATCCGCTTGACTCCTTCTATTGTGCACATTTCTCTTCATAATTGAGGTAGTCTTTGAACCTTTAAACCTGGCATGTTGAACTGATTGAACATTGAACCCATTGAACCGATGAACCAAAATGGTTCAAGTTTCAACGGTTCAAGCTTTTGAGACTTTGCTAGGTGCTCAGGGCCACGAAGCTTTGAAATGGTTGAACTTTGAACCACTGCCAAAGTGCTTAGCTTCTCATTGATGATGTTTGCACCTTTGAACCCATTGAACTAAAATGGTTCAAGGTTTAATGGTTCAATCCTTGTCCTAATGCTTGCTGATAAATCCTTTTTGATTTAACCAAAGTGCAGAAGCCTTTGAACCTTTGAACCTGCTAATCCCTTTACTGAAAAAGTTGGAAAAATGGGGAATTTGAAAGCTCAAAACAAATTTTTGGAAAGGGAAGAGGCAATTTTGGTCTTGCAGGGCCAAAATAGTTTATACATTGTTCTAAAAAGAATGAGTGACATTTTTGGGGAACAACACAATGGTTTAATCTTTTGTTCTGCTCATTCAATTGATTGTTTGAACCAATCTCTTTGAACTAACTGCATTGAACCTTTGAACTTTTGAACCTTTGAATATTTTTGGTTCAAGGTTGAACAGTTCAATGATTCAATCTTCCTTCTTTTTGCTAAGTCTTTTGAATCTGTTGAACTTGCCGAAGTGGTTTGAACTTTGAACTTTTGCCGAAGTGATTAACTTTTTAAGCTTGCTGACGTCATTGAACCTTTGAACCCGTTGAACCTTTAAACCTTTTGGAAGTGGGGTTCAATGGTTTAATGGTTCAATGGTTCAATCCTTTATTTAAAGCTTGCCAATGAACCTTTTGATTGAACCTAGGCATTGAACCAAGCTTGAAAATGCCTAAGTGTTTAGAACTTGTTCCTTTGTGAGAATTCGCCCATTGAAGCCGTCGAACTTGTTGAACCTGCTAGTCCCTTAACTAAAAAAGCTTGAATAATAAAGAATTTGAATGCTCAGAACAATTTTTGAGAAGGGAAGAGATAATTTTGGCCTGTAGGACCAAAATAGTTCATATGTTGTCCCAAAAATGAGTGACAGATTTTGGGAACAACAACACCTACGTATTGATTTAGGTACAATAATTTTTGTCTCATTTGAGATAATTAGAAAAAGCATTACATATCGATCATTAAACTATGTGAACACTATTAAAGGTGAATATAATGATAATAAAGGTTTTATAATTTTCTTCATACACTATTCCAATATTCAAGTAATCATAACATGCAATATTGTTTTTAAAAGTCAATACTCATAAAGCAAAGAATCATTGCACCAATAAATTTAGGTCTTAACCATAATTAGAACAGCCAAGATAAAGCATGTTTACATCAATCTATAAGAATATATAAGCTTCTAAGGATGTCCTTGCTTATTAAGCTTTATACATATAATATATATGCAATGGAACTATCTTGTATAGATTTTTATACCAAGATCTCATAAATTTAAGGATCATTGCATCATATTTAATCTTTACACTTAATGATAGATATAAGTTAGAATATGATTTAATTATATACTAATTCCTTAATCAATTTAAAGAAATCCAAACTTACAAGATCTAAATGGATGACATCAATTGAGCTTGCAATACCAACTTTCCAAATCCTTCTTAGGATAACTATGTATGACGGTCATAGCATTACACTATATCTACCCCACATGGTCACTTGCCAACACCAATGATAATGTACATAACACCAATAATCACTTGTTATATCCATATAAAAATAAATAAAACTCTTACTACAGCCATATAAATAATTAAATTAATAATTTAAATAACTCATGAATTATATTCTAACTCTCCATATATTCATACATCCAACTAATAATCAGCTCAAGTTCATTTTCACTTGGTTATAGCTTACTAGTTTTAATAACAATTTTTATTCCAAGTGGATGCTATAGGATTAAAAAATAAAAATAATAGCTCCCAAGATCATGCTATAGGAAGAGCAGATAATTTTTGCAAGATTTTTCTCTTTTAAATAACAAAATACAGTCATATTAAAACTTAATCTTATTTATTAATACTTAATAAAAAATGCTTCAGATATGCATTTTGAAGGTTAAATAGAGGAGAGTAAAACCTAAAAATTATTTTTGATATCAGTCTATGAGTTATGAGTAGCAAATACATAAAATTCAAGTTTATACAAAAAAATATAGCATACTTTTTTACATTACAAAAAGTTGTTACAACAATAATATATAGGAAGAGTAATTTTAAACATGTTATAAAAAATCATTTAATAAATCAAATTAAGTAATTATGTTTAGATAGGAGTACCAAAATAGGACACCCTATTGTCTGGCACTATATTTCAAACTTGGTGCTCTTATCCTGTGTTGATTCTAAAGATTGTTCTATAATTATCACTATTTGTCTAGTCTATTCTGCTTGGTTTGAAGTTTGAATACTATTTTAGTTCTAAAAATTAATTTTTTGATCGGTAAGATCTCTGATCTCTATGAAAAAACCCCTGTTTCTTTCCCCCTCTTTTAAGGGTAGGAATGAAGACCCTGTAATGATTATCCTCAAAAGAAAGATCCCTGCAAGTGTGTTATAATGTGAAAATACATGATATAGCAATGATAATTGACAAGATATCTTAATATATAGCATGGTTTATATGAGAGATTGTTCGATCAATAGGGGTATGCCTAGATAGATATAATAATGTAATAGCATGTGCAATACAATGAACCAGAACTAGAAGTCTGGTTAGTTGTTAATTATTAGTTGTTAGTTTTTATTTTTTAAAGAGGGATGGAGCATGGTGTCTATCATGGCATCCAAGAAAATAAGATAATGAATGATGTAGATCATGGAATTGCAAATAGTTGATAAGAAATTAAGCAATAAGCACATAAAGTAAAAAGCAAGAAACATACAAGAGTGGCCAAGGAGCCAAGCAAACAAGGGACATGGGTACATGTCACTCAAATTGGAAAGCAAGCATATAAGGCATGTTCAAATGCCACATAAACATATAAATGAAACAAGCAAGTTTGTCACAAGGGCCACAGACACATAGAAGAGTACATGAAAAGGACATTGGCAAATATTCTAAGGCGCACACAAGACATAGAACAAGAACTAGGAAATGCAATCACATATAGCTACACAAAGCAAGAAAGGAAAGCATGTAAATACTAAAAATATAATTGTATTTAAAAAATCAAAGCAAGAAGTGAAAGTATGTAAGACATGTAGTACAAAACTAGGTATATTCTATGAAATACACAAGTGATATATATTAGTGATTATCGATAGAGTAATCTATGTAAGCTAGTAAGTAATGTACATCAACATGTTAAAATAGTGTGTGGTGTAGAAATGACATAACTTGGATGGTGTAGACATGTAGAAGATGCCCCCAGGGGGTAGATATATCGATGTATTTCTTAAATGTAGAAGTAGGATGCCCCATCAATGGGTAGAATGAAGTAATCATGGATATGGATGTTACTACACACTCTCAAAGATGATTAAGGGAAGCATGGTAATGTAGATAAATTGACAAACAATAGCATAGAACAACAAATGTAAGTTTAACATGGTATTAGAAATGTAAAGCATGGATAATGCATATAATTGAAATATTTTTGTGTTTTTGAGTTATTTGAATGTTTTTTGATTTTGACATATTTGAATGTTTTTGTATTTTAAAATTTTGTATTATTTTTGGTTTTATGGGTATAAGATATGTACAATCAATCATAAAAAATACTATGTGTAAGTAATTTTAAAATAAGCTATGCATAAGTAAGACTGGGAAGAAATGATACTAACTGATTAGTCTCATAAAAGACTCCCTATCATGGTGTCTTGTATCGAGGATAGGGATCGTGCCTAATCATGAAGCATGATGGAAGGGCTGAGATTATGGTTTTGAAAGCTATGTATCTTATAAATGATTTGAAATCTCTAAAGTAGAAACTAACTATGGAATCCCCCTATAACTCTGAGAAGTGGATGCAATTGTGGGGTTCTTAGGGACCCATCTAGTGGTAGGAGAAGCTCTTTGAACATGTGTTCTATGTGTAGAGGTATGAGACCTCAATGATACTACCTTGGGTGTGAACACTATAGCTAGAAGCTATTTATAATTTTTAAAATATAGTTACTCTAAAAGAGGATACTATAGAAGTGTATAAACTATTTGTGTTGGTAATAAAGGCCTTAACTATGTCTAAATCTGAACTAAAGGAAGAACTGTAACTAGTAGAGAAGCTAAAACTGGTGATTTTAAAGTAGAAGATGGCTTTGACATGGGGAGTGGTAACTCATATGGAACTCCAAAAACTATAACAACTTGATTAGCGTGAATGAATTTCACACATTTATGAATTGTAGAAGGTACTGCTTAAAGTTTTTGAATCTATGATCGACCAAGTAACATATCAAAACTCCCACACTAGAAGCAATAGTAAATGGTGTGGGCACATGTGTTGGATCAACCTATCAAGTACAATCTCACCCAATGAACTCTATATGTGCCCATTGAATCCACTGATAACTATGTTTATCAAGGTAATATCCTATTCTGAATATCCCAAATGGTACAATAATTTCATAGTGCACATGTTCACACTAGATCCATTATATATAAAAACACTATGAATAGAATGATTATGAATGTAAGCTCTAATAAAAAGTGCATGATAGTCCTAATCATTCTCAATTATCTCCTGCTCTAATAAGGAGATCAAAGGTCTAGCTAAAACTCTAGAATTATACACACCAATCATGTTACTAAAAGAATGTGACTCAACTGAAGATGCCTTGTATGTAGCTAGTGGAGGATGTGCATGATATGCATGGTGAACCCCTAATGTGTCCCCTATCTCCTATTTATAATGGTATGAAAAGGGATCTAAGAAAATTTGTTGAGCCTTGTCTTGTGTTTGAGGCTCAATTGGAGTGCCAAGATCAATAATATTGCCATCTATCAAGACTTGTATCTTGTGTTTCAAATTGATGCTTCTATTTTTTTGTGTCTTAGTGCCCTGTGAAAGTCATGAAATACATTTTAATCATATCCCTATGGAAGAGGCTTTGTTGGATCAACTTTTTGAGTAGGAGGGAGAGATATGATATTACATTTCAAAAGCTACTATAAAACTCTGGCTAGAAAACTGGTAAATTGGTAAAGGTTTGTTGAGGAGGTGTTGATAAAACCACTCACTGAGGGGGCTCTAAAGTTTCATTGACTATAGGTTGATTCTGAATTTTGTTATCATTGACCTTGAATTTGTATGGGAATTTGTTTCTATTCTTGTTTGTTATTTCTAATATGCTTGTATACTTGAGTTTGCCCATTGAAATTAATTTGGCTTCCCTTTCCTTTAATCTATGACATAACTCAATGAAGGAAGAGAATATTTTAAATATTATTGATTCATGCAAAACTGGTAGAAGACTCTTTTTGAAAAGATCTTGTAACTCTTAATCGACCATGGGGCTAGTCATCTTAGCCAAGATAGTCTTATATCAAAGAACATAATTTATGAGATACTCATTTGATCTTTGTTACTATTATGCAACTTGGGCATAAGAAACCTTATAGCAAATATTTATACTAAAATGAGCTAGGAACATGTTGAATAAAGGATTTAATGCATTGATTGACTGATTTAGTAGACTATAGAACCATTATAAAACATAATCCTTTAGACTCTATGAAAATAGCTTGGCTGGTAGCCAATCATTTGGCACATAGTCTAAGCATGTTACATGAAAAGCTCTCAAGTGTGTCTCTGGATCACCTTTGCCATCATATAGAGTGAACTTGGATTGAACAAAAAATTATGGTAAGGGTGTCGAAACAATATGATGTACTAATGGTGTATGCAGTAGATCAAAAGAATCCAAGGCCTATGTTGGTCTAAAAGCAACTTACTCAAGATGTAGCACCTTAGATTGAAGATATTTTATCTCTTGTACAAGGGCTACCACATCAAGAGACAAAGATGTACTAGTCATAGCTAGTGGTGCCTCATAGGAAGGTTGGGATGTTATAGGGGGTTGTTGAGACATAGTTTCCTATATAGTGTCATTTGCAACTAGTTGCTCTAAGGAATGGAAGACTCAAAATGCTTAGCATTTTTAATTTTCATAATAGATTGTAAGATAAGAGTATGATCTCGGGGCAATTCCCTGAGTCTTTCTCTAAAACTTTGTAGAATCAAGTCTTTGTTGAGGACAACATCATTATCAATAATAGGTATAAGTGGATCAAGAACCCAATGTGGTGGGTTATGAACATCGATGTTTGTATCATCATTGTTATTCTCATACTGCTCACTGTCAAAGTTATCTTCATGAAAATTAGTGTAATCTAGATGTGTAGGATCTATAGCAGGAAGTTGAGTTGGTTGTTTATCCATGGTATATCGTTGGGTTGAAGGAATTTGGGTGAATTCAAGAGGGTTACCACTAAGTCTTGCACTTCATCTCAAAGGAAGAGATGTAAGGAACTTAGATGGCATAAGGAAAACAATTTAAAAAATGAAAGAGTAGATTAAATAAATATACTATAAATGGTGAATTCAAATATGCATAAAAAGGATACAAAGCTCACAAACATGTAATGTGATATATCAAAAGCAATGGGACTTACAATATGCAACTAGGGTTTTGAAAAATGATTATTTTTTAAAATTACTATGGAATTTTAAAAATTAATGTGAATTTTTTATTTAAATAACCAAGTTAAAAAATCAAAAAAATATTGAAAAAAACTTGATTTAAAGGGACCTAGTATATGCAACTATGATTTGGAAGAAAATTGATTTTTTTTAAATTACTATAGAATTTTAAAAATTAATGTGAATTTTTTTATTTAAATATGTAGGTAAAAAATCAAAAAAATATTGTAAAAATTCTGATTTAAAGGGACTTAGTATATGCAACTACGGTTTGAAAGAAAAATGATTTTTTTTTTTAAAATTACTATGGAATTTTAAAAATTAAAGTAAATTTTTTATTTAAATATGCAAGTAAAAAATCAAAAAAATGTTCAAAAAAAATTTATTTAAAGGGACCTAGTATATACAACTAGGGTTTAAAAATGATTTTTTTTAATTGCTATGGAATTTTAAAAATTAATGCAAATTTTTCATTTTAATATGCAAGTAAAAAATTAAAAAAATATTAGAAAAATCAGCAAAGAATTTATCTGTGGGTTTTTATGCACAAATGAAGAAAATCAGGCTCACCAAATGATTTAACTATTTAATAATATTATAGTCTTATTCCTAATTTAGTTAAGGGTCTGATTTGACTAAATCAGTAAATAATATTGTAGTAATTTAAATACTAATTTGTATAATTTATTTGTATTTTTAACCTTTCTATAAGTAGCAATAAATATGGAGAAAATAAGACTTATCTAAAAATAGGATGAAATGATTGAGACAAGGTCCATAATTTATTGTGTAGGATTGGGAGAGTGTCACAAATCAAGATCTAGCTTTCATTTTATGAAAGGACAAGAGCATCAAAATAGGAGACGCTAGGGTCTGGTGTTATAGTCTATTTCTACTACTATTGTCCAAACTACACACAAAGACCCATGTTTTCTAGGTTTTCTTCATTATCACTATGTGATCTTGCCTATGAAATCTCAGTTGTTGAAAGTCTATGGAGCTCCTTCCAGAGTTGATTTAGTCTTCAATCCCTAGACTTGATTGTGCTTTGATAAAACTTGAGAAAGAAGGGGGTTAATGTGTATAAAATGCACTGAACATGTATATACACCCCTTGTGTGGGCACACTACCTACATACTAATACTCTGAAGAGGGATCAAGCCATATGCAGCTCTCCTATTGAATGTGCTTTGTGAAATAGTGTAATTTCAATGCAAAAATGCTAAACTGGGTGTGTTTGAGGTGGCTAGGGATTGGTGTGAGGATTTGGATATGCTTATAGCTATATTAGATGGTTGTATACAGAGAATAGGGAAAAAAATTTCAATGGTATTTCTTGTATTCTTGATTACTTTTTTAATATTTTCCAACCCCTTCTAAATGAACTTTGAATGGGATTTTATAGAGATCTATTGGTCATGGGTTAAATGTATTCATGCTAGGTTGACAAGATGAAGGATAGGAACCAGAAGGAAATAACTGTTGGAGCTAAAAATGCAATTGGACAAGAGCACAAAAATTAGACACCCTAGGGTCTAGTGTTATAGTCTAAGTTGGGTGCTATTATCCTACAGGTGTGGGACCTAGGGGGATGGAATTAGCATGGGAAATGTATCTTGGTTGAGCTAAAATTAGGTTTTAGAAGTCTATAGATGATTGGGAATAAGCAAAAAGGTGTCTAAAAGGGTCATGAGAGCATACAAAAGGGACCTATGGGTTGGGTGTCACAAGCCACAGTCAAGCCACCAATTTTGACATTTTATATGACCACAGTATGTCTTTCCTCTGATTAGCTTTTCAAGGCAAGCAAGTTAGCACCAATGGTGACTCCGAGTCAAAGTTTCTAGTTATGAGTAGACCAAGTATGTCTCATTGAAAATTTTAGTCAGTTCTTATATATAATTTGACATATGAGGTTAATATGATTAACTATGGTGAATATTCCTATTATCCACCTCCTTAGTAGTAGCCCCAATATGATCCTCATGATCCATATGAGCCTAATCAGCCCTATCAAGATTTTTGTCAGAGTTATGAGGAACATTGGCAAGTTTATCATGATCCTTATTATCAAGGGAATAACTCTTACCTTCCTCATGATCTCACCAGAAATATGAGGACCTATTTTAGTCATATATGTTAGAATACTACCCTAATCCTTCTTATGGATATTAATTCCATCATAACACTTCTCCTCATAAACCTTATCATGAGTTATCCATACTAGCAATTAAGTGCATTTTAATAAGCCTTGACAAGCATGCATTAGAATTGTGCTCACAAAAATTGTATGGCCAAGATGTCCCTACTCACCTTATTCATCATGTGAGAGAGTCATTGCAATGAATAAAGGAAGAATGGACACCTATAGAGAGAGCAAACTAGAACAATCTCACAAGTGACATGATAGATGTAGGTGGATACATTAAAAGCATTGAGGACAAGCTAAAAGGCCTTGAGGAGCAATAGGTCCAACCTCACCAATCTTATGTGCCTTCATATATGCCATGTTAGCCTTCTTAGGTGCTACCCATTCCTCCCCAAGAGACCATTCCAAGTAACCCTTTGAATGTTCCAAGTTATTCATATGTTCCTCTAACCTTTCCTTCTTATAAATCTATCCAAGAGAGCTATCAAATAAAGAAAGAGAATGTTATGGAACAACCTACTATTAGGGTCCAAGACTCCATCCTTCCTCAAGAACCCCTTATGAAGTCCTTCAAGGTTCTAAGTTGGAACCAAGTGGTGAATTTATGGGATAGGCAAAGTGAGGCAAATCTAGATTTGAGGACCCAAGTTAAAGAAGGATCAGAACCTATGAAAACCTCTCTCATCCCTCCTCAAGAATCTTCTTGTGTTCCCTATCTTCATAAAGCCACTAACCACCATAAAGAGGAGATATTCCAAGAGAATATTGATAGACAAATCAAAGAGTTAGAGCTAAAGCTAAGGAAAGAAGAGGAGAATCAAAATCAAAAGGTCAAAGGAGAACCTCTATCTTTCCCATCTTGCAACCAAATCATGTAATCATGCAAATCCAAGTTCACTCAATCCCCTCCCTCACCTCTTCAAGAATCTAGGTCATTTCCATATTGGAAATAAATTCAAAGAAATATGCAGAAAAAAGAGGAAGTGGTGATTATGGAAGTCAGATAAGAGACCATGCAGCCCTATTCCTTTCCCCTCAAAATCCTAGAGCCTTTCCTTCATGGAGAGCCATTCAAGAGGCAAAGAAGTAGGAAGAGGAGATGAAAGTGATCCAAGAAGATTAACTTCAAGAGAAAAATAAAGTACCTATGGTAACTTCTTTGGACCTCTCTCATCTTGTTGAATATTTACAAGGATCTGCCATGCCACTCTTTGAGAAAGAGCCTCTCCTCTGTGAGGCAAACCAAGATGCAGCTAAATAAGTAGAAAGTGAAGGTGACTTGAGTGATCAGGAAGAAGAAATCATGATTGGGACACCTCTTGGCAAGGACAAACATGCTTTATTTTTCCATGATGATGCAAAGATAGAACAAGTGTAAGAGAAATCTAAGATAGAGGTTGAAATACAATTACAAGAGAAAGAATTTATTAATGTACAAGAGAAGGATGTCCTAGTTGGACAAGTTGATGATGTTTTCCATGATTTACTTAATAACATAGATGCTACCATTTATCATGAAGAGCAAGATCTTGCAAGTGCAGAATAATATAAAATTGAGTACATGATCAATCATCAGCTTGATATTAAAAATGAATCAATGTTGATTGACCAATCTAAGGTGTCAAAATAAGGCTTGTAGCCTCATGTTTTCAGTCAAGAAATTGATATGTTTGCTTCTGACATCCAGTTTGAAAAGGCTCCAATTAAACTATAGCTTTATGAGAATAAATATTCTAATTTGTTTGATATCTTTCATTCAAGTTTTTCTTTACTTGAATGTGTTCCATTGAAGGATAAGAGGAGTGATATCATCAAATAAGAGGTAGTTTTTCCCTTAAGAGATGACATGTTTGAACTTTTCAAACATGGTTATCAACTTTTCTCTCCAACTTCAAACATTTCTCTACTCTTGGAATTTAAAGATGGGCTCAAATGGCCTCAAAAAGTCACAAGGTCAGGCCCATCTCCCTTAGAGGTCAACTTTATTGATATGTCAAGGGAGACACATCAAGTTGGTCTATATGTTCATGATTAGTAGTTCAAGAATGAGGAAGAACTGAAGTTGTTCTTGTAAAGTCCATGAATTTAGAATGAGTATGATTGGATCTTGGACTATTGTCTATAATTCATACACCTAAAATTGGTAGTAGAGGAACTATTTATTCCCCTAATAAGACACAAGCATCCAATTGCTTATAGCTATAGAAGAGAGTTGTCAAGAAAAGGCAAGTATGATTCAAAGATCCAAGATGCAAAAAATAGTTTTCCATTTGACCCAAGTGGAAAATACTTGTAGATTTTAGCCATGTACATATTAGAATAATTTTTATGTTTTCCTCTAAGTGTTATTTTCTAGCACATTTTTATGTTTTCCTTATTTTGTTCAATAGCTTAGTTTCCTTTTAATAAGTGCCTTGGACACTCTATCTTGTCTTGTTCTTTTCTTGGTCCTTTATATTTGTTTCAAAAAGAGGTTAGAGTGGGATTGGTAGTCAATATGTTGGATCCAAAGAAGAGACTCCATGCCCAATGGACTAGACTAGGCCCATGGTTTGGGTTCTTTTGCATAGACAAACATGTAACCTTGTGAGTCGCCAAAGATGTTGGCCAATTTTTGGCCCACATACCAAGATTTTGACTGGTTTAAATAGATAAGTAGAGTCCTAATTATTGAGTGGATTAGGTGTCTTAGAAGTAGGCTCAACATTATAAGTGGAGGGATCCAAGCAAATTTTCATGGTGTTGAATAGTTGTAAGAATAGGTCCAAAAAAGCATAAGTTTACACTTATAAAATATTTCAACTTTTGGCTAAGTGTTAGAGCATTCAAAGTTCCTTTGGAGAAATTATTCCACACAAATCCCACAATAAAATTACAAGGTATAATTCCCTTGGAGAAATTATTCCACTTTATTTGACTAAGTGTTAATTCTTTTGGGAGATTTAATTCAAGTCTTTTGGCTAAGTATCGGGAATTGTTTCAAACATTTTGTTCAAAACAAAACTCTTGAAGTGTCATTTTTCAAGGAAAATCCTAGATAAAATTTTTGAAGGGTATCTTTCAAGGAAATTGGTCCGAAATGAAAAACCCAAAGGGTCTTTTCTTTGATAAAGTACCCTAAACAAAAAGCTCAAAGGGTAATTTATTCGACAAAGTACCCTAAATAAAAAGCCCAAAGGGTCATTTCTTTGACAAAATAATCCCGAGACAAAGTCCCGAAGGGTATTTATTTCAGGAAATGGGATAAGATAAAATTTTCAAAGGCTCATTTTTCAACAAAGTGTCCTATACAAAAATATTAAAGGCATGAATTCTTTTGAACATTTTGTATGAATCAAGGGTCCGTGAAAAAAGCTAAGTATATATTCTTTCAAGAAAATTATCCCATGACAATTTCCTCGAATACCTCATTTCTCTCAGACATTTTTTCCAAAAGCATAAGTCCTGAAGACATGAATTTTTTCAGACATTTTATCCATAAGAAATTATCTAAGGCAAGGACAAGTCAGACTCAATTCTTTTAGGAAATTATCCCATGACAATTTCCCTTAATATTTTGTTTGATCTAAAAGAGTTGTAAACAAATTCCTTTAGACAAAGAGGCTGAGACACATAACCTACAACAAATGTCCAGCAAAAGGTCTGAAAGAAATAGCGGGGGAAATTTATGATCCAATTTAGTGACATTTGCATAAGTGTCAAACTAAATCTCCACATCCATCCATTGGGGTCCAAATATTTATGGTCACGAAGATATCATTAACATTCCCATGGATGTCAATTGATGGGTGCATAAATGTCAAATTTAAGCCCCAACAAATAACTATTAAAGTTCAAATATCCTAGTGATGGTCATTCAAACATAAATACATTCATACAAATTTCAAATATGTTACAAAAATGTCAAAATTCAAGCTCATAAAGTATCCATTGGAATTTTTAAAAATAAGATTGATGATTAGTGTTAAATCATATTGATGATCCAATGGCAAGTGGTGACTAACAGTTTAATGGGCCCAGGTAGATCAATGGCTCATATTCAATCATGGATTCAAATCTAATGGCATGTGAACAATTAAAAAGGTCAAGGATCTTAGAGGCCACCATGTGGCATAAGCACATAAAGCAATAGACTAATAATAGGATCTTCAGATCAATACGTGATTGACAAGTGGCATAATCACGTGAGTCCTAGTAGAGGATCTATGGATCATGTTCATTTCAGTTTAGGTAGATCAATGGAGTGAGATGAGTCAAGGGGTCAATGATTTGAGTGAATTTTTTATGGTAAATCAAATGAAGGTGAGCCTATGTGACTTAGATAGAGGTTTGAGGGTTAATTTTTTACCAAGGTGAGAAAGCATGAATGGAACCGATCTTGAGCTCAACCTGAGCTAAACCAAAATAAACAATAAGGACCAAACATTACCAGTAAAATAAGTCTTTTAAACCTAATATAGGCCAAAAGGGTGGCACCTTGTTGTAAAAGAGATTAGGAATCGAGTAGAGTACCATCTATATGGACTATAGGAAACCTAATAATCTTATATTGGTTTTCATCTATAGTTGATTCAGGTCTACGTTTCAAAGTAGGAGCTAGTTTTTGCAATAAATGTAGAAGCTCTCATCCTTCAACATAGTCATAAGCTATTGACAAGTCATCGCTCAAAGAAGATACAACATGGCTTAGTTCAGATTTCAAGATTTAAGGATTTGATCCTCATGAACACATTAAGTGGACTTAGGGTCCCAAGGTGGAAAGTTAGTAGTTGGAAAAGTAGTTACGAGCATTTTTTCTATTCAAACAGACTTTGGCACTATGTATAACAAGCCCTTGTATTCTAGTGGGATCTCTCAACCAAAGAGAGGAGCTTGAGGACTATTGAGATGATAAGAGATCTATTTATTGATCAAGGCACACAAACAGAAATCAATCAAGTGTTTCCACTTCATTTATTGATCTCAAGGACTTTCATCCACTCTCCAATGCATTGTTACCATTGTTTTTCTCTCTTTCTATTATATATAGAGGATTTTGATCCAAAAAATGAATCCTCTTTGTATTTTTTTGGTTCCCTCTCTTGGGCATGACCAAACTTTGCCAAGATGGATCTTGTAACCTCTTGAAATGAATAAAAGACTATTTTAGATTTCATTATTCTGGTATAGTGTGTACATGTTAGATTTCTATGTGTGGTAGAGGTTTTTCCCTTGTAAAATTATGATCTCACCTAGTTACTAGTTCATCTTATTATGAAAGTTATGTTTAGTGTTCTACATCTCTTGATTGAAGCATACATGTGGATAATGTGATTGGTTAGTGTCTTGCTCTAGAACTTTCCATCATTTCCCTCAACTTAGATCATTTGTTGAACTTCTTCATGATACACTGATGTATAACAAATATTTTGAATCCTAGATCTAGTTTTGTGCTTGTTTCATTAGTGTTTAAGAGTCAAGTAGGGTGGATCAACCCATAATTTAGGTAGATCACCATTGTTAGCTTAGGTTTACCTTTCATGTTTTCTCTCTCTCCCTCCCTCCATTTTATTTGGTCACTATTAGGTTTTATTAGTGAGAATGAGCTAAAATGATGCATCAGAGGAGCTAACCTTATTAAAAAATCCTAGAGGTATGACCCCATTATAGGATACCCATAGCTTGGAGTCAATCCTATGTTGAGCTAGATTTGGAAGTAGGACCTGAACACTCCTACTTGTAGCTAGGGTGTAATTTATATTTCTAATAGGAATTTCACCCACTCTTTGAAGTAGGCAACAAGATCCAATCTAATAGTAAATCCCTATTTGTGGTCTCAAAGAGGAATGTGAATCCTTAATCTTAGAAATTCGTATATGGCCTCATCATTTTTAAACTCGTCTAATGACCTTGTTGACTCTTGTTAGTCATAGTATATAAATTATGGATGGTAAAGGGTTAAATAGAAGGTTGATAAATAGGGCTAATAGTGAAAATGGCATGGGGGTTAAACAAATTTGTAGTGACAAGGCCATCGTAGATACTATAATCGAACCCTACATCATTATCAACATTATCATTACTAATTGTTGGTGTTGAAACATAAACAAGGTACATAGAGTCACCCCTAGGTGGTTTAAATGCAATACCATGGGTTCCCTTGTACTTGGTCATTAAGACTGGTTCAATCATGCCCTATTGATGTAGCTCAAGGCCTTTACCTTCATAAGCTATGTGATCCATATTTTGAGTTGGGAATAGGATACTTTGTGCTTTGGGAATAGTTAGCTAACTCATTAGTGTATAACCACAAATTATCTTCTATTAAGGGTATCTATTATAGGCTAGAGGCTGGTTTGAAAATAAGGGGCTTGTTCGGTTAAGATTTTCCTTTGGTTTCCCACTCCATACAAGTAGTTTTGGCCTTAGGTCTCCCATAATCTTTTGAATTTTTAGGCAATTTGGCAATATGGAATGCATTATGGGTAGTGTATTCTTTGAGACCTTTATCAAGTATATAGAAGTGGTTGGAAATTTTTGGTGGAGGCATGGCTGAGGTAGAGGCTAAGGTGTTTGGGTTAATGTAATTAGCTTCTAGGCTTGATTAAATGGCTTTTCCTTTCTCAACTCTTTTTGCATCTAATTTAGGCATAGGATTCATGCCAAATTGATAGTTATAGACTTTATATTCAACCTCAAATCATTTATAATACTGATATGGTTAAAGATTAGCTAGTATAGTCACTTCCATTCCTAAATTTGGAAATTTTATACACTTATGTAATGTAGAAGGTATAGCCCTAATTTTATGGATCTAGGGTCAGCCCAATAATATTTTGTAAGATAGTTATAGGTCTAAACATGGCATATATTTCCATGGTTCAAGGGCCCAATGACCATTAGAAAGCTAATGGTACCTTGAGATTCCTTTTCTTCATTATCATATGCTTTGATAATGATGGTATCTAGTTGAAAGTTAGTTGTGGTATATCCAAGATGTTTGACTAACTTTAGAAACCCAATGTTGAGACCCAAAGCATTGTCTACAAGGACTCATTTAACTCTATGGTTCATTATACCAACCTCAATGAACAATGGGTTATTATATAGATGTCTGAGAGAAGACATATTACTTTGGTCAAAGGTGAGACATTGTCTAGGGGCCAAGTGTCCTACCATGGCTTGGAATTTGTATGGAGTGATGTCATCTGACATGAGGGATTGGTTTAGGTACTCATTCATGATGTCTTTATGGATGGTAGACGTATGCAAAAAATCCATGATGGATATGTGTGCAGGTGTCTTCTTTAGTTATTCCACAATATCATAGGACTTCCCCTCAGTTTTGTTAGTTGGTTTATTTTTGATAAGTATGAAAGGTTGATTATGCTCATTTATAGTATTTGGTTACAATCCTTTGATAATGACCCTAGATCATTGAGTTGCAATTGCACAATATCGATCTAGAACTTGGACTTGGTAGTTGGCTAGGTAAGTAATGAGGCTTGGAATGATGATTCTTGTATAGTATGGAGCCTAGTTGTCAACATGGTTTATAGAATAATCACCAATATAATGGGGTTGGTAAGTATTGCTTGACTAATAGGCATTATTGGGTGAAGGTCTAGTTATGTTTGTAGATGGTCAAGGGTTAATGGTGATCGTGGAAACATGACCACCTAAAATGTATCTAGCAACATTGTTATAGGTATATGTAATGACATAATGGCCTCTTTGGTTAGTTTGTTCATTTTGCCTTTGGTTCTGACCATTTTATTGTTGTTGTTATGGCTGATGTTATTGCTATTAATTTTGTGGTGGAGTTTTCTATTGTTATTATTTTTGTTGTTGGTACTATTATTGTTAAATGTTATTGTTAAATTGAGGAAATAGATTTTGGTAAACACCCAAGTTATGATTGGTCATAGGAGCATGGGTTTCTCTTTTTATCTCTCTATTTTCTAGCATATTCTAAATCAAATGCCTAAGTTGGATACATCATCTTATGGAATGTCCTCTAACACGATGCTATTCAAAAAATTCATGTTCCTTATACCAATCAAGAAAATGGATCCCTTCAAGAAATGACTTTGGTATCATCTAACTGATCATATTTACTTGAACCAATCTTCAGAACATAAATTCAATAGGCTCACCAAGGTCACTGAATTGTCTAGCAATGGGTGGTCTTCTCCTTGGAGTAGGGTCTTAATTAGTTCCGATTCTATGATGGTTAGTTTTATGGAGGTCTTGGTTGAATGTATGAAGGTGACAATTACTAAGTGGGTAGAGATAAATGGACAATCAGTGTTTCCACCATCTAAACATGGCATGATTCAGTAACCCCACTACTAATAACATTTTTATTATGGTTATAGGGTTTAGGTATCTCATTATTTTTGGATTGAGGTGGTGTTAAATCCAGTATATAAATTAGGTTCTGATTATGGTTCTGCTATCCTTGATGCTAATTTTGGCTTTGATTAGAATATGATAAATTGATTATATCTTTGTTGACACGGGCTTTCTCAATATATATTCCTTTATCTATAAACTATTTGAATATATGAGCACATTATAGCTCAATATGGTATGATATCTCATTGTGTAGGCTCCTAGTAAATATCATGGCCAACTATTTATCTAGAAAATTGTGAGTAACTTAGCTTGCTAGTGCTCTCCAACATTGCAAGTATGCAGTGAAACTTTCACTAGTCTTCTATTTAGCTTGGCCCAAATCCATAATAGTAATCTCATGCTCTAGACTATATGAAAATTTTTGTACAAACTTCTCTAAAAGATCATCAAAGTCAAGTATAGAATTCATCAATAATTTTAATAGCCATTCCAAGGCTTATCCAATTATACTTCTTGGAAAGAGTAGAAGCAAGTATATGTCACTATAAGCCACTTACTAGTAGGCAAAAAATAATTATTTCAAATGCTCTTTAGGGTCTCTTTTACCTTTGTATTTGTCAATTTTAGGTGGCTCATAACCTATAAGAAATGGTATTTATAGATACTTCGTGTTGAATGGATAAGAGCATATTTCATCTAGATTAAATTTTTTTGTTTGTTTTCTAATCTATATAGCTTGAATTTCATCTTTCATTTATTACAACTCTTGGGTAAGGAAATCAAAAGGAATGACCTTTTATTATTGAGGTTGCATGGTCAAAGGTGGATTACCTTGACTAGGATAGGCACATTATGTAATATTGATAGAATTGGATGAATGACTAGGGATGTGTATCCATGTGTTAGGATTATACTATGGATATGGAATATGCTTTTGTTGAAGCAAATTCTACTTTGGATTGGCTAAATAACCCTGGCTAGTGAATTATGGATGTGGTAATGGCATTTGGCTCTACAAAATGTGTTGGTATTGTTGGGTTTGAGAAGGAACTTGTTGTCTATTTGTCAAACCTTTTTGTATATAGCAAACACGTTATTAACTAGAGCCTTATTTTTGGAGTTGTTGATAGTTAGATCCTTGTTACACATGTGATACCTATTGGATGAAAGGCAGTTGTTGCCTAACACCTAGTACCTATTGTACATAAGGACCTTGTTTTTGGTTGAACACCTATTTATAGATCAAAACTTGTTATTAAATAGGCACTTATTATTGTTTAGGCAATTATTATTGTTGACCAACTGGCACTTTGTGACTAATAAGAATACATTTTTGGTTAGAAAATGTTTGTGATTGATAAAGTATATTGGTTTGTGCTTATTGTGGTAGAAAATTCATTATCACCTATTGAGGTGACATAGTTTTCTACACTTATTGTAGTGGTAAGTTGGTCTATTGTTGGTTTGTTACCTCTAGTTGCATGCTCAAGGAAACAAACTGGTTGAGGAGTGGAGGTTATTTTTTTTTTTTTTTTGGGAAATAGGCATGCTTATACCCTATTGTTGTAATTCACTTCTAGCATTATTTAGAAGAATCTATTATGTATTGATCGGTGGTAAATTAGACCCACTTTGGTTTAGGTTGGAATGCACTTACATGTTATCTACAAAATTTTGAGTGGGATCTTCCATTTGAGCGACAGACTCTTCCATCGAAATATGGACATTACACATGTCACCAATTAACATGTTTTGGATAAATAGGTCTATATTTTAGCTTGCATATCCCAAAGCATCTATTTGTTACCTATTTGATGGAGTTATCTCAATAAGTAGCATGTTAGAAACAACCCTTACATTAAGATTGTGAGCTAGGTTGAGATAGTTTTGGTATGCTTGTTTTACTTGTTTCATTTGCTCATCTGTATGGTCTTTCCCTTTTGTAAACATGTTTTGGTTTTATTACAAAATTTTAACTAGAGCTTTACTATAGCTAGTAGATGCCTATTCAAATGGTTGAATTTGAGGTGTATTTCTAGGATTTCTAATCAAACTACTCAGACTTTCATGTGGGAAGTATGGTGGAAACTTGGCTCTTACTTCGATGCTCTAACAAGAAATTTATCTTTGTTCTCTAACAAATGATAGTCAACAAGTACAGATCATAGCTTATCTATGTTGGCATTGTAACATACTAGGTCTCTTATTTTTTGCTTTTATTCAATGTTAGGCATCATTTAAATAAGGTATTATGTCATTTACTTTGGCTCTTGGCTTGGATAAGGAGGTACAGTCACCAAATATTGCACTAAAGGGTCGTGTCTTTGCTTAACATATGGAATGTTACAATATGGCTAGAGATCTGTCTTATAAGCTATGTCATCATACACCTCTTGAACAAAAGGGTCATTAGTTACAAATTTCTCATAGTCTGGATTATACATGGTCCTGCTACGTGTGTAACAAGGCATGTTCAGATCTATAGATATGTCTCATAAAAAATAAAGGGTCTAAATATAACAAACAACTGAGGTCAAAAAATGAACAACCTTTGGCTCTATAAAAGAGGCCTAAAGGGTAAAATAACTAAACTAGACAAAGGTAAAAAAATAAAACAAAACCAAAACTAGTCTAATAAAATGATATTGATTTTCCCAAAGGCGGTTATAATCAGTGGAAAAAGTAACACAAAGGCTAAAACTTATTTATGGATAAGGTACTGATTTTCCCAAAGGTAGTTATAATTAGTGACAAAACTATCTAGATAAAGAATAATTATGAACTAGGATCAAAGGATAGCGATGATTTTCTCAAAGTTGGTTATAATTGTTTAATGTGAAAAACAAGGCTAGATGCAAAAACAAAGAAACTAAACAAGAACTTGAAAACTAACTAAACTAAGGCAATTGGCTTAGGCAATACTTAATAATTGGCTCATTAAGACTTGATATTTAATGCACAAGAGACTTTTGGATTAGTGTAACTTAGGACACTTATAATTTATCACAACAAACTTCAAACAAAGCGCATGGAAACACCCTGGCTCAACATAACTCTCGAACAAGGCACAAGACAAACAACAACCACTAAGTCTAAGCAAGGGGTCTTTTAGATAGAAATGGAAATCAACGTAAGTAACACAATATAAACATAAAATATAAACACCCTAAGCCTAAATTATATGAGGCTTTGGTATAAACCTAATTAGTTTAGGATTATCACTTTGAAATGTTGACTTTTAGATTTAATGTGAAAGACTCAAATGTTTTAAGGCAAAAGAGCTAGACCAAAATGTGTAGCATAATTGCACATTTAAAACAACAAAGGTATAAAAATAATTTTGGAATTTGGTTTCAAAATTGAAAAGAAATTTGGAATGATTCTAATAGCATAATAATGTTCCTTCATGTATTGCTTAGTAGAGTTTGATGTTTAGTAAGACCTAACCTAGTTTTCATAAGGATCAGAGAGGCTAGCCACTCAGCCCCCTGATAATACTAGTATCATGTGTCCAATTTATATACCCCACCATAGAGTGGGGTTGATACAATGCTAGGAGATGAAACCTCGGGTCAATGCACCCCTAGAGAAATTATGATGGAGAAACAGACTCCCACCCAAAAGATAAATGCAAGAAAATAAATTAGAAAGACTTTAGAGGTTGTTTCTAGGTCACCCAAGTCACTCAGATCTTGGGGAGAGCATACACAACATATTTTCTAACAAAACCAAATAAACAAGGCAATAAACTAAGCACTTTTTGTCACCCAATTTTTATAAATGAGATGGGGGAATAACATACACATAATACTTTCTAATTTGCCACAAACAAAGAAATCTAACTATGAACTTTGAATTTTATCTAATAACAAAAAATAAACATAAAATAAAAAAGCTCTTAATAGATCTAACTAAAATGTGTGTTCCTTTTAATAGCCCCAAATAGAAGTGTGATTGAAATTTTGGCCCCTTGGCCTTGTTTACACTTGTAAAAGATTTAAAAACTAAAATAAAAATGTGATTAAGTGGATTTTAAGCAAAATAAAAAGTGTATGTGAGATTTTAACAATGCTTAAGATTATCTCTCTCAACCTTAGGTCCTGTAAAATGTTTGGGGGTTTGCTTGACTAGAAGCCAAAAATCAAGTGCATAAACAACAATCCATTTTGAGCTCTCAAGTTTTCAAAAAACACAAAGTAAAACCATCGTTTAGTAAGGTGAAGCCATTATTTTCCTAAAAACACAGACATGGAGAGAAACTTTGGTGAAACCATCATTTATCAAGTCAAAGTTGTCAATCAGGTCAAGCAAAGCCACCGAAATAAGCTATAAAATTATCAAGTAGAGAGTAAGTTCACCTGATGAAGCCACCATTTCTACACAAATAAAGATCATAAACATGCACAGGAATGGCAAAGCCATCATTACATAGGGTGAAGCCACTAATAACTCAAAAAATATCATGACTTATATTTCAAGGCTAAAACTCTAAATTTGAAGAATTAAATGCATTTTTTTATAAAATTAAGGTTAACATATCATTCTCCTTGGTCATATGGGATGCATTATTCCCAATGTGCATACCATTATGTACTTTAGGTGTTCAAAGAGTAAAAAAAATGTTGTTTAGTCCCTTAGTCTAAATGACAAAAAATCAAGCATAACAATACACTAGGACTAAACACTATTGCCTAAGAACTAGGGAGAGCATAACACAATAAGTAAGATGACAAAATAGAGATAAAGACAATACAAATTTTTTACCTCCTTTGTCAAATTTGATGCTTGTTTATTGGCATAAGGATGTTCATGCTCAGCTTATGATGATTTGAGTATTCTATAAATGTTCTTTCATGGTATCATTCTCTCCAATAGTCACTTGTGGCTTGGTGTGAAGCTTGGAATAAATTGGGCATTATAACAATACTCTTAAAGGCTTCAAGAAGGTATTTTAGTATAATAAACTTACACAAAAAATCTTATTGGTACATGGTGTGGGTACTTGTATTTATAGCTCAAAGAACTAACTCTAACCCTAGGGAGATTAGGTTAAATTATAACTTGGGTTGAGTCTAAATTAACCTAAATTGAGTCAGTCTAACCCTAGGTTAGGTCACAACACTCATGAAATCTTGACACCCTAGTTTTAGATATTTGTGAGGCATTACAACTCACTTTAGATATTTGTGAGGCATGACTCATATTTTTAGAATATTTAGAAAATAATAAATCACTTTATTAGCTCATTTGACCTATGACTTCATATTTGGCTAAAAATTCTTTTTTTGGTAAATGAAATTCACTAATTTAATTTGGAATTATTGTTTAGGTGAGTTAATTAATATTTATAATGTAATTAGTCTTGTTTAGTTTTTTTTGGCTTTTGGAAATTATTTTAAATGTTATGAATTAATAGCTTGATAGGACAAAAGTGTCCAATTACTAGTTCATAATTTGATGAGGGTTAAAACTCAACTAGGTTTTTGGTGCATACAGGGTAATACATGAATAAGCTAAGCTCATCACTTTTTTAGGTAATTAAATCCCTTACATAGATAAACTTGGGTAATTTAGGTTATTTATAGGCTTAAAATGTGTTGTTAGTTAGAAATTGAATTGAATCCCAATTTAGGCATGAAAGTGGCCAAAACTAAGTGTCTACAGTACCAAGCCAATTTAAGCTAAATCAAGTTCATCTTGAACCATGTACCAAGCCAAACCAAACCAAATTAGGTTCATCTTGAACTATGTACCAATCCAATCCAAGTCAAATCAAGTTGATCTTGAACCATGTACCAAGCCATTCTAATCCAACCAAGTTCATCTTAAATGACATTCTAATTTTGATTCCAAACCAAGTCTATTTTAACCAAATCCAATTGCATTGAATCAACTTCATGCCAGTTCAAACCTTTTATTATCTTTTCATTCAATCCCTCACACTTGTCAGTTGGAAATGACTAAGTCTTAACATCCATAATTTCTTTCCTTTGAATCATACCAATCCAATCTACCTATTTGGAGAAATTCTAATCTAAACTAATTAACCTAGCTTAGGGCCATTCTAATTCAATCTATTATGCCTTGTTTGGGTCCAAGCCAAGCCAAGCCAATTACATTAATTCCAATACTTCCCTATTTGGGCCCATTCAATCTAAGCCAATCCACCATGTTTAGGGTAATTCCAATCTAGTCTATTTCTGCCATTTTTGGGGCCAAGCAAAGCCAAACCAATTACATTGAATTAAAACACCCCCCTTTCTTGGGCCCCTCATTCCAATCTAGACCAAGATTTTCCTCGTTGGTCCCATTTCAATTAATGACCAAAATTACCCTCTTTGGGCCCCATTCTAATCAAAGACCAATTTTTCCCTCTTTGGGCCCATTCTAATTAAGATCAAGATAACCCTCTTTGGGGCCAGTTTCTTCCAATCTAATTGCCCTTACCTATATACTTTCATGGGGGCATTCATCTAAGGTTAATTTGAGTCATGGCATATGGCAATCCTATACTTATCTTAGCATGGCCATCCATACATAAAAATGTGGTATATCAATTCGTACAACTTAGCCAAAACTTACCTCACTTTACATCTACTTTTGACATTTCATCTAATAATCTACAAGCCAATCTGGTCTTACAACCACAACAAATTCAATAGTCTAGACCTATTATGACATTCCCCCTCCAAGGGCCATTATCTATTGAAGACCCAAGCATGTCCAAGTTTGATAACTACTATATTAGTGTATGCCATAATCCCCTTCCCAAAAATAATCATATTCATCCACTTCCAAAGTAAGATCAAGATAGTCAACCCATTTTTGATATTTTTGTTGAATCACCCATCTTTGACCAAACCTAAACCATTGTTGGTCCACCTATATTTGACACAAGGCCCATCTTTGATAAGCTCATCTTTGAAGAGCCCATTATTATTGAGCAACAACTCATTATTCATCCATTGCCAAACATTATCACTTTTAGAAAAATCATTCATCCCAAAGCCTTCATTATAAGTTAAAGGTGAACAAGGTACATGTGGAAAATGTAATTCAATAGGTCCTCTTTATATGTACTTTTACATCAAAATTGGGTTCTATTCTAGAACCACTATTAAAGTTAACATTAGAAGTAGAATCAACATTAGTTTCAACATCAGAATAAGATCCTCTTAAATTAAAATTAGCTTTAGAATTAGAATAAACTAATGGGTATTATGACATTGGCTATACACTTATACGAGGTCCGCTTGAGTCTACATCAACTTTTGAATCAACATACCTTAGTATATGTTATGACATCGGTTGCACACTCCTTGTAGATCAAATTGAAAACATTTTTTATCCTTCCATGGTGTTTGAGGAAGTTTCCTTTGACAACGACACAAATTCTCTTAGTAGCCTTTATAAGGATTGTGTTGCCTTTTACCCTTCCATTAATATTACCAATGCCTTTAACATTAACCATTCTAACCATTATATTTCCATTTCATCACCCATAAACATTGATTAAGACCAACAAAATCATACACTATTAAACTCCTTCCATATCAACATCTTAGTGATAGAATTTATGTGGAATCAAGAAAACATTCAATCAAAAGAATAATATCCTAGTGAAACCTTGTTTGAGGTGCTAGGGGAGAATCAAAATTTAAACTTAGCATCTTTTAGTGAAACATTATTTGATGTGCTAGATGATAATTAGAATTAAAAAAATCAAGATCTTTTAGTGAATCCCTACTTTAGGCACTAATGGATATCAAAATTAATTTTCAACATCCCTTAGTGAAATCTTATTCAATGTGTTATTGGATAATCCAAATCAAAGAAAAAAAGAAGACTTTGTTGGCGAAAACCTCTTCAAGGTGAAAATAATTGAGCCAATTAGTTCTTTATTGCTTAATTAAGACATTATTGAAGTTAATATCAGCTCCACCACAACCAAAATCAAGTTGAATCCAGAATCAAAAATAATGTGTGTGACTAAAAATCCCAATCTGAATTTATCCCCCAACAATTATACATTCCATTATGATCATAAAATTCATTCAAGACCTATATTCCATTACCAAATTAGATCATTTATCCATTGCCCATACTTCTTTACCCTTCTTGGTGACACTAATTTTTATAGAGGCTACAAAGACATCTTATCTAGAGGTTTAGAGGAAGCATAATCAACAACCAATGAAGATAACAACAACAATAATATGGTTCATATCAACAACAGGATTCAGACAGAGTTAATATTTTGAATAGGTATTGGTTAGACACCAAAGGGTCTGCATTATTCATCTCATAATCCTCAATTGAGTTGAGATGTTACAAATAAAAAAACTAATTAAAAAATACAAAACAATCAAAAGAGAAAGAGAACGAGAAATAATTCATTCAATAGTGAAAATCATGCTTATGGTGCCTTGGGCAAGAACCATGATGAAAACCAAGTTTTTGGTGTCATGCATAAATAATTTATTGACTACAAGTACCTTGACACTTGGGGGCAGCCTCATTTTCATTATAGATCATTTCATTACCATTTGAACCATTTTGACCATTCCATTACCATTCTATCCATTTCGACCATTTAATCCTATCCAGCCTAACCCATATTATTATGACCATTAGTCTTCATGTTTTGACCTTGTTATGAAGTATAAGGTAAATTGAGACCTATTTGGGGAAAAAATTGGCATATTACCTGCATGACACTTTGATGACTGGACACATTTGGTTCTCAAATGACATGATCCTCAGAGACTCCTAGTCCTTTCCCTCATTGCCATCCATTATTATCCAACATTATCCATTTGTATTTCATTCATTATTAATATTGCTTCACCATTTTCCTACCTCAACTTATTATTGATTAATAATGTCTCTCACTATAGGTTGAACTATAATGACCTAAGGTCCATTTGGACTATGTAGGTAGTCTTTAATTTTTGAGGTTAGCTTGGCCACCCCTATTACATGCTCTTGTCATTTTATAAGCATTTTAAGCCAAACTCTCACATTTTACGAGCTAAAACATTATAATCTCTTCATCCTCCATTGAGTTGAGATGCCAAAAACCCAAATACATTTTAAAACATTTCAAAAATCTTAAACATTTGAAAAAGGGCTTAAAATCCACATGAGAGATATAAAACTTCCAAATCCTAAAAATTACAAAAGGTTTAAAAACTCCATGAGAGATATAAAGCCACAAAATTCAAAAACATTTGTCTTGTCTTAGATCTAGTCATTATCCTTGATTTTCATTAAGCCATTCATTTTGACAACCATTGGGATGCATCCTTCTCAAAGTTTTTCTATTAAGGAAAATTCATTATTGGTTCCAATCATTTTAGCCACCTGAGAGGTGTCCTCTTGCAAGAATCCTTGCTTGGGAGCACCATACAATTTATTAGTATTATTGAGCCTACACACATGGATTTTGACTTGGTTAAATGACAAGATTCTTTCTATTGCTTTTATTTTCAAGTTTGTGGGTGTTTGCTTATTTGTTTGCTTTTATTGTTGTTGCCTCGACTCAGTCCATTATGCCAATAAAGTCATCATCATGGTGTTTCCTATCACATAGTTATATTTGAGTCCATTCATTGACATACATCAACAATGCCATTATGGTTTATATCATTGGTGCATTGATATCAATTATCTATTAGATCAGGGGTCTATCCTTATGCACATTCTTGCTAGGTCATCATGATGTTTTATATCATGGTGCATACCATCATGTGATCAATCAAAAAGCAAGTACTAGGGGTCTAATAGACAATATCGCATCAAAAATATCCTTGTCTACCAATCCAATGCAATCAATTAACCAACATGGCTAATATATACGCTACTCATGACACATCTAAATATATAAAAAAAGTCATAATCATTTCCAACATTTTCTATTTTCTCCTACTTCTTGGGAGAAATACATTGACATGAGGTTCATTTTTGAACTATGTAGGCAATATTTATATACATGATGTATCTAAGATCAACTCGATTGCCATTATCTCATTATTCTTTAACCATTATTATCTTTTTCCAATCATTTCTTTCATTACCTTTATGCATTCTTATGTTCCTAGATTTTTGTGGCTTTTTCATTTTTTGAAAAGTTTTTGGACCATCTACACTTGCATTTGTGCCCACTCATCTTTAATCTATGTCATAAGTTACATTCTTGAGCTATGCTTGCCAACTAATCAACTAATAATTTAGATCAATTAATGATCAAATCTACCCTATTGGGGAACATCATTTAGACTGATCAATGCTCTACATCTATCATGCTAGGGCAAATCATATAATTAATGATCAAATCCACACTATTAGGGCATATCATTTAATTAAAAATCAAATCTGCATTGTTGGGGAAAATCATCAATTAAATTTGCCCTACTAGGGAAAATCATATCATCAATTAAATCTACCCTACTAGGGAAAATAATTAATCAATCACTCCCCCTCTTTGAAGCAATTCAATTATTTGGTCTTTTTCCTAATTCCAAGCCTGCAACTTTTGCCCTTTTTGGGGTAATTCAAAGTGTGTCGCTTGTTTTGGGATGCATCTTTCCCACTTCCCCATGCTTTAGGACCAATTCAAAAATTTTGTTCTCAAACATTAGAAATCAAAGTGTGCAAGCATTAGATCATTTGGATTAATCTCATTCATGAGTTAATTTTGCTCTTTTTCTTGTTTCTTCCTCTCTTTTTTGAGAGCCCATCCACATCTTTCATCCCTGCATGCCCTCTCAAGGGGGCATCATAGATCACTAATTATTTTTTTATCTAATTTTTCAACTTCTTCTTAATGACCTTTTTATTCTTTGAAAAGACGTTACTTTGTTTGTGTATTACAATGCCTTCTCAAACAAGGGTAAAAATGTAGACATTTAAAATTATACACTTCGTGTTGATTCTAATTATGTCTTCTATTAAACTTTCAACTTTACCAAAATCATTTTTCTTCTAATGGTAAATTAATTCCCAAATTAATTAGTCTAATCTTATTCTAATAGAAAATTTAATGGATTTGAAATTATCTATTTTCTAAATGCACAAATTGAATTATTACCTCACCCAAGGTGACATCATCATACCAAGTGTGCAAGTAAGAGCTCTTATAGTCTCTTACACCCCTCTTACACATTATTCCTCTTACACCCCTTTTACACACTCAAAGAGGATTTCATGATATGGGTCTATGACACACACCATGCCTTTCTCTTACACAGTCCATCTCTTTCATTAATGAGAATGGAGGACCAATCTTGGGCCCTTGATCTTCATCTCAAGATGGATGGTCTGATAGGAATTGGAGCAGAGCTAAACACAATAATCAATTCATGCACTCTATTCTGATTAATTCATTCAAACATATTACAAACATATATATAAGAATAACATCCTAGAACAACTCCAATATTCTCTTACACCTATAAAACCTCAAGAACTCCTATAATAGTGCATACACCTAAATACGATATATTTTTATAACATATAACAATATATCTCAACAACATAATATTCTAACTTACCATATTAACCATACGATTATAACCACTAATTACTAATAACATGTTACTATTTACCTCATGGTAAATATCAACCTTACTATTTACCATCCTATAAATTTCCTATGTAAACATTTCTAGTAACATTCACCCCCCTAATGTTGACATGGTACAACATAACTCCTACTGCAACATGTTGCATAGGATTGCCTCATAATCTGGATTAAAAAAGGCATGTAAACTTTCAATTGGTTGACTATCTTGTTACACATGACCATAACCATGAGAAGGAATGCATCTTGTATTTACTCCATGAAAGGAACACACGCGACATTCCACTAGTGGATCATCTTCATAAAGAAGGAAGGTAGTCAAAGGACCACTACACCAGTAAAATTATATCTACCTTTTTACGTCTATGGTTTTTTGGATCGACCACCAACCTTTTCCAAATCTATGAGTGTTACAATAAACTTAGAGACACACTACAATGTTTTCTACTAGGAGTTAAAACATCAGGATTTTGTTTACATCTTCTGCACACCAAACTAGAACTGAAAAAAATACACACTGAATGTCACATTTGACCTTTTAATAAATTAACTTATTACTTTTAGCCACTAAGTATGATCATGCCACTCAATCTCACACAATAAAGAAGACTTTTACTGCCATTGGTAGTGTTCCTTGACTTTAGCCGATTTGGTTCTGAATCGAAAATGAAACATTGCTCTATGTTTCCCTCCCACAATGTGAATAATTCCAAAAAACAAACATACTAAAAAAACTAAAATCCACACCATGCTAAAATGAAATACACACCACACAAAGTCACCAAAATATTGATGTGGCACCATCATTGGAGATTGATGAGAGGTTGCTGAAAGACCTCCTTCCTCTGTATATCTTCCATCCTCCAATATCATATACTGCTTACTCAGGCAATATCTCGATGAAGCTCAAGTATATGATTTTTTTTAGGAAAATCCCCCAATAATGCAAACATTATGTACAAGTGAAAGTGCATCCGAAAGGCTTTTTTTTTTTTTACAATTTTTTAGTTTTGACTCAAGATGACATAGACATAGAGACTAAAATGTGGACCCATATACTCTTTACTCAATTTTTATTTTGACCTTTTTACAAAATGACTTTTCTAATGATAATAAAATTGACTCATAAAGATCACTTAATAACATTAACTAATAATAAACTCAAACTAAATCTATAATTGACATGACTATAAAATATGACTATCAACTAACATATCCTTTGTTTTTGAATTTTGACAAACAAAATCTATTAAAAAAAGACTCTATTTAATACCATTTTTTTTTTAAATTCCTATAAAAAGAAAGGCATAAATAACAATATTCTAAATTGACTCAATTATAAATTGATAAACTCTTAAGTTGAAAGATTTGTAACCAATAAACATAAAACAAAACCTAGCTGACTTTTGAAAAATGCACAAACCAGCTGTTGTTCAATTTGGATTTCTCAAGCTATGATGATGCGGCCACATACTATGGTGAGACCAAAGAGGAAGCATTTTAATATCCCTTTTTACAACAGCTAAACACGAACTACCTCCACTAAAAACTATGCTTTCTATTGCTTTCTCAATGGCATTGATTTTACTGCCATATTTACACAAAAATCACCATGCTTCCAACTACAAAGATCTGAAGTAATGATTAGACTCTAATATTATAAATCATAGATCATGATATGTTGGGACAAAACAATGTAGCCAAAATTACATAAATGGTTCCCTTGATTCATAAGCCATGTAGATGGGTGATGAGAAAGATACAATGTTATAGGAGAAATAGTAGCTGTGGATTAAAATGGATGCCACGATTATATATCATCACGTTGAAAATATACATGGGTTTGCATGAAATTGTTATAAATGAGATTGGTATGACTTTCACTAAATGATGGCAAACTTCAAATGATGTAGCCAACAGTGCAAATCAATCTAATGTGTGGAACACAATACAGGTTGAATGGAATACAAATCCAGGTTCTAATGTAGTGCGAATTTAAATGATTCGGTCAGATGGAGCTGAATGCAATGCAGATGATGAAAAGATACTTCTATGAAATCGACGGCTATTCCTTATGATTTGTAACATAAAAATAATTCTCTCTTCATTCATAGGGGCAATACAAGGCTCAGTAGCAAAATCTTCCCCTTGATAGTTTTAACAGGGCATTGACCTACTCTGATACCACTAATAGGAATTGGAGTAGAGCTAAACACAATAATCAATTCATGCACTCTATTTTGATTAATTCATTTGAACATATTACAAACATATATATAGGAGTAACATCCTATAACAACTCCAATATTCTCTCACACCTATAAAACCTCAAGAACTCCTATAATAGTGCATACACCTAAATACAATATATTGTTATAACATATAACAATATATCTCAACAACATAATATTCTAACTTACCGTATTAATCATACGGTTATAACCACTAATTACTAACAACTTGTTACTATTTACCTCATGGTAAATATCAACCTTACTATTTACCATCTCGTAAATTTCCCATGTAAACATGATCCATAACATGGTCCATAATCATTTGCCAACTCTAAAAATGAAAGGGTCGTCACACTCTTTCAACACTAATAATTATGTAGCAAAGCTTTGCCCAATCTTAAGGCCATCACTCAACCAAAGCTCTCTTAAACAAAACTTACCATGCCAAAATCACACTAGAGCTTCAACATTCTCATGGAAAATTTCAAGCTAGGCCAATATTAGACAGAGGAAATGTTGCCCATGCGTGAAGTCAACATTGCCAAAGACCTCTAGCTTTATAAGTCAAGCACAAGCCTCTTCCAACTGGCAAGAAAAAAAGTCTCCAAGGAAGGTATAATGATGTTTGTTTACTTTTTATTTGATTCCTCTCTTGTTTGACCTTGCTCAATCCTAGGGATTAGGTTCAGAGTGTCATGTTTATGCAATTGTTTTGATATTTTATTCACTAACAATGAACTGACCCTCTTTGGATTCCTGATATACACTCCATTGTTTTACAAAAAGGGTGCACAATGTTCAAAACACTATGTCAATTATGTAAAACATGATCACTAGAGGGATGTAAGATAAATATAGTAAGTACAATAAATCAAATCTACGATAGTGCTAAATTTGAGAATGGGAAAAGAAAATGATTTATAATTGAAAAGAAAAATGGAAAAAGATAGACGAAGAGATATGCGTACGTGAATTTGAATTATCCATGGTCAGGGAATGATTGAGATGTTGGAAGATAGACTTTGGAACAAGGACAAAATGTTTCCCATGAATTAGGTTGTTTTTTGTGCAAATAACCATCTTCGGCCCCATGAATAATGTTGACCATTTTTGGCAGACAGTGAATATGGTTATTATCACTGAATGTGGAAAGCAACTACAAATATAGCCTTGTTGATCCTAGGGATATGAAACTTTCTAAGATGATTCATCAATGATATAGGTTTGGGAATATGTATTCGCTAAGTAGAATGCGTGTGTGTAGTCATGAGAAACTCTTCTCCTTTGAAGTAAGCCTAATTCTCCACAATATCAATATAATATAAAACATATGCAAAGTTAATGCACTGACACCCCTTGAGGGTTACAACTACGCATCTGAAATGCTCAGAATTAGGGCTCATGTAGTTCTATGAATGTGAATGACCCAATTCAAGTGAGAGAAAGGACTTCACTTCTCCCTAAGATAATTAATGATAAATCTATATACTCCTTAATGTAACCCTCTTTTGGTATAAATATGCTCCCATAATACTTCAAGAGATGATGAGGGTATAATATAATCGATGTACAGGGTCCTTGATAAGTATGTGGAAGATGCAATCAATGTAATTTGTGATTAGGAGATGATAAATGGATTAGGGTATATGTGTATATAAGGTCATTTATATTCAAATTTGAACACGTGTGCATAAGCCAATCATGAAAAATAATGTCTACTAACAATCAAGGAACATAAAATCAACACAAAATACAAGGATACATAAAGAAAACTTCACCATTTTTTATAGAGCCGAAAATGGTCAAACCACTTACGACGGCTCCAAAAACAATCAAAATGGAAAAATACCATGAAATAAAAAGATCAAACTGAAATAAAAATGGCAAAATGAAATTTAATGTAAATAACAATTAATTTATAATTTTTTAATTTAAAAATTAAACCACGGAAATTAACCACATCATATCCCACAACCAAAATAAGATTTTAGGAAAATCGTTTGTTTAAAATATTAAAAATTATTTTGGAGTAACACATAATTGAAACGTAAGGGACCAATAATAAAAAGAACGAATTTTTTCTCATTTCCACAAAGCCACACACCGCTGCACATCTTATCCTTTTTCATTAATACCTTATCTGCTCCATACAATCCATGGTTTTCGTCTCGTAACTCCTTTCGTGCCTCCTCGTTTGAAGCCCTTCCTTTTTCAGGCGTGGTGTTAGTTATAGCAACTGTGTTCACTTTCAAAGGGATTTCCTTATGCCTTAGCATTAAGATATGTATTTATTTGTGGGGATTTTTTGGGTTTGGGACGGATTGTTTGAGTTATAGGTTTATAGGACAGGTTTAGAGATTGGGTATTGTAAAAGATGACCGCTTCATGCTTTTCCATGGCAACTACCCACAAGCTGCCCCCCTCATTGGAATCATCGTCATTAGCAGGGGGAGGGTGTTTCAATGCTCCATCATGTGTGAAGGCCCTTTCTAGTTTCAGACTGGCACTGTCGGCAAAGCCTAGAGCAGCAGTAGGAGACGCCTATTTTCTTCAGCTCTCCCATGCCCATTATGGGTTGTCCTGCTCCACCCCTTTTATGGGCAGCAGGAGTAGGAGTAGGAACATCCTCACAACTACTACAGCATGGTCAGAGGGACCTCTATCGGCAGGAGTCATAAATGAAGAGAAGGACAAGGACTTTGTGTCAGAAGAATTCTCAGACGGAGAAGTTTTAGAGTCAGAAGAATTCGCAGGAGTTTCAGAGTCAGAAGAACAGATAGGAGGAAGTGTTGAAGCGGTTGTAGAGGACCAAACAGAGCAAGGGAGTGAGGGAGAGGGCTCATACGACCATAATTTTCCTTCTATTCCCGAGGGTACTAAATTGTATGTAGGTAATATCCCCTTTGACATTGGCAGTGAAGAACTGGCTAGAATCTTCGAGGAGAGTGGGATTGTTGAGATGGTGGAGGTAAGGTCTGCCTACCATCTGTTTAAGCAAAATTAGAAACGCGTCCAATGTGCTAGCTGCCTCTGCTATTCCATATTTTTAGTAACAGTTTTCTTTTAAAAAATGCCTATCATTTGCATTTTGGTAGTAACGTCTTATTCTGTATACATAATTATATATCTCTCCATGAATCCCTTGAAAAGTTTGACCTGATACAAAAGACAGACTGTTAATTACAATCCTGGAACTCTGGGCTTGTATGTGTGTGCGTGTGAGAGAGAGAGTGAACAATATAATTGATTGTGATTAATTAAATTCAATTGGGAACTCAGCCTATGTGTGGGATTGGCCATTGATGAATTAGAAAACTACCATACTTGATTGAGAAATTTGGAACCCTGCTCCTGTAGCCCTCGTATAAAGAGCCGGCATGTTGACTGACTGAATGTGCTGGTGATTTATGTCGCCACGTGCAGATGTGGTAAATCGCCAGCATGTTCAGTTACTTGACAAATGAACGTGCTGGCTGTATAGGCTTTTCCCCTCTGTGTGTGGGGGGTTGGTTGTTGATTTATCAAGCATGGGTTACATGCCTCTGTGTTTATTGGCTGATGGCTGATGAATTAGAAGATTACCGTATTTCATTGAGTAATTTGGAACATTGCTTCTGCGTGTGTAGGTTGATGATAGATCAATTAGGTGAATTTTGGGGTCTGTTTTTATCGGTTGATGATTGACAAATGGGAAGATTACCACATTTCATTGAGCAACTTGGAACACAACCTTTCTGAGTGTATGATGCAGATGAGAATGAGGGGGCCAAATTAAGGGCTGCCTTGCACCCCAGCTGGGACTTACACCCACCAATGGACACACACAGCCAGACACAAGGCTTAGACTTGGAAACCCAAACACTCTCTTTATCGAAGGAATGACAAAGATAACGGAGATTACATAACACACGCACATCCCTCACTGAATTGTGAAGAAGACAACTAACATTTCAGTCTCATGGACTAGTTACACTCTCTACTCTGGACATACATCACCCTAGCAAGCTCCTCAAGCGTTTGTTTCTTTCTCTTTGTCTGAAGCGAACTCTTCTCTGCCTCTCATGGAGTTGGAACTAACTGTAGCTATCTCTCTAACTGACTCTTCTGAGCTCCCACCAACTGATTCAAATCTTACCTGACTGTTCTGACAATCTGCAGTGACTCTTCAAACTCCTTCCAGCTTGGAAAATGGCCCACATGTTGAAAAATGATGATCTGGGCATTTATTTTACTTGTACCTTCATTAGGTGAAACTGCCAGTTACTGTAGACTGGGAGTTAAGAAACTGCTGGTTAATGCAGACGTGGTTAAGAAACCACCAGTTAATGCAGACTGACAGTTTTGAAACCACCATCTGTGTTAAGCAGTGGTTTCATCACAATCCCAAAAAGGGGTCAATTGACCTCTGGAAGATGATTGAAACCATCACTACTGATGATATTCCTTGGGCTGTTGTTGATCATCTTCGATGCACACAACATTGTCAACATGACTGACAAGTTGCACAAACATACACACCCCCACACAAATGTGTGCAAACTCCAACCCGTGTTTTTGGTCGATGCAAGATTGCTTGTTAACCTGGATGCTCCTGCATCAGTGCAGGTGGATTGGTTGTTGTTTGATCAATCTATAGAACGCATGCCTATGTTGGTTGATGATTGATGAATTAGAAGACTACCACATTTCATTGATTAACTTGGAACCATAACTCTGTGTGTGTTGGTGGGTTGGCTGTGAGAAGACTGCATCCCCAAGCCAAGAATCGTTAAGGAATTCGTGCATCCATCCATATTATTATTGCTCATAGTTTGCATGTGTGTGTCTCTGCATCACTGAAATTGATTCTACTTAAAATCAGATGGTTGAATGGTTCAGAAGTTAGACTTGTGTTACATACATCCATACATAGCTTTGAAGTCCTCTTGGTCAATTATGTATATTTAACCTATGGCTTTGAAGCCATGTCATATAAGTGAAACTAATAAATTACTAAAGTTAATGAGAAACAGTGATTACTAGGATTTAATAATAAAAGATCCACCAAAGTCTAATAGCACAATTTATATACATATTGTCGATCTTTACTTGGTGAACACTAGTCCTGAAAGTCAAAACTAACCAACCTGTTTTTCCATCATATTCAAACCTATTTCCTCTTCAAAGAAGTGTCTCTATAAATGATAAAAAGCTAATCTTTTTGTCATAAAAAAAGTTGAATGCAGAGCCGCTGAAAACCAAATAAAATACCACGTATAATAATCTCCCAGCACATTTACAGTCATAACAGTAAATCTTCCAAGTCACTTTAAGGTTTGATTATTGGGATTTTGCTTTGCCCAATGTTTCCTCTTAGCCTTATGTATGAATCAATCAGACACCTTCGTAGTTCTTTTTCCTAAGAGGGTTGCTAGCTGATTCAGATAATTTCTAGGGTTCCTTGGACTTAACCTGATCTCACTTTGTGGGATCCTGCCAGAGCCAGTATATTCGTCCCAGCCCATGCTTGAAAGTGGAGAGCAAATAACTGCAAATGTGCACCTCAGTCTTGGGTCTTCTCAACTCAAACTTAAATTCAAAATATTTGATTTTTTCAATAGGTGGATGATGGATCTATATTCTATTTAATATACTTTCCCTATGCTTACAATTTTTCATTATAATCTATATGCTTTATGAAAGTCATAATTTTGTGAAAACTATTTCTGGAATTTACCACAAAGATGAAACTCCTTTTTGTAAACCTTTGACACTTTGATGTAAACAACGAGAAGACACAGGAGTCCGTGGAGCGTTAATATCAGCAACCTGTTGTTGATGTTTTGAAAGAACCATTGTCAATGAACAATGAGCATCTATCCCTTTGTTGTAGGTACACAGTAGCTGATATTATTTCGATAAGCTGAGAGGCTCTTGTTCCAAAAGCGGTAGAACAAAGCTGATGTATTCCTTTTTTCCTTCTTGTTTTAATCAGGAGTTTATTTCCTAGAGGGGGTATGGTGAACTCTTTGTTTACAAATTTCATTTTGTATAAAATAAATCAAATGATCTAATTAAATATAAGTCAGTACATAAATGGTTTCAGTGGTTTGAACTTGTCATTCAGTTGTTCAGACTTGTGATTTGCTGTGCTAGACAACTCTCTTGTATAGCCTCGAGCTTTAGTTTTTCAGTTTGCTTCATCCCTATTTAATTTCAGACTATTATTTTCCAGCTCAATATTGTTCTTTTGTTTTGAAAGACACTATAGGGTTGCCTCATTTGACAGAAATGTAAAATATATTTTACATATATTATTATTATTATTCATGAACAGAGTCCCATTGGTGGATTTTTCTGTCATTTTGTTTCTGTTTTTTTCTCATAGGAACCCCATTTTTCTTGTGTTTTGCATTCATGCTTTTCCATATAAGTAGTAGACTTCGTGGGCCTAGCATTTTGTTACATTATATTCACTTAATTGGAATGCTGAAAATGTCCCATGGGTGCAGGTAATTTATGATAAAGCTACTGAAAGAAGCCGAGGATTTGCCTTTGTTACAATGAGCACTGTGGAAGAAGCTGAAGCAGCCATTCAAAGATTTAATGGCTCTGTAAGTGAAGAGACTGCTCTGATATAAATATTGTTCATTTGTCTAAGCTTTGTATTCATTATGCAGGGATCAATTGAATTTCTTTTGATCAGTCTTGCTATTTTTCCACAGTAGATGTAATTACCTTAAGCTGGTATAGATAGTGCTTGGTATGTTTTCAAATAGTTGGTTAAGAAAAGTTCATTGGCTCAGTTTGGAATTATTGTGAGGTAATATAGTGCTTTCAACAAAAACATTTGCGGGAAATAATTATTAATGTCTCTGGTATGTTTAAGGTAGTTTTTATGTGTTTAGCTAGTTGATTTTGTCTGTAGATGACTAACAAACAGAGATGGCCGAACTTTTACCAACGCAGGAAGTCGGTGGCCGTCCTTTGCGGGTTAATTTTCCTGAGTTTCCTAGAGGAGGAGGAAGAAGTCTAAGGCCACATTCTGATGCTAGCAACTTTGTTGACAGTCCTCACAAGGTCTACGTTGGGAATCTTCCATTTAGCATAACCTCAGATGCTCTTAGAAGTGCATTTGACAGAATAGGGAATGTCTTGGGTGCAAAAGTTGTATTTGACCGTGAAACAGGAAGATCCCGAGGGTTTGGATTTGTTAGCTTCTCCTCAGAAGCCGATGTCGACGTTGCTGTTTCCTCGATGAATGGAGTGGTATCTACCTTTATTTCTTTAGCAATTTTCTCAGAATAATTGCATCCCGTTATTGTTCTCTTTGCTGTATTTTGACTTCTCATACCCACTGCATATTTTATTTTCCCTGCCCTGTTAACAGAGAGTGCGGGTCATGAAATATTTGCTTAACCACGGGGATATAATGTGTTCTTTATCAAATTGCTTTTAGGATGATGAGATTTTAATACTGATTATACCATTTTTGATTCAAAATCTCTTCCTGTTCTGTGGGTCCAGGATTTGGAAGGCAGATCTATACGAGTGCGTGTAGCAATGTCTAGGTCAAGCCGAACTGAAGATTGAAGCTTTAGGTTGGCACTGCAGATTGAGTGAAAGGATGATTGATTTCTCAGTGGTGTATGCTTATGGGGACTTTGTTAGTGATTGGTTTCTAGTAAAAAAAGGCAGTAGATCTCATTTGGATGAGAATCTCTGCATCCTACTTGTCCTTATGATTGTCCTGCATGCACAGCAGTATGAAAGTTCTGGTATGCATGGATCAAATTGTTATAGATTTGCCCACTGTTTCAGTTATTCAACCCGCCAAATGATAAATAAATGAGTCTTGGAGTGCATGTTTTTTTTTTATTGAATTTTTTTCTCGATCCAACCCTAGGTCTTTTTGATTGGAGCACATATTTTCATTAGGTTTGTTTTTAAGGATATGGTAATGCAGTATTTTTGGGCTGGTTGATTTATACAGGAACCTTTTCTGGTGATAAATCTTGACCATTTCCGGGAAGTCAATAGTTTTGACTGTAGCATCTGTTTGGTCCAGTAGGCTGCAATATAATAGTCTTAAGCTTTGTAATTGTTCTGGGCATACGCTGCTTATTGCTGCTTTCATCTCTGTACTGTTGAGTTTTGTTGGTATTATAATTAAGTATACCTAAAGATAAACATATGCTAATTGTACGTTTCCCTTTAGCTTATAATATATATCATTATGCTTTGTAAGAATCATTTATGACAGTCATATAAGCTTAATGCTGTTAAATATCAATATTTGTAATTCAGATTTTGATTATTGTTTGCAGTTGTATCAAGAAATTATATTATGTACTTAAAATTAATTAACTGACATCGTTTAAAGATTTGAATACTTAAAACAGAATGCCCAGAGAATCTCAAAATTTTCAAGCTTGCATCCAAAAGATTCGGCAGTAAATCATTCAAGATGGTCGTGTAAGCCTTAATATTGTTAAATATCAATCTTGTAATTCAGTACTTGGTCAGAGATTGCTCAATGGTATTGATGCAAGAGCATGTGGGTGCGAAAGGTAATCTTGCAACAACCAAAAATATGTAGGGATATGGCCTTGTGGATTGGTCTGTGCATTTACAGTTTCGCCCTGGCCGAAGATGATTTAAAAGGATCCATAGAAAACATCATGTAAAGAAATTACTTTGAAAGACAAAGCAAAATCAAAACAATGAATCTCAATATAAATATCAAAGGGAAAATTAATTAATAATTTGTAATAATAAGGGCACAATAGGGTAGATCCACACAAAATGATTGCAAGCAGAGCAGAGTATTAGAAATATATGTTGGAGCCACTTCAAATGAGAAACCTCTGCAACCTTGCAATAAGGACATATTGGGAAATATGATAGTATAATACTAACCACTGCGTCTTATGTATACTTTATTGAGGCTATGGATATTTCAATGGGTGACATTAATACCATTGTGAAGATATAAAAATTATCATATGACTAAGTAAAAAGGCATGTTAGCAATGAGTCGGTCACATATATTCCAACATGTTAGTATTTAAGGGCATAGTGCATTAACACTACAACACTTCTAGGTCACTACAAATTCCATTAGACTTGAAGGGTAAGTTGGTATCAATAAGAGGAGGAAAGATGATGAGTGGTAAGGTTGTGTTTTGCTATTGTTATCTTTAACAAAGACATTATCTATTTCATTAGGGTGAAACATGCCGTTTTAACAAATAATGATACTAGGTAAATGACAATATGGGATGATAAGACAATGCCCACAAAAGGGGATATAAGATAATACAATAAACTAGAGTGATAAAAAATCCCCGTGTGCCAAATTTAGAGATTGAAAGTACAATTGCATGTTTGAACAAGCAATGGTAATGAAAGAGAGATGAGTGATTGACATAGACACCCCTAGGCATTTTAATTGAATTTTGACATTGGAAACAAGTTTCTTAACTTGATTAATTCTACATTGTAAGTGGGAAAGGGGACAAAATCGATGCATTGTTGATTGTGACTTGGGAGAGAATTGGCCATCGATTGTGACTCTATACTGTGGATTTTGACCTATTGTTATGATTATGACATGTTGATTTTTTAGGATTTAGGAACTTTCTATGATGCTTCAATAGAGAGAAGCAGGGTCTTGACTTTGATCTAGTTGATGAGCATAACTCTCTACAATTGATCTCGTTTGTTGCAATCTTAGTTCGCCACAATGTTGCACGGATATAGAAATGTGCAAGGTTAGTTGCCTGGTCACCTTCTTAAGGGGTTGTAACTACATACCGTACACGTTCATAATTAAGTCTCAATGTCATTCTAGTACTTGTGAATGTTTTCAGCGTAAAATGAGAGAGTTTCAACTTCTCTAACTATATACTTTGCTATAACCTTCTTTTGGTACAAGTGTGATGAAACAAGACTTGGAATGATGGTGATGCAATATAGGCTCAATGCATAGACTTCTTGACAAGTGTGCAATTGATAGATTAAATGCATAGCTCAATAACTTGACATTTAGGAGGATAGGAGAATATATGAAATGAAGTAGGATATATTTGTATATATAGGGCTCTCTAGGACACATACACACCAAGGTTGACCATAAAGAACAGTGATAACTGACAATCAAGGCATGGGAATCAAACCAAGGTAGAAATGATCCCAAAGGGAAGATGGTCAAAATCAGTGGACCACCGATTGTCACTTGGTCAAAATTGGAGAATTGTCAATTGTGACCCAGTCAAAATCAATGGATCATTGATTGTGACCTAGCTAGAATCAACGAACCGTCGATTGTGACAATTAGAATCAATGAGCCACCGATTATGACGACAAACAAAAAGGTTCAAAATAGAGATCAAGTTGAACAAAAAATGATTGATTGGGGTCTTCACATTAACAATTGACAAATCCAAAGTGTTTCTGAGGACATTTGGGTGATATGAAATTGTGAAGGGGTCAATATGGGTGGAAAGTGTTTGAAAAGAGCCAAACATACACAAATAGGCCAAGTGTGACAAAGCATGACAAAGATGCAATGAATTGGGTATTGTACCGAAATTAGGTGTCGCCAACGATATACTTCATCAAAGTTTAAGTGTGATTGCATATTTGGATTCCTTTTGAAAAGTTATGCACTTTATAAAATACAACCCCTAATTTTGAGTTTGTATGCAAAAGTTATGGCCTCCAAAAATCGCAGGGCATTTTGTAGCGATGAAAATGTCAATTTGTGCATTAAGGATGTTTTTCAACCCTAAGCGATGATTTTACAACTGTTAGAATGGTTTCACAACCATCAGGGTGGTTTCAAATTTGACGCTCTACAACAAGTGGCAATTTTACATGTATCAATTGTAAAAGAAGAGTAATGGTTTTAAACACTTGGTTTTCTCATCTTGGCCATTTCTAGAACATTTTCGGACTTCAAAGAGACATCATAACGGAAAATGGCCTCATGGTAGGGATCTCTTGAGGGTTCTCTTTGGGAAATAGAGCATAATAGAAAGAGAAGAAGTAAGACGCATAAGACTAGGTTCATGCTCAAAGACAATCTTTTTGTAAGAGCAACAAGAGTACAACATACAAATTAACCTCATAAGAGTTGAAGTCAACTTTGTAATGAATTTCTACCTTGAGTGTAATTTCATGAGATTTGTGAGATCATTTGAAGTTATTGTAAGCATTTTAGAATTTTAAAGTTCCTTTTAGTTGCTGAACTATTCATGTGTGTGTGTCTTAGTTGTGTTATGTGTGCAACAAGAGTGGTTTGAGTGATCAAAATGCGAGGTTGTAAACTTGGAACTTGTATAAATGTTTGATTAGCTACTTATATTGTGAGTCTTATTGAGAGTGATCAATAAATTCAATGGATATCATGGTTGTGAATAAAATGTGTATTATTAAGGTTATTGAATGTCACAAGGTGTTGAAAATGTAAAATCAAAGGTACCCATTTCATGTTGAGGTAGAAGAAATGATCTCAATTAGTTATGAAATCTGGGTGTGTTTTTTTTATAGTGCCTTGAAGTCCCGATTGCAAGGAAAATGAAGCCACTCACTTGGCCCCTTGTCCTTGACTGCATCTTTGATATCATCGCTGGGTGCAAATCTTGAAAAGGAAGAGTTGAAGAAGGAAGACATTGTTGATAATGAAATACTAATGAGAAGAATGTATAGATAGAATGTTGCATGTGAGAGAGGAGGATGTTTCTCTCCATCATGTGCCAATGGGTAGATAACAAAGAGTTGAAGAAATGGCTCAGAGAAGGGTCAAGCTTAGAGAGTGGAATAACCTAGAGTCAAAAATTGTAATAATGTTAGAAGATGTGGTGTCTAGATTGGATGCCTTGTAGATAAGACCATAGGTTAATGAGGAGAGAGTTGTTGAGAAAAAGAACCATGTGAAGCTAAGAGGAAACAAACTTAGAACAAAGAAGAGACTAATAGAGATCGTGGTGAGAGAGGAAGGTGAGTTGATTGATGATACCCATTTATTTTTAAGTCGATAGAGCCCATAAGTGTTGATGACAACGATAGTGTAGACACCTCATTCTAGCCACAACTGGGTTCTGAGTGGACTTTACACTGATTTCTAACAAACATTGTAAATTAAGCTTATGAATCACTGAACATTCTAATTTCATCTACACATCAAACATTAGTGCTCAAAATTGTGTTGAGACAATCATATTTATGATATTACCCTGTACGCAATAGTAACCTCTCACAAATTCATCTCCAGTCACCTTGCAACTTAACAACTGGTAGTTTGGCCTTTGGACCCATTAAGCAGGGCACTTGAACAATTCCTAAAATGCTAAAATGTTAAGCAAAATGAATCAACCAATTAAACCAAATTAAATGATTAAGTGAATTTTCCATGTGCAATTAGTGAACACAAATTATTTAAAAAGAAAATTTCAATAAATGAGGTTATGATGACATCATTATCTTCAAAGTCAAGGAATTCAAAATATCTCCTTAACTGCAATAAATTCAGAAATGGAAAACCATGCTTAATAAATAGGATCTCTATCCCAAATATTAATTACATGTCTCCTCTTTAACTCAACTAGGGTTAGCCTTCACTCACCTAGAATTAGTTTGAACTCAACTGTAGTTAGTTCTAACCTAACTACACTTGGGTGAAAGTTAACTTTGGAAGCTATAAACACAAGGCCTCACCCATTAATCTTTAAGCTTTTTATGTACAATGTTATTATGCCAAAATACCTCCTAAAAGCTTCATTGTAGTGTTATCATGTCCATTTCATAAGCCAAACCAAGCCAAAGCCAACCAACATTACCAAGGTGCCAAGAAGAAGTGGAACAATGAAGCTTCATTGACAAAGATTCCTTGAGCACATCCCCGAGCACATCAATCCGTAGCCAACTCACAACACTTACTCTCATGGAAAGTAAGATCTCTTATTTTGCTTTCATCGTGTTAGTTATTTGTGTAGCTCTATAGCTCCTTGAGTGTCAAGGTTAGAGGTGTTAGTTTTTAGTGAGTTTGTTTTGATTTGATTTCTGGACTAACACCATATTAATCTTTCCTCTATGTCAATCTCCTTGATTACATAATGGTATGCCTAGTGGGACTATACACACCCTACGAATCCTTCCAATGACTTTTAAACATATTTTATACCATTATTTAGTCCTAATTTTGACTTAATCTAACTCATTTTTATTATTTTTTTTCAAAATTCCATTCATGGGTTTCTGACTGCAAAGCTGCGACCTGGACTCATTACAGATTGTTATTATCCCTAATAATCCATGGCCTAAACAACAAGGCAATAGGCCATCTTCTGGGGTTTCGTTTGGGGTCTTTCAGACTCTATTTTTGATGATTTTTTTTTAAACCACGTATCTTCGCCTAAATTTTTAAAATATTCCATTAGTTTACTTTTAAGTTATATATATTTTTCACAAAATATAGAAAATGAATGGACTAATATATTTTCTTGCAGGTTAGCCTTCTAACTTGTTTGTGTCAGGATCTACACAGTAGCTCTGATACCACTTGTTAGTGAACCAAGCTCCGATACCACTTGTTAGGACCTCCTTAGAGTACAATTGATTACTTTTGTATAAGCAACTAAACACAGAATTGAACCAGAAGTAATAAGTAACTAAAAATCAGAGACAACAAAGAATAGGAGATACGAGAAACAACCAATCTGTATTAAACTCTTCCAAAAAGAAATACAATGAAGAAATCTCTCTCTTCTCACACCTCTTGGATGTACAGTAATTCTCTTTCAAGAGTTCTCTCTCTCTCAATCAATTACAATCAACTCAAACACTAAGTTGTTCCCTCTAGTGACAATCAACCCAATGGTTGTTGTTGCCTACTTCCAAGTGACAATCAACTCAACCGTTGTTCCCTCCTTATCCTGCAAATCTTCTTGATCTTGCACCCTGCAGATCTTTTTGATCTTGCACCCTGCAGATCTAATTGATCTTGCTTAATTTATAATACAACCCCATGGGTCTCTTAAATAGAACCCAAAGCAAACAATAATTAGAAAAGCGGACTCAAGACTAAAATTAGTCTTTACATGCAAACTAACTATTCGTCTAAAATTAGAACAGTTCTGGAAACACATAGGTGACCGATGTCGATTGGCTGACCATAATCGATGTTGGTTACTGTGTAGCTGAAGATAATCGATGTCGATTGACCCCTAACTGATGTCAGTTGGCTCTGACCGATGTCGGTTACTGTGTAACCCAACAACCTCCACATTTGCACATTCAGTGAAGCTTTTAGCTCCACAACTCAACAATCTCTCACTTAGAGATAAATAGATGCACCTGTACTTGTACATCAACATCCTCTAATTTATTTTTGGCTTGTTTCTCCATCTTCAAGTTCAATCTTGAAGACCAACAAAAGTTGAATGAAGATTCAACTTCTCCTTTGTTACCAGCTTTGTTAACATATCAGCAGGGTTCTTTTCTGTATGGATCTTTTCCAGCTTCAACTGACCATCATCCAATACATGTCTAATGAAGTGGTACCTAAGATGTATATGTTTGGTTCTTGAATGAAAGGATGAATTCTTTACCAAATGAATTGTACTTTGACTATCACTGTACAATCTGCAACTCTCTCGCTCTTTTTTAACTCTTCCATGAACCGAGTCATCCATATCATTTTCTTGCTAGCCTCTGTGACTGCAATGTATTCTGCCTCTGTAGTAGACAGGGCTACAACTTTCTGCAACTTTGAAATCCAGCTAACCGTCATGCCACCAATAGTGAATACATATCCTGTGGTGTTTCTCCTGCCATCCAAGTCACCTGCCATATCCGAATCTACATACCCATGTAGAGAAATGTTTGACCCTCCATAGCATAAATGCCTACTATTGGTCCCTCTTAGATATCTGATAATCCACTGAACTGCTTTCCAGTGTTTCTTTCTTAGATTGGTCATAAACTTGCTGACAACTCCCACTGTTTGGGCAATATCAGGGCTAGTACATACCATGTACTCAACCTCATCATGTGATTTAAGACACTATTTTTTGCTTAACTTGAACTGTCCAGCCATATGTGTGCTTACTGATTTTGCATCTTGCATATTAAACCTCTCCAACACCTTATTCACATAATCTTTTTGAGACAAAATCAATCTGTGATTGTCCCTGTCTCTAGAAATACTCATGCCAAGGATTTTCGCTCCTAAATTTTTCATGGCAAATGTTTGAGCTAATTTTACCTTTAACTTAGTAATTCCTTGCATCTACATATAGTAACAAGATAATGTAGCTACTATTATCTAATCTGGTAAAATAAATACAATAGTCAGATTGACATTGATTAAAGCTATGCTCTGTCATAACCCTGTCAAATCTCAAATACCACTGTCTTGGAGCTTGCTCAAGACCATATAACCTGGCCTTATGTCTCACTTGTCCATTCTCTCTTTCATTTAACTTGTATATCCATTTATTTTTCAGTGCTTTCTTTTCGACTAGCAACTCAACCAAATCTCACATTTGGTTCTCATTCAAGGAATCAATTTCTTCATTCATGCCATGCTCCCACTATTTCCTAGATTCTACCTACATTGCCTCTTCAAAACTTCCTAGTTCTCCACCATCAGTGAGCAACAAGTAGTATAAAGAAAGGAAATAATGAATTGGAAGTATACTTACCATTTTGGACCTCCTCATGGACGTTTGAGACTCATTCACAGCTTGTCCGCCCAAATTTCCTGACAGTGACCGATTCCGATCATCTCTCGGTCTGCACCCAACCGATGTCGATTTCACCTGACTGATCTGACTGACGTCAGTTTCTATCTGATCGACGTCGGTTTCCACCTACCCGACATCACCAACTTCAATCTTTACCTAACCAACGTCGGTTCCTGTCTGATCGACGTCGGTCTCTGCCTGACCGACATCGATTTTTGTGTTTTTCTGTGAGTAATAATTTTTACCCGCGAACTCATTTTGGAACATAACTTTTTTCAAATCAAGATTGCCCTACTCAGAATTATTTAGCCTCTTGAGCTGATTACTATCCATCACCTTCTCTTTGAAAACCAAGGCTTTCAATTTCTTAAATGTGTCAAAAACATCAAATTTTTTTTATACAATAAACCCATACCTTTCTTATAACATCATCAATGAAAAAATAATAATACTGTGAACCTCTAATAGAAGCTCCCTGAGCTGGTCCCCACACGTCTGTGTGAACAAGCTCCAACTTGTGCTTCTTCTTTGTTGACCCAGTCTTGAGAAACCTCACTTTCTCTTGTTTCTCAAAAATACAATGCTCACAAAAATCTAGATGTATCAAATCTGAAAGCTTATCTTTTGACTTAAGAACATGCATTCCCTTCTCACTCATGTGACTAAGCTTACAGTGCAACATCTTTGCATCTACATCTGAAGTAAAAAAAATAGAAAGAGAATCAGTAATACAAGTAGATAGATAAAGTGTACATACTTTCTTACCTCTAGCTAATACAAGTGCACCCTTGGAAACTTTTCAAGATTCAGCTGTGAGAGTTAGTGTGCAATTCTCATCACCCAACTTTCCTACAGAAATCAGATTCCTCTTCAGGATGGGTACATGCATGACATCCTTCAACACCCATGTGTTGTCATTCTGCAATTTCAGCTGCATTTTTTTTCAACAATTTGACAAGGCTCACCATCCCCTAAATAAACTTTTCCAAAGTCTCCATGGACATAATCATTAAAAAATTCTCTATTTGGGGTTGCATGGAAAGAAGCACCAGAATCTAAAACTCATGATTCTACTTGACTATCCAAAGAAAATATAAGAGCATCATGTGCAACAATACCTGCATCATTTACTTCTTTATTACCTTCATGCTGATCTTCTTTCAACCAACAATCTTTCTTTGCATGTCTTTTTTTTGCACAATTCCAGCAGGTTATCCTTCCATTTTTGGGTTTGGATCTACTTCCCATTTTTGACCTTGATTTTTCTTGCTTGCCCTTCTCTCTTTGTTTTTCCTTGCTTTCAACACTTAAAACATTACCTGATGTTTCTCCTGTGCTTTTTTTGCAAATTTTTTCATTCAAGATTACACTAACAACATCATTAACTTTTAAGATATTTGAAGTAGACGCAGTATTATTAGCTGTCATTACCAAACTATCCCAACTTTCAGGGAAAGAACATAAGATTAAGAGAGCCTTAATTTCATTATCAAAAACTATTTTGATTGAATTTAACTGATTTACTAATCCATGAAAATCACTAAGATAACTATATACAGATCTACCTTCCTGCATTTGCAAATTAAATAATTGCTTCATAAGATATACCTTATTCGAAGCTGAGGGTTTTTCATATAAATTTGCCAAAGTATCTATTAACTCTACCATTGTCTTTGCCTGTGATAAGTTAGAAATCACAGACGATGCCAGGCTCAACCTTATAGATTCAAGAGCCTTTCTATCAAGAACATTCTATTTTTCATCTTGCATATCTATGGGCTTTTTTGAAACCCCACCCAACGATAAGTACAGATCTTTCTGATACAGATAATCTTCTATCTGCATCCTCTATAATTGATAATTCTTACCATTGAATTTTTCTATTTTTAGTTTACTTTCTTCTGCCATTGTTTTACTCTCACTCAAACAGAAACCTCTGTGAGTGAACCTATAATCAACAAACACTAACCCGCTTTGATGAATCTGGCTCTGATACCACTTGTCAGGATCTACACAGTAGCTCTAATACCACTTGTTAGTGAACCAAGCTCTGATACCACTTGTTAGGACCTCTTTAGAGTATAATTGATTACTTTTGTATAAGCAACTAAACACACAATTAAACAAGAAGTAATAAGTAACTAAAAATCAGAAACAACAAAGAATAGGAGATACGAGAAATAATCAATCTGTATTAAACTCTTTCAGAAAGAAATACAATAAAAAATCTCTCTTCTCACACTTCTTGGATGTACAATAATTCTCCTTCAAGAGTTCTCTCTCTCAATCAATTACAATCAACTCAAACACTGAGTTGTTCCCTCCAGTGACAATCAACCCAATGGTTGTTGCCTACTTCCAAGTGACAATCAACTCAACCGTTGTTGCCTCTTTATCCTGCAAATCTTCTTGATCTTACACCTTATAGATCTTTTTGATCTTGCACCCTGCAGATATAATTGGTCTTACTTACTTTACAATACAACCCCATGGGTCTCTTAAATAGAACTCAAAGCAAACAATAATTAGAAAAGCAGACTCAAGACTAAAATTAGTCTTTACATGCAAACTAATTGTTCATCTAAAATTAGAACAGTTTTGAAAATACATAGGTGACCGATGTTGGTTCGTGTCTGATCGATGCCGATCGACCATAACCGATGCTGATTACTGTGTAGCTGAAGATAACCGATGTCGGTTGACCCCTAACTGATGTCGATTAGCTCTGACCAATGTCGGTTACTGTGTAACCCAGCAACCTCCACATTTGCACATTCAGTGAAGCTTATAGCTCCATAATTCAACAGTTTGTCACAGGTTTTGCTTGCCAAAGACTACATTTAAAACTCCTAACTTGTTGCTTGCAGGTTTTGATAGTTTAAGATTGATTTTTGTGTCTTATTGAAGTAACTTACATGAATATCACTTTTGCCAAAAAATAAAAAAAACCTCTTAATGCTTTTTGCAAGACCCAAAGGTCAAGGTAAGACATTTTTAACACTTTAAGTCTCTAAATCACGTTTACATTTGGTGCTAAAAAATTATTTAGTTGCTTTAGTTTTGTTTTTCAAAGTTCACAAATCAACAAAGCCAAGGGGTTATATTTCACATCATATTTTGCTTGAGTTTTTAAAATGAACATAAACTTAGACTAAACAATTTTAAGAGCTTGCTTGTTTATCATTTTACTTGTTTGTTTATTCTGTGTTTTTGCAAAATAGACTAAGTGTGTATGATTTCTCCCCATCCCCTTTAAGGAACTCGAGTTACCAAAAACGCTTTGTCCATTGCTTTTGTTGTTTAGTCCAAGCATATAAGGAATATCGTTGAAGCACTCATCAAGATCCGAATGACTTGGGTGATCCTAAAACGACCTTAAAGTCCTTTTATCTTTACTTTCTTGCATCTTGGCTTGTGGGAGGGATTTCATCACCTCGCCATAAGTTCTTTAGGGAATCTTTGGCTTAGGAATTCATCTCATAGCATTATTTCAACCATGTTCCACGATGGGGTATATAAATCCGTGCATGGATATTGCAATTGCTAGGGGGTTGAGTGGCTAGCCTCTTCTATCATAATGAAAACCCGAGTTAGATCTGGATAACTAGGAGACTCCACTAAGTACACGGATGAAATCTCTATGCAAAGAAATCTACCCTTGCATAGTAAGTTAGCTAGTATGAACTCAATTGACATGATTGCATCTTTAGTGCTAACCACACTTGGGACCATCAAAAACACATCAAACTTATAGTTTTATACAAACCCCACTTGTTACATAAGTATTGTCAATGTAGGGCGAGTAGCCCGAAGTTCTATGTTGTCGTATGAACTCTTGAGAGAAGAGGGGGCCTAAAAATCTTACTTTTCATGTGCATCTAAATTTTTGTATTAACAAATTATTTCCTTTCGAGGAGTATGTAGATGGAATTTGACAATATGAAGCCACCTTTTCAGTTTTTTAGGAGTAGGCCGATACACTTAGGTTTTTTTCTTTTTCTTTTTCATTAACATTGTTTTGAGTCAAAACTATCATCATCTGTAAAAAAACCATGTCAAAACAAGTCATGTTTGCACATCACTCTTTAGCCTAAAAGAGGTGTTATGCCATCCATTTGATACCACACTTTTCCTTAGTCATTTTGTGAACTTTTTGTGTGTGTGTGTGTCACTTGTTTGAAACAGGAGTCATTACATTGCCCAGTTTGTTCCAAGTCTTTGCCTTAGCATTTTTAACACAAACCATTTGTCATACCTTTTGAGCAAGATAGTGTCATTACGTTGCTCACATTGTTTCAAAACCTTTGCTTTGTATCCCATTTGAGTTTGAAACCATGTGTACATTTTTAGTCTATGCCTAGTATCGTTATGCCATCCATTTTGGTCTAGTTTGTTATCCATTTGAGAAGCCAAGTCTTTTCAAACCATCTTCAAAATTGGTCTTTTGAAGTTCAAATTCACACATTGATTGGTTCATGCCTATGCCTCATGTAATATTGGCTTAGACATTTACCTTACTTTTGGATTGTGCACTTGGACTGATTCTTTGCTTGCTTTGAAGATATTTTGTGCCTATATTTGGGAATTGATCTCTTCTGTGTGCCTAATGTCTCTTTTGTTTATTAGAAGTAAGGTTGAAATTGTCTCTCCAAGTACAACTTTAAGCACGATTAGTTTACATTTGAGTCTTGCTCATCACTTGGTCTTAAATGTTTTACTCCTCATCCTTATTTTTGCTCACTTGGAATTGATTTTTCCAATTAGTTTTATGCATACGCTTAAAGTCCAATGTCTTTTGCCAATGGTCAAGTTTTGTCTTTGAATCCATATGTCTAGTTTGAGTCAAAGTGTTTCAAATTGTTTGATTAATTATTTTAAGTTTTAGACCTAGCGTGTTTTAAGTCTATCTTTTGTGTCATGTTTCCAAAAGACCCAGTATTTTACCTTTCCTTTTAGACTTAGTGTGTTTTCAAGTCTAGCTTTTGTGTCATGTTTCCAAAATACCTAGAATTTTACCTTTCCTTTTATACCTAGTGTGTTTTCAAGTCTAGCTTTTGTGTCGTGTTTCCAAAAGACCTAACATTTTACCATTTTTAGACCTAGTGTGTTCCAAGTCTAGCTTTTGTGTCATGTTCCTAAAAGACCTAGCATTTTACCTTGCCTTTTAGACCTAATTTTTTCCAAGTCTAGCTTTTGTGTTGTGTTTCCAAAAGACCCAACATCTTATCTTTCATTCTTAGACCTAGTTTTTTTTAGCCTAGCTTTGTGCCTTGTTCCCAAATACCTAGCAACCTTTTCCATTTTTAGACTTAGATTAGAGTTGTTTGAAACACTTTTTACCAAGTTTGGCATTTAGATTTGTATTTCATTTAACCATTTGTATGCAAGACATTTGATATTAAACCTTGAGGATGTTTTAAACCAAGTCTATCTTTGATCAATTTTGGAGAGCAGCTCCATTCCTAAACAAGTTTGCATTTAGACCAAGTTTCTAGACATACCAAGTTTGGATCATTTTCCATTTAGACCATGTTTTAAGAGTTTATAGAACTCTAGACCTTTATTCATGAAACATTAGTCATGGATTTGGATATGTCTTGTTACACTCGTAATGGAGCCATGTATAATCCAGGTTACAATAACATGGTCATGAATGATAACTTTATTCAATACCCATACTACGATGATGTAGTTTGTGAGATGGATCCCTATCCTCCTTACCTACTCAATCCGAAGAACAAATCCAAGATCTGTTAGAACATTACTTGGTTAATACACCTCCCTATTCAGAACAAGACCAAGAACAAACAATGCAATATCTAGCGAGTGTGCCATCGGTTTTAGAACAAGTCCAAATCCAATTGTACTACATTACTATGACATAGACATATGACCCTTATTTGTTTAATCATCACTTGATTGAAAATAAGGATGAGGTTTTAGTCAGATTCATGGAGGTAGGGACCAAGTTTCCATCAAACATCCCCCATGAAAATCTATCGAGTCTAGTCAGAGTGCCTCTAAACATGCCTTATACCCAAACTATTGAACATGCTTCTACTAGTTATCCTCAAGCACTCATGTCAGTTTCATATCAAGACCCAAATATGCTTGTAATAGGAAAGGGACCCATGGAGGACCACTTTGTGAAATGCAACAAGCATATCAAGCCTACCTAAACCTAGCACAAAATTTTAATGCCATGGCCATATCGAATACTCCTCTCATAGAGATAACTCCTTCAACATGTGTACTAATTGATTCGATAGGTCAAGCTAATCTAGGTGTAGACCCATTTACCCAAAATACTTCAGTAGGTGACATGATCAATGCCCCATTTATTAAAGATGTGATTGTGGCCTCTACATAGAACAATGTGCCAAATACCATGGATAACACGCAAGTGTCTTCCAATATAGACTAAAGTGGTTTAAATGCACTAACAAATAGTCTGCAACAACAAGTGCCTTTCGTTAGTACCATGAGTGGTTCACAACAATAGGGGGCAGGGATTTCTACTTTCCAACCACAACAAATTATGGCCAATCCTCAACCAGTTGCTTCTTCAAACATGAAACAACAAAGGGTAAGTAATCAAGTGTCAGCCAATGTTTTGCCTCAAGAACAAGTGACAAATGGTATCCCACTTCAATAGGTGATGGCTAATATTTCAAAATAATAGGCATAATCCAATCTACCACCGCAACAAAGATATAACACTATGCCACCTCAATAGGGGGTAATAAATGTTCCACTTCAATAGGTAGTGATAAATGTACCTCAACAGTTGTGTAGACCAATGTGCCTCTACAATCATAAACATTGTGTAATCAATGTATTTCTATTAGTCAAAGACAAATGCCAAACGCCCAACAAGCATCTAGTTCACAACAGGGGTTTTCACAACAAAGAGGTACAAATATCCAATAAGTACCAATTAGGTAGCCATTACCTTTTATTCATCAAGTTCCATAGATTCAAAGACAGGGCATTGGTCCACAACAAGTTCTCCTTATTTAGCCAGGTTCAACTAGTTGGCAGTAAGTCCCCACTCAACCTCAACATACACAATATGTTTCACAAATCCATACCCTTCCATTACAACCCCAATTCCCTCAAACCTAAGGCCATATACCAAATCTAAACTAGAATGTTTATCAACAATGTGTGTAATTTCAACAGTCGCATCCCAATCTATGAATGCATATTCCTGGTTGATTCACTCATCAAACCAACATTCAAAAACAAATCATTCCTCCATTGTACCCTGATCAAGGTAATCCACCTTTGACCACCCAACCACAACATCAACCAAATGTACCATCTAGTTTCTTGGATGAAGAACTACAAAAATGAAGGACGCAATTGCCACCATTCAAATAGGGAAGCATACCAAGAAATTCAAATTAAATGATATGTGTTCATACCCATTCAACATGGAGTATATTTAGATACCATTTATTCCAAGTTATGAACCACTAAAATTTGACAAGTATAAGAGTAAAGGAGACCCTAAAGCCCATCTAACAAAGTTCTTTTTCACTTGCCAACTAGTGGCTTATAATGACATTTACCTACTCCTTTTGTTTCCTTGAAGTCTAGTTGGACACGCTTTGGAGTGGTTCCTCAAGTTGCTAAAAAATTTAGTATTTGATTTTGACAATCTCTCAGACAATTTTGTGCATTAATTCTCCTATAATCTCGAGCATGAGATTTCATTAGTAAATTTGACTCAAGCCAAGAAAAAAGTCATAGAGAGCTTTGCAAGCTACTTATAGAGATGGAGAGTGCTTACTAGTCAATTCACCCATAGCTTACTGGATAAGCAATTAGCTGCTACATTTACCAACAATTTACATAGTGAGATATCCTATCATTTGGAGCTTCAATGTGCACATACATTCAAGGAGATTATTGAGAAAGGTTTGCAGATTGAAAATGCCCTTATTAACAAAGGGATAATCAAGTTGACCTCATCAAATCAAAACCAAAACCAAAGTATGATCCCAAGTCAGATCCCGAACCAAGTCCAAGCACAAACATTGGCACCAACTCAAGCTAATAAATATGAAAAATCCAAACCATACAACTGCAATAAGAATGTTGTTGGTAATGGATTAATTGAGTCGCACCATATCTAAGCGGTGTAAACATCATCTACTTAGCCCATGCTACAAATGTAGCTTATTCCTCATCGGTAGCCTATCTAGGAAGTACACCCTGGACATCTCCTCAAATTAAAAAACCACCACCTTTCCAAACCCCTCCTCCAAGAAGAAAACCCACTCCTCAGGTCTTCAACAATCTTGGTGAACCAATAGAAGCAGTGTTTCACAAGCTAGCCACGACCAATATGATTAGTTGGTCGATTCTAAAACATTCTTCTGAGGGTATACCATGTCCAAACTAGTACATAAAACATGAGTTGTGTGAATACCCTTGTGTTCATGGACATTCTATTCACCGTTGTGTGCAGTTGAAGCACCTTATTCAAAATATGCTGGAAAATGAAAAAATCTAATTGGATAATCAAGTGTCTATGTCGAATCAAAACCTAGGTATCTACCAAAACCTTTTTGCACAACAAAATAATGTCAATCAACAACAACAACAAATGCCACCACAAAAACAAAAATATCAACAATAACAATAAAATCAGTAGCAACAACAATGTCAACTGAATGGGAGGAACCAAGGCCAAAATGACCCCAATAACTAATTGTCTTACCACATAGTTGCACATGACTACAATAAAGTTTTAGGTCATATTGTGGGTGGGCATGCTTCTACCATTACCATAAATCCTAAACCAAGTGCCAATAGACCATGACCATTGCATAACCATTCCAATCAACCTACCTATGCCAATAATCCTTCCTTGACCTGGGACCACGGCCAAGTGCAACAATAACCAAGGATTACTATTTTAAGACCTTATGCTGATATCTCTTCATTGCCCCATGACCACAACTAAGTGCACTGACAATCAAGAATTAACCTCTTTGGCCCATCTCCATCATTTTATAGCTATAATAGCCTTGTATCTAATCCGAATTTGGCAATCACAACTTGATGATCTAAGATTACCATACTAAGCCCACAACCTCTTGCCAATAAACCAATCCAACCTACTGTGTTGAATATGAGAAAAAGAAATACCACTATTAAGGAAAGGACACATGCCATTGTGGAACAAATCCAAAAGACACCTACACAAATCTCCATTCTAGATTTGTTGCACATGTCTACTATCCACAAGAACATCCTAACAAAACTCCTAGGCCAATCCCAAGTTCCAAATGACATAACCCTAGACAAATTCTAAGCTTTGGTTGGACACCTAACCGCATGACAATAGTTGACCTTTGACCAAAGGGATATGTTCCCCTTGGCTCTCTCCATAACAACCTGTTATACATTGAAGTTGTCATCATGTGGCACAAAGTCAAACGTGTCCTCATAGAAAATGGATCACACCTAAATATTGTGTGTCTGAAGCTAATCAAGCATCTGGGATATACAACAACCAATATACAGCTGAAACCTATCACTATCAAGGCCTACAATAATGAAGAACAAGAATCACAAGGAACTATAAGCTTTACAATAATCATTGGGCCTTTAACCCACAATACACTTTGTCATGTGTTAAACCTAGACCTATTATACAATTTACTTTTGGGTAGACCATGGATACATGAAATTCGTGTAAACCTTTCAACATTGCACCAATGTATCAATTTCCTTGACATAGGGATGGAGGTTACCATCCATGGAGATCTATAACAATATGAACACTGCAAGCTTTTGGAGATAGAATATGAAAGTCACAACTACTATTTTGGCCTAGACCCATTACCCAATAAGGACAAAGGCAAAGAGATACTTGTCAAATTACTAGAGGCCGATTGTATAGACCCTGATAGCCTTGCCTCATCTTCACATATGCCTCCTCTTGAAATGTATAATAATTTTATAATTTCAGACAATGGTCTAGGAGAGTATTTAACCCATAACACATTCCAAATTGCCAATATTCTATAGAATCCCAAGTCCTATGGAAGACCTAAAGCTAAACTAGCTAGCATGGAATGACATCAAAAGGGAAAATGAAAGGTTCATAACCCAACACCTATTATTTTTACACCAACCACTAGCCAATAAGAGGACCCACTTGCCAATGATGATTCTTGGTTGTACAATGACAAATTGGATGATGACTGTAAAAGTGCCAAATATCCCATCCCTAATAGGATCATGGATAATCAAGCCTATGAAGGAGGAGGCCCAAGGGCTAATCAATAGGGTACTCTTGAGCCCATTTATATGATTAAGTATAAAGAAACATATGGTCTCAAACTTGAACTGCTTGGGGGTGACCCCATCTATCTTATTCATGTTCCAATGCCAATGACTAGTGACATTGATTTCAACAACAAAGTAGAGTCCAATCATAGCATTTATGAAGACCTTGCCAATACTAATTTATTTGACCCATATACCATTTTCACCATGTCCCTAGTAATTTGACATTCCACACTTCCCTTTTATCATCCTCAACTTATAGATGGGTACCAAAAAGAATCCACAGTGCCTGTAGATGAGTTTGAGAATGATGAGGCCTTTTGCAAAATTTTAGGCCTAAGAGACAATGTTCCATTGGGAGACTAAAAATAAGGGTTTTCTATCAACTAGATCTTGCTACCTATTTTAGAGAGTGGGTGAACACCCTTAGTAAAAAATAAACTAATAAAACATTGAGGTCCCAAAGTGAAAACCTCTCTGAGGTGTTTTTGGTCTAGGCTAAAAGTAAAGAGAAAGGCCAATATTTTGGTGAAAACCTATTTTAGGTGCCACTAGACAGGGGTGTTCACCTTTTCTTGAATAGAGCTCAGAAGACCACCAATGATGAACTTGTTTTTGGGTTCGAGTTCAGTTCAATAGAACAACACGACTTTGATCGAATTGATCAAAAATTTCTTATAATTTTTGGTACATGGCCATCACTACCATTGGGAGATTCAGATTCATCTTTCCTATGAGAGATTGAAGAACTAGCTCAACCAGAGGAATTTGTCATTGTAGACCAATTCACATCCTTTCCAACCATTCTTGAAGATGGCTCGACTTTCTTAGTAGAAGATACTATGGAAATCAACATCAAGAGTCTAAATGACCCAAAGTGGATCAAATTAGGCATGTCCCTCACTGAGAAAGAATGTGAAGTTTTTACAGCATCTTAGGGGAGTTTGTGGACATTTTTGCTTGGGCCTATTTAAACATGCCACATTTGGACCCCATCTTGGTTGTACACCACCTTGGTGTACATCCTAGTGTTAAACCTATGAAATAGAAGTTATGTAAGATGCATCCTCATATTAATGTATTAATAAACCAAGAGTTGGAAAAACTCTTGCAAGCGAGATGCATCCGAGCGATTGACTATTTAGAGTGGATCTCAAACATTGTGCATGTTCGTAAAAATTCAAAAGAAATTAGAATATGCACTAATTTTAGAGACATCAACTAGGCCTACCCCAAGGACAACTTTCCTTTACCGAATATTAGCATGATAGTTGACTCCATAACCGGTTATGAGATGTTATACCTCATGGATGGCTTTTAGGGATACAATCAAATCAGGATTACACTAGAAGACTAATACAAGACAACATTTAACACTCTTTGGAGAATATTTTGCTATCAGGTTATGCCATTTGGCCTTAAGAATGCTAGGGCCACATATAAGAGAGCTATGACCATTATATTTAATTACATGATGCATGATATTTCCAAAGACTATGCCAAAAACATATTGGGTAAATCAAAGACTTGTGCAGATCATCCAACTATACTATGAGAGATCTTTGAAAGGATTTGTGAATACAAGGTCAAACTTAATCCTAAGAAGTACATCTTTGGTGTCACTTTAGGAAAATTATTAGGCTTTATTGTTTCCCATTGAGGCATTGAAGTTGATCCCACCAAGGTACAAGCCATTATCGAGATGCTGCCACATTCCATTTTGAAGCAGCTCTACAGTTTGTAAGGTAAAATCTAGTCCATCAGACACTTCATATTGCAGTTGGTTGATAAATTCCATCCCCTTTCCCACTTGTTAAAATATGTGTTACATTTATTTGGGATGAAGAATGCCAAAAATCCTTTCAGTATCTGAAACAATATCTTTTTAATCCACCTATTTTTTTACCACCAATGCTAGGGAGACCATTTTTGCTATACCTATTTTCCATTGACAATGACTTGGGGGCACTTTTAGCTCAACATGATGAAAATGGGAAAGAGCATGTCATGTACTATCTAATTTGTACACTGGTAGTGTATGAGCACAACTATACACTAATATAAAAAGATTGTTTAGCTATGGTCTTTGCAACCCAGAAGCTGCATAATACATAATTAACAACAAGACCATAGTTGTCGCCAAAGCAGATCTGTTCAAGTATCTACTATCAAAGACAAATTTACAAGGTGGTATGGATAAATGGATCATGCTGCTAAGTGAGTTTGAGATTGAGTATGCCAATCAAAATGCCATAAAGGGACAAGTACTTACAGACCAGCTTGTTGAAGTTCCCCTTTTAGATATTGAACCACTCACATTTACATTCTCAGACGAATCCATCATGATCTCATAGAAAAACCTCCTTAGGAGAAGCACCAAAAGCTATATTTTGATGGGTAATTTATATCACATGGATCAGGGTTAGGCCTATTATTTATTACACCACAAGGGGATCTCTTTCCCAAATCATTACGTATCAATTTTCCTTGTACTAATAATATGGATAAATACAAAACACTTATTACAAGGCTTCGCCAAACAATACAATAGAACATTCAGTATTCACATTTTATGGTGATTCTTAGTTAATTATCAATCAAGTTACAAACCTCTTTCAGATCAAAGATGATAAGTTGGTACTGTATAAGGCCATGGTGGACATTCTAAAAAAATAGATTGTCAACATACAGCTTGACTACATACCTAGGGCCAGTAATAGGATAGCGGATGCCATGGCTACCATTGGATCTTTGATCCATAGTACAGACAAGGCAAAATAATATTAGTTCCTCTTTGAACATATTTTAACACCTACTCATGAACCTTTGACCATCGTGATGATCTATGATATTGTTGGTCCCATCTCTATTTGGTAGTCATACCTATATAACTACCTTCACGATCACATCATTCCACCAAAGCTATCATGTTAACAACAAAAGCCTTTACACATCAAGCCTCTCGCTATAGCTTACTTGGCTCAATCATTTACTTCATAAGCTTTGATGGAACTCTGCTTCATTGTTTAGCTTCAGTAGAATCCACATTAGCATTAAGGGAAGTTCATGGAGTATGTGGAGCACACACTAGTGGGGGTGTCCTTGCTAAAAAGCTCCTACGTACTGGTTACTATTGGCCCACTATGGAAGCAGATGCAATTGCTTATGTCAAAATGTCTGACAAATGTCAAAGACATGTAAATTTGATTCATGCCTTGACTAGAAAACTCAAACCAATGCTTACACCATGGCCATTTTCAACATGGGGACTTGATCTCATTGGGAAGATTAACCCTACATCATCTGATGGCTATAAACACAATCTTACTTATACCAAATATTTCACTAAGTGGGTTAAATCTATACCCCTCACATGTTTGGAAAATAGATTTCTAAATTTATTTTCAACCATCTCATTTGCCTCTATGGTATCCCATCTAAAATTATATTTGATAATGGTAGATCATCTAAAAACAAGGATGTCAAAACCCTTTATGCCTAGTACAAAATCATCCAACATTATTCTACTACATATTACCTACAAGGTAATGGCCAAGCAGAGACATCTAATAAAACCATTGTCAACATCCTTGAAAAGATTGTCAATGATGTTGGACATGATTGGCACTTGAAATTTTTTTTCACCCTCTAGGCATATTGTACAAATTATCGTACTTCAATAGGAGCCACACCATATTCCCTAGTCTATGTGACTAAAGCCATTCTTCCCATCAAGGTTGAGTTACCTTCTCTTCGTATCTCATTGAAACACATCCTGAATGATGAAGATTATAGAGTATCTCACCTATAAGAATTAGAGTTATTGGACAAGAAGCACATGGTTGTTGTAAACAAACTTCAAGCATATCAGAACTGGTTACATGGTTAATATAACTGGTAGGTCAAACACAAAGAGTTTAAGCTTGTTTATCTTGTATTCAAGGAAAACCAAAAGAACAACATGATCGAGAAGAAAAAGAAGGGAATGTTCAAGCCCAATTGGGTAGGCCCATATGTCATTGTTGCCAATTATGGTTATGGAACATACATGCTCGCTGCAATAGATGGAGATGAACTTGATGAACCCATAAAAATCATACATCTCAAGCATTATTTTGTTTGAGACACCTGAAGTATTGTCTATGAGGCTCATTTATGTTGTACCATACTGTCATCTTCCTTGTATCATATTATATACCATTCCTACCATGCCTTCACTATCAACCACCATTGTTTTTACCCTCCCAATTAATGCTTTGTTACCTTGGTTATGATCCATTGGTTCTTCGAGCACCTTTAGAGAAGATTCATATCAAGTATCAATAGTTGATTCAGTATTCTAGACAGAGATAGTCTCTTGAACTAGTATGACATTGGTTTGGAAATTACATTCTTTATTTTTGTCACATTTTATTTCATTTTTAGTGTTACTAATTATAACCACCTTTGGGTAAATTCATTTCATGGACTCATATCATTGTTCCCTAATTAAAACTGCCTATGGGCAAATTAGGAGCAACACCTTTACCATGCCTTGTCGCATCACCTTTCCATTTCTATGCTATAACATGCCATTTACCTAATTCATAAAATTATTACTACTTAGTCGGATTCTTCCACTATAAGGCAGAACTACAGTAACTTGAGGTCTCATTTTGGGACTATGTAGTCCACTTCATGTGTAGGTTATCTCAATCACCTTTTGCTATGCTCATGCCATTTTGTGAGTATTTTAAGTTTGAAAACTCTTTCCATTTTGTGAGTAACATAAGCCATGCTCTCACCATTTTATGAGTTGGACCGTTTGGTCTCTCGTAATTTTCAATCGATTTGAGACACTTAGAAAATTCTAAAAATGTTGGTAATAGATCTAGAAAATCTTTAAAATCATAAAATCATGAAAATTGGCTTAGAATTTTCACGAGAGATATAAAGATATCAAAATTTTATGGGATGGGACATTCTATTTTTTTAATTTTTAGACTTTAGTCTTTTTCCTCCCATTTTTGAGAGAACTACATCATCTTGAGTTCCACACAAACTATGTAGGCAACACTTGGATACATGGAGTATCTCAGTCATACCTTCATCTTTTTTTACCACTTCTTTGCCTTAAGGATTATAAGACTCCTATCTATTTCAAAAGTAACCACTTGTCCTTTAGTTTTTCCATCCTTATTGGCTTTATCCATGTGCTCATGCCATTTTATGAGTACCTTCATTTTACACACTCATCATTTTGTGAGACCATTTCTATATTCCTCTATAAAACAATCATATTTTTTTATCATCAATTTTCTTTTATCCCATATCCTAGGAGAATTAAATTTGGCCTAAATTTTATATTGGATCTTGCCTCCATGGAACTATGTAGTCAACATCCACTTTCTTATGCATCTGGAGTCAGCTCGTCTACCCTTTCATTTTCATCCATTCCCCCCATTTTGTTTGTTTGTTTCATTGTCTCCTATAGTCTAGGGGCAATGTTTGTCATCTTCTTGTGTGTCATTGCTTCCCTATAGCTTATGGGCAACCTTGTTCCTTTTGTCTTTACATTTTTATACTTGTGTCATTGCTTTTTAGCTTAGGGGTCACCTTATCACCAAGCGTAATGCCTCTATTACACATGAATGAACAATTAATTATTTTTTTTGCACTAACATTGTCATTAACCATTATTTGTGTTTATTTACTTTTGTTTTGATTGTTTTGTTTATTAGTGTTTTGTCCATTTATTTGTTTGCCTGTTTGTTTGATGTCATTATTGTGCCTTGATTTAGTCTATGCATTCATTGGATGATTCCTTGTGCATTATAATTAAGTTTATCCATATTCATACGTCAACATTTTTATCATGGTTTTTATCATTGGTGCATTATTTTCACTTATTTATTAGATTGAGTGTCAATCTTTATGCATATTACGACCAAGTTATCATAATGTTTTATATCACGGTGCATACCATCCTATGCTACAATAAAAATTAGTTCGGTGGATCTTACAAGCAATGGTGCTGCATTACTTTTTGTTCACCTAAAAAATTCTTGATCTATCCAAATATTACCCAAATACAGTCATTAAATCATAAATGAATTTTAATCCCTACTAGTTAGATGTGCATATCCATCCTAGTAGGTATCCCAAATTCATGCCTATCCTCTTTTTCTTACTCTTACTCTGTGAATATGGATTCAATACGTAAGCCCCATTTTCTAATTTTCCATATTATCTTAAACCATAGGGCCAATGATTATAACTGTCTTTGGGCAAATCATTATATTTCAATTTGGTTGTTAATGATTATAAATGCCTTTGTACAAATCATTATCTTTATCCGCTCGACTGAGGCATTTTTCATTATGCTAATAATTATAACCGCCTTTGGGCAAATCATTATTTTCCACCTCATTATATTGATGATTATAATCATCTTTGGGAAAACCATCATTCTTATTTTTCCAACTAGGGCATTTCCCTATGCTACAGATTATAACCACCTTTAGTCAAATGAGTCTTTTCCACCCTCTTTTACCTTTAGGTCTCATCATTTCCTTCTTTTCAAGGGACCGATCACCGACCTCCTTTGCTACCTACTCCCTCGAGAGGGCATCCAAGGCTTATACATCACCTTCTAGGGCATTAGGAATAAAAGATATTTTCATTCTTTGAGAATATGTTACTATGATTATATCTTACAATGCCTTCCCAAATAGGAGAAAACTGTAGACGCTCCATTTTGGCCATAATTGGCTTTCGATCAGACTTCAAATTGATTTCTACTAAAAAATACAAATTAAGTTTAGGAATTACTGAATGTTCTAATTTCATCCACACATCAGACATTAGTACTCATAATTATGTTGAGGCATCCCTATTTGGGGTGTTATCCTGTACAAAATAATAACCTTTCATAGATTCATCTCTAGTCACCTTGTGACCTAACAACTAGTAGTTTAGCCTTTCGACCCATTAAGCGAGGCACTTGAATAATTCTTAAAATCATAAGCATAATGAATCAACTAATTAAACCAAATTAAAGGCTTAAGTGAATTTTCCATGTGCAATTAGTGAAAACAAATTTTACAATTTTTTTTTAATAAATACAAGGTCATGATGATGTCATCATCGTCAAAGTCAAGGAATTCAAAATATCTTCTTAAATGCAATAAATTCAAAAATAGAGAGCCATGCTTAATAAATGCGATCTCTATCCTGAATATTAATTTCATGTCCCCTCATTAATTTTGTTGGTTGAATATTTTGTTGATCAGCGTACTGATAAACAAAATAGGTCTGATCAGCCAAAGTAGGAAGATTAGTCATCCAAATGTGTAGGTTTACCACATCAGAAGGGGACTGATCTCTCCTCTCATCAAGGGGAGGTTCCCTATAGATAGGCTATATATATATATATATATATATATATATATATATATATATATATATATAAACAAAAAATAATACTCAAGGGTAGGATAAACCATTCATCTCTCTTTCTTCAGCGATGATGTGTGCAAATCAAAGGAGAAACTCAAGGAAAATGACAGAAAGCACTCCTCTTCTTTCAAAAGTACTATTCAGCAAGCCACAAGAATACTCCAGGTAGTAACAACAAAATGTAACAAAAGATGTAATAACCAACAAATCAAAATGTAGCACAAAGTCTACGCCTGAATTGCTCAAGAGTAAGATACGAAGGACAATGAGGGCACAAAGTCACCCCAAGGTCCTTACCATAGAAATGAAAAGAAAACACACTAAAGACAATTATGGGGGCACAAAGTCTCTCCACAGTTGACTCTTTAGGACACCTTCTTGACTACTGCCACTAATTCTGCTTGTTGAATTAAAAGAACAGAAGATATATTGAATAAAAAGACATAAGAATAGTTTCCTCAAAAATAAATATATTACAATGCAAAGTCTAAAAAACCACTTGCTTTCTTATTCCAATAACAAAATATGATAAACAAATTGAGCTCAAAGTCTCATAAGTGCCTTTCAATTTGGGCAGAGTTTCATTCTGATCGTCAAAAAGAGATCCTATTACAATAGAAGAGAGTTCCTTATATAGCCTCTTCAATAAGGACTTGGGAAGAGTAACACATCATGTTGCATTGGAATCTGTTAAGAATACAGGCTAGAACTTAGGGGCGTTTACCCATTTGATTTTATCAATGTAGAGACAAGTCATGCTATTGAAAGTTTTTAACTTTCAATGTCCACCTGGCGATCTGATCCTACCTTCATCATTCCTCCTTTTTTGGTTAATTGAATCAGAAGCTAGATTCAATTTGATGTTCTATTCCTTCCTCACTTTCTACTGGTCTTGGCCTTGAAGTCTGTGAATGCATTCGGGTCTGTAGATTCAAAGGATCAATGGCTATTTTATGAGCTTTAAAATTGACATTTGCACACCCGTCACTATGTTTTCAATGGCTAGTTCGTTGTGTTGAATTTGACATCATTGGGTGCGTCACCCCTTAGTCCTTCTTCGAATTTTTTGTTTGGCACTTATCTGAAAAGAATCTGCCCTTTGGGCAGTCTTTAGATGGCCTTCGAGCTTCTGGTTTTACATCTTCCCGAAGGGAAGGTGACCCTTCAGCTTCAGGGAAGTATTCTTCAATTTGGCAGCTGAGAGTCCCCCGTAAGGGCACCCACCCTTCGAGGTTCTTCGATGGCCTTTTCCTTAAGAGTCTCTTGCAGCCTTTTTCTTTATCAGAATATTCATCAGGCTTTCCTGCAGACAATTCCTGTGGGTATTTTCCCCAGGCTTTCTCCACGGACAAATTCCCATGGACAAAAAGTCTGGGGACAAATTCCTGTGGACAAAAAGTCTGTGGAAATTTCTTGCCTTTGTAAAATCCTTTGGATTTTCCTGCACCCACGGCCGGTTCTTGAATTCTTTCAGACTTTTTGTCTGAAGGAATTCCTTCAGACAAAAAGTCCGAAGGAATTTATGCCTTTATTTACCTTAGTCTTTTTCGAATTTCAAAAGAATTACCTTTGCAGCATTTTTTGAAAATGACCCTTTCAAAGGGTACTATCGTTGACCAAGTGCACTCAGCAAGGCCACTTGTCCTTCAGGAGGCTCTTTGAACTTTTACATTGGATCGCTCCTTTGAACCAAGTTGTTGAACCACTCTGTTGAACCAAGGCGTTGAACTGCTTGGTTGAATGAAATGTTGAACCAAGTTGATGAACCAAGCTTTGAACCAAAATGGTTCAAGTCGATGGTTCAATTGAATGAACCAAGTCAATGAACCGCTCCATTGAACCACAAGACATTGAACCTCTTCGTTAAACCAAGACACTGAACCTAGCGGATGAACTGAGTCATTGAACCATTTGTTTGAACCAACCGTTGAACTAAGTTTTGGTTCAACGGTTCAAATGAAGCCTTTGAACCATGTGTTTGAACCCGTCTTTGAACCAAAAGACATTGAACCAAGCTTTGGTTCAATGGTTCAAACGAAGCCTTGAACTGATTGACAAACCGTTTGATTGAACCAAAGGATGAATCAAAGTGTTGAAACAAAGTAGATGAACCAAATGAGTGAAACAAAGCGTTGATGCTTGCCGATGGAGATTTTTGTTTGAACCAAGGTAGTGAAACAATTTCAAAAATGACCAAGTGTTAGAAACTAATTTTTTTGGTTGAACCCACCTGTAGAAGCCTTTGAACCTATGGAAATGAACCTGCCTATAGAGTTTGTAGAATCCAAGTCCATAGTTTTCTCTATCCTTGAAAGAGTTCATAGAAATCAACCTATGAAGCCCATTGAACTTGGTCGGCAGAGTCCGTAGATTTCTCTTCTTACTAAGTCCGTAGATTCAAGCTTACAGAGTCTGTAGATTTAAGCCTGTAGAGTTCATAGATTTAAGCTTACAGAGTCTATAGATTTAAGCCTGTAGAGTCCGTAGATTCCTGAAAAGCTTGAAAAATGAGGAATTTGAATGCCTAGGACAAATTTTGAAAAGGGAAGAGACAATTTTGGTCTGTAAGACCAAAATATTTCAAATGTTGTCCCAAAAATGAGTGATATTTTTGGAGGACAATAACTAGCTCCAGTTGGAAAACTTCTGTCAATTGAAAAAAGAATTGAAAGGAGTAGAATCTAGAATCTCCAATGTCTTCATGTGTACCACTGGGTTACGAAGTCATATTACCCAAAAATGAAAGGCATCAAAAATAGAAACAAACAAAGAAAAATAGAATTAAAATCTATACAAATATACAAATGTACAAATGGGATGATCTGATACTTCAAAAATTGAAGTATTTTAGATGCTGCTTCTTGGGAGACAGTTAAAATAGTGCTCTATTCTGATAAACCAGCAAGAAGACATTTTGCCCCCAGAAACGGTGATGGGCGAATGGAGCTCTCCACCAAAAAACCAATTTTCGGTGTCTTTCTCTTGGCCTTTTCTTCTTCTTGTTCCAAGGCGGGATGTGGTTTTCAAACTAAAAACCATAACTCCTTACTCTCTTGGTGAAGGAATCCTTTGCCTGATTTTGATTTGTAGCAACATGGTCCATTATCGTAATTTATTGTTCAGCTGGTTCAATCCAGCACATGATCGGATTGTCCACATCAAACTCCTGACAAACTATCAGCTTAGCATCTCCTTTGATGTGAAGGAGTTTGATTTCTTCATCTTGAACACTCTTCAATTCGGGCAACAGAGATTCACATTCAGCTGTGTTGTTGGTGTTGCTGACTTGAAAATTACATGAAAAAAGAATATCTCCTTGAGGAGATATCAATATAGTCCCAACTTCATCATTGGTGGAAGAATTGTTGTCATTATCAGAACCTGATCTCCTATCAGATTTCTCTTCATTAGAGATGGAAGATCCTTCCTTACTTGTACTGCACTCTACCAATTCTCCTAAAGTCTTGTTTGGATCAATTCCTGGATTGTCAGCTATAGGAAATTCGTAGAAACATGAACATCTTTTGTGGTAAATAAATAATTACCCCTACCTGAAGACTCAAACAAAATTTATGCTCTAGGGGTTGATGTTTGGATGACCACGTATTTTGCCTCCTTTTTAGGGAGCAATCTCTTCATCAGGCCTTGGACAGGGATCCTTGCTTCAAACAGGTCCATGCTTAATTCTCCTCCTACGTCCTTGCAAAAACTTTGTCTAAGCAAAATGCCATAAGATGCTGGGACGTCAGCCACCAAGATAATCATCCTTATTCTCTTATCTGGAAAGGTTGTCAATGCAAATTGGGCATCTTTAATTTGCCCCAGTAATGGTACTTGCTTGTTCTCCATGGAGAAACATCTCTAAAAAGTTTTGGTCAATATGAGACCCAGAGACTCAGCTACTTTAGCAGGCATGACATTGTCAGATGCACTTGAGTCTATAATACGGTTACTCAGCTTGTGGCCATTAATTAACAAAGAAACATAGAAAAGTTTTATTTTTTTGGGAGCAGTTGGAGGAGTAAAGACAAGATTATTTGGAATAGGTATGTTCTTTGGAGAATCAGGAATTACCTTTTTAGCTTTTTGTCCTGCAAGGACGGTTTGATTCTTGACACATTGGATCAGCTTATCTAATTGATCAAAATTGGATTGCAAGTATTCAAATTTAGACATTTGTATTTTTGTCTTTTTGACATGATGAATTATGTCAAATGGTTGAATTAGACTAGGAATAGAGAAAAGCATTTCAACCTTTTAGATTTTAGGAGGGATGGGAGGAGGGCTGGTTTGCAAAATGGGAGTAGAAGGTGAAGGTGAAATTGATGTACTTACATTTTGAGTGATCACCAGATCCTTTGACTGAAAAGGAAGAGGGGTTTCACGCTTAGCAATTGTAATTGTTGGTTGAGGTTGCTCCTCTATCTTCCCTTTATCAGCTTGCTAGATTGATTGGTTCTTGGATCTGGTAAACACTGCATATGATCCATCAATAGCTTCTCCTTTGCTTTCGGGTTCATCTTGGTAGTTCAAGAAACCAATGTGAGAGTCGCCAGCTGATTCTTCTCGATTGTCTTTGAGAAGATCAGTGTCATTTTCTTGATTCAATTCAGGCTAGAAAGAGAATTTTGATTCTGCTTCAAGATATCCCATTGCTGAATTGGTTGGAGGAACTTCCAGGGCAAGTTTCCCTTATGGGGGAGGAAGGTGATTCTATTGCCCTTGATTCCTGAAAGCATTGCCCTGATATGACTGATTTGGGAATGTCCTTGGCATATCTCTGTATGAAAGAACAGAAGACATTCCTTGTGCCATTTGCTTTTTCAAGGCTAGCACTTCATTTGCCAGCTTTTGCACCATTGGATCAGTGGTGCCTGTAGATAAATATTCAAAAGATGATGAAGGTCTATTTTTGTTTGGATCTCTTATTATCTTCCCTGCTAAGATGAGATCATCTTCTACCTTAGTGGCTAATAGTTGAGCTGCAGTAAGATCTATTTGACCAGCACGTCTCAAAAAAAAACTGACTTCAGGCAACTAAGAATTAATGAAGAAGCATTTAAGATTCTCAGCTGCAGGTCGAGCAATTACAATAATTCTATTCCTCAATTTGTTAAATTTGGCTATGAAGTCCCTCATTGGTTCATGAGACTCTTTTTTCATCTGTGTAAGTTGAGCCAGAAGTGCATGTGCATCTTCTACAGGTGAGACTCTTTTTTCAAACTTATCTTTGAGAGTATTCCAATCAGTCACTAACTGAGCCTGTAGATGATAAAACCAATCTACAACAGCACCTTGTAATGTCTCCATAAAAAGCCTGACTGCTACATCTTCAAATTCTACTCTGATTACTCCACAAGCTATGCTGAAGGCTGCAATGTGTTCATCAGGATGAACTTTCCCATCACCATAGAATTTGAAGAAATTTTTCCTTGAACTGCGTGGAAGCTCATGTAGAGGTGGAGTAAGATTGAGAGGACCGAAAGCTTTACCCCAGAGGCCTTGAACTGCCATTGTAGGATTATGAAAAGGAGGGATAACAAATCTCAGAGGGGTAATTATAGGCAAAGCTTTATCAATAGCAGAAGTAGATACTTTGTTTGGCAATGGAGATTTGACTTTAGTAAGAGGAAAGCTCTTGGTTCGTTGGAGATGAGATGGTGAAGGAAACAGATCAAAATCACTTTGCTGTACCAAATTGAATACTAAGTCAACGATACCTTTAGCCCTTTGGCTTCGTGTATACCTTGAATCTACCAGATTGTGAAACAAAAATGGAAAAGAATTGACCTTGTTTCAGTTAAAGCTTGAGGCTTTGAACTATGCGTTCTTTCCAGGTTAGTGTGGAGGTGAATGGATAGATTATAAATGGATAATGGATTTTATATCCTCACTGAAGTCACCAAAAATTGTTGGTTGAATATTTTATTGATCAACGTATTGATAAACAAAATAGGTCTGATCAGCCAAAGTAAGAAGATTAGTCGTCCAAATGTGTAGGTTTACCACATCAGAAGGGGACTGATCTCTCCTCTCATCAAGGGGAGGTTCCCTATATATATATATATATATATATAAACAAAAAATAATACTCAAGGGTAGGACAAACCATCCATCTCTCTTTCTTCAGAGATGATGTGTGTGGATCAAAGGAGAAACTCAAGGAAAATGACAGAAAGCACTCCTCTTCTTTCAGAAGTACTATTTAGCAAGCCACAATAATAATCTAGGTAGTAACAACAAAACGTAACAAAAGATGTAATAACTAGAAAATTGAAATGCAGCACAAAGTCTACGCCTGAATTGCTCAAGAGTAAGATACGAAGGACAATGAGGGCACAAAGTCACCCCAAGGTCCTTTACACAGAAATGAAAAGAAAACACACTAAAGACAATTATGGGGGCACAAAGTCTCTCCACAATTGACTCTTCAGGACACCTTCTTGACTGTTGTCACTAATTCTGCTTGTTGAATTAAAAGAACAGAATATATATTGAAGAAAAAGACATAAGAACAGTTTCTTCAACAACAAAGATATTACAACACAAAGTCTGAAAAACCACTTGCTTTCTTATTCCAATAACAAAATATGATAAACAAACTGAGCTCAAAGTCTCAGAAGTGCCTTTCAATTTGGGCAGAGTTTCGTTTTGATTGTCAAAAAAAGATCCTTTTACAATAGAAGAGAGTCCCTTATATAGCCTCTTCAAGAAGGACTCAAGAATAGTAACACATCATGTTGCATTGGAATCTGTTAAGAAGACAGGATAGAACTTAGGGGTGTTTACCCATTTGATTTTATCAATGCAAAGAAACAAGTCACACTATTGAAAATTTGCAACTTTCAATGTCCACCTGGCGATCTGATCCTACCTTCATCATTCCTCCTTTTCTGGTTAATTGAATCGGGTCTTGGATTCAATTTGTTGTTCTATTCCTTCCTCGCTTTCTACTGGTCTTGGCCTTGAAGTCTATGAATGCATTTAGGTCTGTAGATTCAAAGGATCAACGGCTATTTTATGAGCTTTAAAATTGACATTCACACGCCTGTCACTATGTTTTCAACGGCTAGTTCATTGTGTTGAATTTTACGTCTTCAAGTGCATCACCCCTTGGTCCTTCGAGTTTTCTGTTTGGCACTTACCTGGAAAGAATCTTCCCTTTGGGCGGTCTTTGGATGGCCTTCGGGATTTTAGTTTTACATCTTCCCGAAGGGAAGGTGACCCATTCAGCTTCAGGGAAGTATTCTTCAATTTGGCAGCTGAGAGTCCCCCGTAAGGGCACCCGCCCTTCGAGGTTCTTTGACGGCCTTTTCCTTAAGAGTCTCTCATGGATTTTTTCTTTATCAGACTATTCATTGGGCTTTCCTGCAGACAATTCCCGTGGGTATTTTCCCTAGGCTTTCTCCGCAGACAAATTCCCACAGACAAAAAGTTTGGGGACAAATTCCCGCGGACAAAAAGTCCTCAAAAATTTCCTGCCTTTGTAAAATCCTTTGGCTTTTCCTGCGCCCATGGCCAGTTCTTGAATTCTTTCAAACTTTTTGTCTGAAGGAATTCCTTCAGACAAAAAGTCTGAAGGAATTTATGCCTTTATTTGCCTTGGTCTTCTTTGAATTCCGAAAGAATTACCTTTGCGGCCTTTTTTGAAAATGACCCTTTCGAAGGGTACTTTTGTTGACCAAGTGCCCTCCACAAGGGCACTTGTCATTTGGGAGGCTCTTTGAACTTTTACATTGGATTGCTCCTTTGAACCATGCTGTTGAACCACTCTGTTGAACCAAGGCTTTGAACCACTTGGTTGAACCAAACGTTGAACCAAGTTGATGAACCAAGCTTTGAACCAAAATGGTTCAAGCCGATGGTTCAATTGAATGAACCAAGTCGATGAACCGCTCCATTGAACCACAAGACGTTGAACCTCTTCGTTGAACCAAGATGTTGAACCTAGCAGATGAACTAAGTCGTTGAACCATTTGTTTGAACCAACTGTTGAGCCAAGTTTTGGTTCAATGGTTCAAACGAAGCCTTTGAACCATGTGTTTAAACCTGCCTTTGAACCAAAAGACATTGAACCAAGCTTTGGTTCAACGATTCAAATGAAGCCTTGAACCGATTAATGAACTGTTTGATTGAACCAAAGGATGAATCAAAGCGTTGAAACAAAGTGGATGAACCAAATGAGTGAAACAAAGCGTTGATGCTTGCCGATGGAGATTTTTGTTTGAACCAAGGTACTGAAACAATTCTGAAAATGACCAAGTGTTAGAAACTGATTCTTTTGGTTGAACCCGCCTGCAGAAGCCTTTGAACCTATGGAAATGAACTTGCCTGTAGAGTCTGTAGAAACCAAGTCCGTAGTTTTCTCTATCCTTGAAAGAGTCTGTAGAAATCAATCTATGAAGCCCGTTGAACTTGGCCTGCAGAGTTCGTAGATTTCTCTTCCTGCTGAGTCCATAGATTCAAGCCTGCGGAGTTCATAGATTTAAGCCTGTAGAGTCTGTAGATTTAAGCCTGCAGAGTCTGTAGATTTCTGAGAAGCTTGAAAAATGAGGAATTTGAATGCCCAGGAAAAATTTTGAAAAGGGAAGAGACAATTTTGGTCTGTAGGACCAAAATATTTCAAATGTTGTCCCAAAAATGAGTGATATTTTTGCGGGACAACAAATTTAACTAGGGTTAACCTTAACTCACTTAGGGTTAGTTCAAACACAACTGTAGTTAGTTTTAACCTAAGTACACTTGGGTGAGATTTAAACTTTGGAGGCTATAAATACAAGGCGTCACCCATTGATCTTTACGATTTTTATGTGCAATGTTATTATGTCAAAATACCTCCTAAAATCTTCATTGTAAAGTCACCATTTCCATTTCACAAGCCAAGCCAAGCCAAAGCCACCCAACATTACCAAGGTGCCAAGGAGAAGTGAAGCAATGGAGTTTCATTGACAAAGATTTCTTGAGCACATAGCCGAGCACATCAATCCATGGCCAACTCACAACACTTGCTCTCATGGAAGGTAAGATCTCTTATTTTGCTTTCATTATGTTAGTTATTTGTTTAGTTATCTAGTTCCTTGAGTGTCAAGGCCAGAGGTGTTAATTTTTAGTGTGTTTGTTTTGATTTGATTTATTGACTAACACCATAATAATCTCCCCTCTATGTCAATCTCCTTGATCACAAATACTAGAGTTAGAGTTTAATTTTCACAAAAATAAGATTGAAGATCCCAAGAAGATAAAGTTTGTAAGAATGATATTGTTAGTGTGCATAGTTGTGTATTGGAAAGGTCTCCAACAAAGGATAAAAGAAGGAATAAAATAAAAGTGAGAAGATGGGAACATTTGTTTCCCAAGTTGATGAGGAATTTAGTGCGCCCAAGAATGCACACATAGTGGTTGAGGAAGATTTAAAGTTGAAAGGCAATGAGAAAACAAAGTTTCCATGTGAGAAACCAAATCTGTTTTGAGGAACAACAATGATTCAAATTGGGTATTCAATATGAGGGACACCATGTCAACTATTAGGAGCTAGGGTGTTAATGAAAATCCAAACACTATACTGAATTGACACATATTTTCAAAAGTAATAAATAAATCTTTATTATAAGATGATAATAGTGTTTCTAAAAAGAAAGCAATATTGATTGAAGAGATATCAGTTGTCCACTCTGAATTAAAATAGGGAAAGCCCTTGTCTTATTTCTATACAAAACTAATAAAAAATCACTTTAGAGTTAAACATATCTAATAAAATCCACTCAACATACATAGACATGAAAATATGACAACTCCTAAAAATAAGAGTTCTCCCAGAAGAAAAATTGCTAATAATAACTAGTTGGGTGGGGCCACCTTGTCAGGGTCAACATTTCTTGTTATTATCTTATTTTTTATTCTAATATCATTTCAGAGAGCTCAAATTTTTAGGAAGATGTTCATATTCCTAATGCAATGAGTTGATGCTTTCTGAGCTCCAAAAAAATCTTTGAAGGCCATTGAAAATTGCAATTTATGTCATGTTGATTTTTTTTGGGAAATCATAACTTTTCAAAAGTAAACCATTACTCTTATCTAGTGGTCCCTAGTCATTTTCAAGATCATTCATCATACTTTAAGAAGAAATAGGCTTTATTGCATCTAGATCTTTACCAAAATGTTGATTTTTTGGGTGAATTTGATTGTTGGTTAGCAACATTCCGTGGTGAGGAAGCTACCCTACCTTGATCATTCGATATAGTGAATTTTTTTTTATGTATTATATATTTTACCGGTCTATCTATGATTTTATCAATGTGGAATGATGTTGAAAAGTCAAGGTTTAACTTTATGACATGCAACTATTCAAAAATATTTGAAGCGTCAAAGAGAGAGGTAGAAAATATTGTTGGAGCAGTTCTACATTGTGTATACACTTTATATTTTTGTTTTTTAATCACTTTACCAACAATTTCACCTATAGGGGTTTGTCTATGCATCAATCTCTCTAAGTGCACACCTTAAAGGGTGCACCAAGAATGGGGTGGGTTCGGTTCATGGTACTTTGCAAGAGATATTTGCATACTATTCTATCATATATTTATTACTATTGGTATGACCTCATCTAAGTCTCTTTTTGTCTTACCTCTCCATCTACTTTCTATTCAGTCTTGCAAGCAACCTTCTATTCCTAATGTATCAGCCATGTGAGGCCCAATTTTATCAGTGCTTGTTTTTGAACTTTTTTGTTATTTTTGAATAAGACATACTATTTATGTTATTTTATGCACAAGAAACTTATTTTTATATTATGACTAAGACAATTTATGTAGATGATGCTATTAGTTTGATTACATGAGAATTAATTAGTTGCTAGTTTTAGATGATTTTAGTTGTTCATTTAATGTTTTTTGTATTATTCTTCTAGTAGAACTAATACCTTTTTAGCATGTGATTTGAGTATACATTTTTTTGGATGCTATCACATTGACATTTTCTCATGATTTTATTGAGATGTTACAATTTGAAATATTACTATGTATGTATAATGTATTTATTGATGTTATTTGAGATATTTACATTTAGTTACTTAACCCATTCAAGGTAGTGCAATTTTATTGGTGAAGTGATGTGTCGATGACAAGAGGCCAAGTGATGGAATGATCCATGTGTATCCTTTGTGCATCTAAACACACTCCTCATTTTATATTATATGTAGATCTTGCACCTCACATAATTATGTGCATTACTTTGCAAGAAGCTTGTTCATACTCCCACGCACAAGTCTTGCACTTACTCACATACTTTCATGTAATGATCACCTTAGATCCCAATATACACATATCACTGTGCACTCCTTAGATCATATTCTTGCATGCCTCACTAGCATCCACTCATAGACTAGCCTACTTTGTTGGGCCCTAGATCAACACAACCATGTGATGGGATACCCTGACTATGTGCCTCAACTAGTTGTCCTAGATTAGCTCAGACTCCTAGGATTGATTATCATTAGCTATTAGCTAGGATTATCAAGATCATAACTGTTAGTGAACATTCAATAATTGTGCGACTGAATCAGTTGTCACCGCTCAGTTGGGAACTCCACCATCGGCATGAAAGGAGGGTGAGATGTGTATACTCCACATTCATTGTATTCTACAACAGATATTTGTAACTACCCTTGTAATCATGCACGTTAAATATGTAACATATACATGTGGACTTAGATGGTTAAATAGTTAGGTTGATGCAATACATAAACATAACATAGATAGCTTGCTCTGCATACCTATTCTATAACACATACACTAGAACACATATTACCTATTTTATCTATTCTTTCATTATGAATAAAAGTTACATTTTTTGCAAGTAAGAATTCCACTCCATTGAATGTGTGTTTGATTGTTCTATCTGAATATGTCTCTGCACATCTACTTTGCCCAATAAAACTTGGTTGTCCCTCGCACATTTGATCTTGGGCCCCGTGGTGTGGATCAGGGAATCAAGACTATGCCAAGCATGGGTGCACCAATGGAATTAGCTGAGTAATGTCCCACATGACACCTTTAAACTTAAAATCCAATCTTATTGTTATCTTATAACCTAGTTTAAAGTGTTGAATTTTGGACCCTTTGGCACTATTCATACATTTTTGCATACCTTATGAGTCAATTTACATTTTTAGTAAATTATAAAGGTACATAAGTAACCCAGTTTAGTTGTGTCTCTTACTAAAAAAAATCGGATGAAAAATTAGACCAATGTTTTCAAGTTGGTAAAAAGTGAAGCATAGACATTGATAGGTGTATTTAATCCCCTTTTGACCAAATGGACAAAACTTATACTTTTTTAGAGTGTTGAATAAGATTTATGACAACCCGTGTGACAATTTATGGCATGGGGAACATAACACATTTATGAGCATGGGTAAGTCTTGCTTACCCACATGAGTTTCTAAGAAAAATTATTACATGGGAAGACTTTTTGAAAAAGGGCCAAGGAATGGGAAGGGACAAGCATCACTTTCCCATTGGATATTGAATTTTAGTTCCGCTTCTATAAGAAAAAGGAAAATCCTTTCTTGGAAGGATTTTTTTCTCTTTTTTCATTTTTGAGAGTGGAGTTAGAGATTGAGAAGAAGGAAGAGAGCTTGGAGAAGTAGAATAAGAGCTTGATTTTGGAAAGAGATAGATTGCAATAAGGCACCTTTATGAGGTTTTATTGTGTAGAATCAAGTGGTGGAATTAATGAAGATCCTTCCACTTCACCCATGAAATTGTTATTTCAATTATTTTTTTTAAAAATCACCTCTTTCCTTGTTGTATGGGTGTTTTTAAGTTGTATGGCCATTTGGATTACCCTCTTTTTCTTGTTGCTTGCCATGGTTGAGCCTATAACCACCACGTGTTTTTAGGCTCTTTTGAGGCATGGATATGATCAATCCACATTCATTTGTTTTTTATTTTTTCAACCCATTTTATGATTTAAAATTACAATTTTATGATACCCAAATGGACGTAGCTTGTTTATATGGTATGTGCCTTCAATAAGAGTCATATTTCAAAGTCTTCCTATTTGGATCCATTGCACGGGGTTTGGTTGAAGGGAAAAATTATGTTCTAAGGTCCTCCCATGGCAAGGGAGAAGGGTTTGGGTAAGGAGAGACATTATAAAGTCCTCATTCTTTTACCCCATAGTGTGGAGAGTGTAAATTCTCATTCACAATGGATGAATTTAGAGTCTTTCTAAGTGATAAAAATCATTTGTGGTTAAAGTTTATCCCTCATATGTTTTATATTTTTTTCCCAAATAAAACATCATATTTTTTATTCTAGCATAGAATGAAAAACACATTCTTAAGGTGCAGTAAAGCACATTACATAAAAAGGAGTACAAGAAGAAGCCCCAATAGGTAATAAGTGAATACAACAATCGAAAAGCTTGACACCACGAATTTCCAAAAAACAACTCACAAGAATGATTCCCAAAGAAAGAAGTCCACAAATTCAGACCACAAATGTAGAAAAAATAGAAGTAAACAACCACAAGAGAAAGCTTAAAACACAAAATAGTGCCAGTATATGACCAAGGTGTCTATATTGGAAATCTAAGCTCATACTATATACCGTCATGAGATTCAGTAAGTAGAATATGCCCATATATCATCTGTAAACTCTCTTTAGATAAATTATTTGTTGTTATGTTATGTTCCCTATAGATGTGGGTAAAGGAAATATTCTCAAAAGTGGCAGAAATCTCCTTCATTTGTGTAGCTAAGGGAAGTAGGACCACATTCTGGATAGCGTTTTCATTGTCCATCCACTTAATGACCAGTTGTGAATCATTGTAAACATGGAAATTCTTGATAGTCTAGTTCAATTACAATCTTAGCAATTATCTAAGAGCTAAGAACTCACCTAGGTTATTAGACCCATTCTTGACATTTGCTTTGAATTTGTAATAATGAGTCTTAGTGAAAAACAGATACCTCCAATGCCACAAACTTGATTCTGACCTTGGCAAGCCCCATCTAAAAAAAACCCAAGGGTTGTTATCTTCAATTCTTAGTTCTCCAATATGTCATGGGATTTTTTCTTTGATTTATTTATGACGTAACCAAAAAATAGATGCCACTTGTGAATATATTTGGAAATTAGGAGATTGTTTATTTTCAAAGATTAATGTATTACGGGCAAGCCAAATTCCCCATAAAACTAGAAAGGGAACAACTTCGTATTCCTTGAGTTCCTGTCTCTGGAACTAATTGTGTATGCATTCTTCGACAGTGGAGCCTTACCATAAAGTCCCTAAATGCAACCATTGTCTTATTTCATGCCAAACCTAAAATGCAAAAAGACATTGTACAAATAGATGAGTAGTATTTTCCCCCTTAGTCATACATAGGGTGCAAATCCATGGTCCCTATTTATTTTTTTTGTAACTGCTCCCAAGTCAGAATCCGATTATTTATAGCAAGCCACATAAATAGGATAGTATTCATCAGAGTTGTGACCTTCTAGATCTTGGTCCACCACCAAATTTTGGCACCATCAAAAGTAGCTCGAAGGTCTTGGTATCCAAATATCATGTATATTTCCTTGTAGACTTATTCTTAGACCAGCCTAAGTAGTTCACAAGTATGATATGGCATCTTTGAAGTTCATAAATATAAACATTCCAAGTAGTGACCCCTTCGCCTCCAAGTCCCAATGTATTAGCAAACTGCCATCCTTGCCTCCAAATATCAGTGGTCTCCAAGTCTACCATCTAATTCAGAGTGAAATAACTAATATCATTGAGTGACTAGATCAACTCTAGGGGTAGAAATATGTTGTTACAACCCAAGATAGCATCAGCGCCAATTTTGACACGAGATCCATTGCTTACCTTCTATGCAAGATGTTTCCCTATAATGGGGAAAGACATAACCAAAGCTTTCCAATGATTTGAGACATTTTAAACTCTTCTTTTCACTTCTTATCCAATCAATAAGTGTGTCTGGAGCAATATATTTCTGAACTATAATGCTCTTCCACAAGCTATCCTTAGTGATCAATTTCCAAAGACTTTTCACTACTAGAGATTTACCAAAAAAGAGGATGTTCTTTATACCCCATCCCCCCTCATCCTTCGACTTGGAAATGGATTTCCAGCTTGACAAGTGTGAGCCTACTTTGTCCCTTGATCCTTGCCATAGAAAATTAAAACAAAGTTCCCTGATCTTCTCCAAAACACCCTTTGGAATATGAGTTAGGGAGTGCCAATAAACAAGGATTGCTTCCAAAACTGATTTGATCAAGGTAAGTCTTCCCCGTCTAGACAACCACCTATTGCACCAAAAGTAAATTATCTTTTCAAGCTTGCTCAATAACCAACCCCAGTCCTTTTTGCCATAGGCATTAGGTTTCAATATGAAACCAAGATACTTAAATCCCTCCATAAATCCAACTTATTGTACATAAAAAGATTCAGTATAATTTGTTCTTCCATTTTGATATTTTTGAAGCCAATAGCTGATTTCTGATGATTTATTTCTATGCCAGTAGCTTTACAGAACAATTGTAATAATTCCTACAGCTTTGTCCCCACTATAGCCGAGCCTCTGAAAAAGAGTAGAACATCATCCACAAGTAAAAGGTGCGAGAGAAAAATATTTTCCCCAATATTAATACCCTACAATCTTCCACTTCTATTGGATTCAATTAAAGACCTGCTGAGACCTTCCAAAACTAATAAGAAGAGGTAAGGGGACAATAGACAATCTTGTCTCAAGCCTCTAGTAGGTTTAAAAAAGGAAGAAGTCATGCCATTGATTAAAACAACAAAAGACATAGAAGTCACACATCCCATGATCTAATTAACAACATGCATACAAAACCCTACATGGATCATAAGTAATCTTAAGTACAACCAGTTGGTTCAATCAAAAGCTTTGGATAAATCCAATTTAACCACTATAGCTAGCAATTTTATGGAGTGTAGACCCTCTTGCATAGTCCCAATAACTTCATGAATGTGTCTTCCTTCTAAAAAGCCAAACTATTCAAGAGAAATAACATCAGAAAGTACCCTTTGAATGTTGGGGGATCAAACCAACAATAGATTACAATTGTGACAGCAATAAACGCAGAAATAAATTAGATAGATAAGTAACTGAAATGATAAATAGCACAGAACAAGATATACAAAAAAACACCCTGAAAACTTGTATTGAAACTCTTTACAATAGGAATACAATGAAGAAACTTCGTTCTTCCACACCTCTCTCAGATGCACACAAGATCTCTCACTAGATCTCTATTCCTCAAGAGCTCTCTCTCAAGTACAATCAAATCCAACAACCTGGATTGATGCAACTCTGTACTGTCCTTCAAACATTCACAATGTTCTACTATTACAGTTCTACACTTCATTCTACTACACTAAGCTAAGAAGATCTTTCCTACATATAGAAATAGGAAACTTGAGCATGCTCTTACAACAAATAGTTAAGCCTCTTCAACAAGGGCTCTAAAAATAATATTGCTAATAATAGAGACGCGAGATTGAGACTACAACTCAAACTCATCATGCAAACACTCGCTTCTGTCTTCGAAAATCGCTTTCTGAACACACAGGTAACCGACGTCGATTCTTGCATGTTCGCCTGTGACCGTCATCGGCCGACCCTATTGCCGACGTCGACGCTTCTGCAACTGCTACTAACCGACGTCGGTCGCTCCTGACCAACGCCAGCGTCTGTGTAGACCCGAACCTGTTTTAGTATGCTCCTTGGTGAAGCTTTTAGCTCCACACCCTAACAATCTCCCACTTGGAGATAAACCAGCTGCACCAACCTGTACAGCAACATCTTCTAGCTCCTCCATCTTCAACTCAATCATGAAGACCAATAGAAGTTGAATGAAGATTCAACTTCTCCTTCGTAACCGGCTTTGTTAGCATATCAGCAGGATTCTTGTCTGTATGGATTTTCTCCAACTTCAACTCACCATCTTCCAATACCTGCCGTATGAAGTGGTACCTTAGCTGTATGTGCTTGGTTCTTGAATGAAAAGCCGAGTTCTTGGCCAAATGGATTGCACTCTGACTGTCACTATACAATCTGCAACTCCCATGCTCCCTTCCAAGCTCTTCCATGAACCGTGTCATCCATATCATCTCTTTGCTAGCTTCTGTAGCTGCAATATACTCTGCTTCTGTAGTTGACAAGGCAACAACCTTTTGCAACTTAGATATCCAACTAACTGTTGTTCCACCTACAGTAAAAATATAACTTGTGGTGCTCCTCCTGCCATCCAAATCCCCTACCATATCTGAATCTACATAACCATGTAGAGAAGTATCTGAACCTCCATAGCAAAAATGCTTGCTGCTGGTTCCTCTCAGATATCTAAGGATCCATTGAACCGCTTTCCAATGTTCCTTACCTGGATTGGCCATATACTTACTTACTACTCCCACTGCTTGGGCAATATCTGGTCTAGTACACACCATTGCATACATCAAACTCCCTACTGCGGAAGAATATAAAACCTTACTCATGTACTCTACCTCTTCATGTGAATTAGGACATTGTTCTTTACTCAACTTAAAATGTCCAGCCATAGGTGTACTTACCGGTTTTGCATCCTGCATATTAAACCTCTCCAACACCTTGCTCACATAATCTTCTTGAGACAATATCAACCTGTGGTTTTTTCTGTCTCTCCTAATGCTCATGCCAAGGATCTTCTTCGCTGCTCCCAAATCCTTCATAGCAAACGTTTGAGCTAACTTCACCTTAAGCTCAGAGATATCCTACATGTGAGACCCTGTAACCAGCATGTCATCTACATACAACAATAGAATAATATATCTACCGTTATCAAATCTCTTGAAATAAACACAATAGTCCGATTGACACCTACTGTAGCCATGCTCAGTCATAAACCTGTTAAATTTTAAGTACCATTGCCTTGGAGCTTGCTTGAGGCCATACAAGCTTTTCTTTAACCTGCACACAAACTTCTCCTTACCCTTGACCTCAAATCCTTCTGGCTGTTCCATATAAATTTTCTCATCCAAATCTCCATGAAGAAACGTTGTCTTAACATCTAGCTGCTCGAGATGCAAATCCTCAAAAGCAACCAAAGACAATACAACCCTTATAGAAGTCATCTTAACAACAGGAGAAAAAATTTCACCAAAGTCAATACCTGGCTTTTGTGCAAATCCTTTCACTACTAATCTGGCCTTGTATCTCATCTGTCCATCTTCACTTTCTTTCAACCTGTAGGTCCATCTGTTCTTCAGTGTTCTCTTACCAGCTGGCAACTCAACCAAATCCCATGTTTGGTTCTCTCTTAAGGACTCCATCTCCTCAACCATGCCACGCTCCCACTTACTCCTGGACTCCACCTGTAATGCTTCTTCAAAACTCTCTGGTTCTCCACCATCGGTTAGCAATAAATAATATAAGGAAGGAGAATATCTAATTGGAGGCTTACTTACCCTTTCAGACCTCCTGATGGGTGTCTTGGACTCGTTCTCAACAATCTGTCCACCCTAATTTTCTGACAGTGACCGACCTCGGCCACCTGTAGACCTGTTACTGGCCGACGTCGGTTCTGCCTGACCGACCTCGGTGCCTGGTCTGCCGACGTCGGTCTCTGTATGACCGACATCGATTTCTGTACTGCCGACGCCGGTTCCTAACCTGCCGACGTCGGTCTCTGTGTTTTCCTACAAGTGATTATTTCTTTTTTCCGCGAGCTCATTTTGGACCATAACTTCGTCCAATTCACCATTGCTCTGTCCAGACTGATCCAGCTTCCTTATCTGATCACTGTACATCACTCTTTCATTGAAAACAACATCACGACTCCTGATTACCTTGTTAGTTCCTAGATTCCAAAATCTGAAACCAAAAATCATCTGAGCCATAGCCTATAAACGTGCACCTCATAGACTTAAGATCAAGCTTCTTTCTATTTTCCTTATCTATGTGCACAAAGGCTTCACTACCAAAAACTTTGAGATATGAGAGATCTACCTTTTTACCTGTCCATGCCTCTTCTGGAATTCCATCATCCAGAGCTGTAGAGGGTCCTCTGTTAATCAGGTACACTGCGGTGTCAACTGCTTCTGCCCAAAACTCTAAGGGCAACCCTGCATGCAATCTCATACATCTTGCACGCTCCATGATAGTTCTGTTCATCCTTTCAGCAATACCATTCTGCTGAGGTGTCCTTGGAACCGTCCTTTGCCTACGGATTCCATGTGTATAACAATACAATTTGAACTTAAGACTGCAGAACTCACCGCCATTATCAGATTTCAGGCACTTTAATTTTCTGCCTGTTTCATTCTCAACCATAGCCTTCCAAAACTTAAAAGTCTCAAAAACATCAGATTTCTTTTTAATACAGTAGATCCATACCTTTCTTGTGGCGTCATCTATGAATGTAACATAGTACCGTGATCCGCCAATAGAGGCTACTTGAGCCGGTCCCCACACGTCTGTGTGAACAAGCTGCAACTTCTGCCTTTTCTTAGTAGACCCGGTCTTGAGAAAACTAACCCTTTTCTGTTTTCCAAATACACAATGCTCACAAAATTTTAGATCCATACTTTTCAAATCTGAAAGCATACCTTTAGACTTAAGAATTGACATCCCCTTCTCACTCATATGGCCAAGCCTTGAGTGCCACAATTTACAATCCACATCTAAAGTAGATAAAACTGAAGGAGATTTGTTACTAACACAATTACACAAATAGAGAGTACCTTCTCTCTTACCTCTGGCCATAACTAGTGCACCCTTGGTCACCTTCCAAGAATCTGTTGTGAGAGTTACTGTACAACCCTCATCACCTAGCTTACCTGCAGAAATCAAATTTTTCTTCAAACTAGGAACATGCATCACATCTCTCAACACCTATGTGTTGCCATTCTGCATCTTCAGCTGCACTTTACCTTTGCCAGTAATCTTACAAGGCTCATCATCCTCTAAGTACACTATTCCAAAATCTCCATGGATATAGTCACTGAAATATTCTCTGTTAGGGGTAGCATGGAAAGATGCACCAGAATCTAATACCCAAGATTCTATGTTATTATGCAAAGAGAAAATTAAAGCATCTTGTGCAATATCTGCAACCTTGGCTTCTTCCTTTCCTTCGTGCTGATTGTCCTCTTTAGGCTTTGACCAGCAATCTCTACTTATGTGCCCCATCTTTCCACAATTCCAGCACTGTGGCTTCCTGCCATTCCTGGATTTGGATCTTCCTCTCACCTTAGACTTAGATCTTGATCTCTCTTGCTCTTTTCTTTTTGCCTTCCCCTGCTCTCAAAATTAAAGTGTTCCCAGATGTCTCTTCTGTGCTTTTCCTGCGTATTTCCTCATTCAAGATAACACTAACAACATCCTCTACTTTCAAAATATTTGATGCAGATGCAGTATTAGAAACTGCCATTACTAAGCCATGCCAGCTTTCAGGCAAAGAACATAATATCAAAAGAGCTTTTATTTCATCTTCAAATACAATATTGACAGAACTTAACTGATTAGCAATTCCATTGAAATCATTTAGATGAGTAGAAACAGATCCACCTTCATTCATATGCAAATTAAATAACTGCTTCATAAGATATACCTTATTTGAAGCTGAGGGTTTTTCATACATATTTGCTAACGTAGTCATCAACTCTACCATTGTTTTTGCCTGTAACAAATTAGATATCACAGTGGAGGCCAGACTCAGTCTTATAGACCCAAGAGCCTTTTTGTCAAGAACTTCCCATTCTTCATCCTCCATGTCCTTGGGCTTCTTTGCTATCCCACCTAACGGTAAGTAGAGATCTTTCTGATACAGATAGTCCTCTATCTGCATTCTCCAATGTTGGTAGTTCTTGCCATTAAACTTTTCCATTCTCAACTTACTTTTTTCTGCCATTGCTTCTCCCACTCAAACAGAAATCCCTGCAGAAACTCCTGTGAGCAACCTGTAATCCACACACACTACACAGATCTGAACCACCTGTTAGTGAACCTGTAACCAAGGCTCTGATACCACTTGTTGGGGGATCAAACCAACAATAGATTACAATTGTGACAGCAATAAACGCGGAAATAAATTAGATAGATAAGTAACTGAAATGATAAATAGCACAGAACAAGATATACAAGAAAACACCCTAAAAACTTGTATTGAAACTCTTTACAATAGGAATACAATGAAGAAACTTCGTTCTTCCACACCTCTCTCAGATGCACACAAGATCTCTCACTAGATCTCTATTCCTCAAGAGCTCTCTCTCAAGTACAATCAAATCCAACAACCTGGATTGATGCAACTATGTACTGTCCTTCAAACATTCACAGTGTTCTATTACAGTTCTACACTTCATTCTACTACACTAAGCTAAGAAGATCTTTCCTACATATAGAAATAGGAAACTTGAGCATGCTCTTACAACAAATAATTAAGCCTCTTCAACAAGGGCTCTAAAAATAATATTGCTAATAATAGAGACGCGAGCTTGAGACTACAACTCAAACTCATCATGCAAACACTCGCTTCTGTCCTCGAAAATCGCTTTCTGGACACACAGGTAACCGACGTCGGTTCCTGCATGTTCGCCTGTGACCGTCGTCGGCCGACCCTATTGCCGACGTCGGCGCCTCTGCAACTGCTACTAACCGACGTTGGTCGCTCCTGACCGACGCCGGCGTCTGTGTAGACCCAAACCTGTTTTAGTATGCTCCTTGGTGAAGCTTTTAGCTCCACACCCTAACATTGAAGTCAAACAACCAAGATCTTTGAAATAATTTTATAAACATGGTTGTAAAGTGAGATAGGTCAGAACTCATCAAAAGTCTCAGGTTTGTCAGCTTTGGGGATGAGTGTTATGAAAGTGAAATTGAAGGAACTGTTGTCAATTTTGCCCCCACAGGTTAAATTTTCACCCTATCATTTGAAACTTAGCATATCATGCTAGTTTGCCTTGTGAATCAGGTTGGTCTTAAGAGTTCCTTAAGATGATGTCTTTTGTGACCTAATGATTCCATGCAAGTTTGGTACCTTGGTGCAATTTCTATCTACAGATATAAGCCTTCAAAGTTAATCAAGTAGAATAAGCCCTGCACAAAGACATCAAACTTAAGCCACATGAACTAACTGTTTGAGTTTAAAATCCTCAAAGGATCCTGAGCCCAAACGTGGAGCTGTCAAGTGGCAGAACCACGTTCAATCAAATCAAAAGATCCAACATCATGCGGGCAACAACTTAAGTTAGTGGGTCTACGCAGATCCAACGACACGCATTCAATCATGCTGAAGAGATCAATGATGAGCATCAAGTCAAAAAGTCAACAAACCCAAGACAAATGCAATGAAGGCAAGTGTCCAAATCGTAGAATCCAAGTCAGGAACCAATTGTGAGTGGTAATCTGACAAAGTTAGTGGGTCCAGTTAGATCAACGATGCACATTAAATCATACTTCAAAGATCTAATGGCGAGCATCAAGTCAAAAAGTTAGAGGATCCCAAGGACAAACATTGATGTGCTAAGTGTCACGATCATGGCAAGCTAAAGAATCAATGGTGCACGTTTGATCTTACTAATAAATATAAATTACATGCATTGAGTCATGCAAATAAAATCAACGATGCGTAGGTCAAGGAATTTAGATCAATTGCAAATCCACCATGTGGTGCAAGCACAGGGGCAGATGAAGCTAATAGTAGAATCCTGAGAACGAATGAAGAACTATAGGGGTAGATGAAGCTAATCGCATAATATTTAGAATGAATGAAGAGTTGCCAAAGCCAACAACATGATTATGACCCTCTTCTCCACTCTTACATGCCAAAGATGAACCAATAGGGAGCAATCCATACTAGAACAAGATCACAATAAATTGATCTAGCTATTGTAATTGCTTCGACGTCGGAATTCAACTTTTAAATAACTTGATCCCGTTGTTGTAACCATAAGGAGCATCAATGCAGGCCATAAATAGATTGAAAGAGACCGATATGGTTGTTATGGCTGCCTTCCAGAAGTAATCTTAAGCATTATGATCTTTTCTAATGACATCAACATTGGAATGATTGGAAATCTTTGTCAATATGCTCCCTTCTCCATCCTTCTACGCATTGATCCCCATCTCTCTCATCCCTTTTTGCTATAAATATAGGCTTCTAAGTCTTGAAAGACATCCCTCTCTTTGGCATGACTAGACTCTGCCAAGATTTGTATTATAACACCTATTTGATGTAATAAAATATTGAATTCCTCCATTTGCATGCTGAATCAAAGTGTGTTTCATGAGTTCATTGATGTAGTTAAGTGAATATATTTTTTCCTTGCCTCTATTTGAGTTTTCTCACCTTCATGAAGTGTTTTGGTAGTTTTCACAGGTCATTCTAGTGCATATATAGTCTATTGGTCAGTTTGGAAGTGGACAACTACCCTCCCATGCTAGGTCAATAGTTAGTCCATGTTTTTCTGTAAAATACTTATGTGAGGGTTGATCAAAGAGTGAGCGAAGTGATCTTCTACAGTATTGAATGCGTCATTTAGTGTGTCTTGTGCAAGTATAAAGATCAAAAGATTTGGTGCATCACCCCCCTTTTACATGCTTTCATAGATTATTGTTAATCTCTCTCCCCTTTTTTCTCAATAAGAAGCTAGTTTAAGTTTAGTATAGGTGATGGACCCAAAAGGAAGCTGACCTTCTCTAAAGGCTGACCCAAGATTAGGTGACCCATAGCCTAGGGTCATTCCCATGTTGGACTAAGTTTGAACAAGAGGACCTAAACAATCCCCTTCTCAGCTAGAGTGCAACCTAGGATGCCAATAGTTCTGGGACGCTAGGTGGGACCATTGGAGCTGGTCTTGGTGAGATTAAAATTGTAGCAATGTTCTTCATGAAGTATTTGGTGATTCGAAGATCAAGCACTTGATTCTAATAGTTTAGGCACAGTTTCCAAGTAAGTCTAATTTTATTGCACTATTTTGATGTTGTTTTCATGGCTATGTATGAGGAAAACTATGCTATACTTCTTTATTAGCCCTATGATGGATTATACTAGTTTTCTTATGATCCATATGAGCCTCATTATGAGCCTAATCAGCGTTACTAGGAGTTTTATCCAAGCTATGTTGACCCTTATCAGGTTTCTTATGATCCTTATTGTCAAGAGTATGACCCTTATCCCCCTTGTGAACCATATTAGTCTCAAGACCAGATTTCACCTTCCCCATATGGCTATGATGTTGCATATGAGCAGCCTTGTCTCCAAGAGAGAATGGATGAAATAGAGCTCACACTACTAGCATATGCAAGAAAAGTTTGCTCAAACTCTCAATATGAAGAAGTGAATGGTTTATTTCAAAATGTGTCCAATGATCCAGAGGAGAGGAATGAGTTGTGTAATTTTGGATTAGACAAGATGGAGGCTTGGGAGAGGCAGCAAATTGAGTTGAACCAGTTGTCCCAAGAGGTTTCTTGTGTTCCTTATTCTCATGAAGTTCTTAACCATGTTCAATGTGTGCCAAGAGAACTTCTTAGTTGGAGTCAAGAGCGTATTCAAAATACTAAACCTTCTTGTAGTTCCCCTTCTTCACCACTCATCCGTCAAGCTAAAGTTGTCCATGAGAACAAGGAGATTTCAAACTTTGATGAAGTGATGGCCAAATGGAAGGAGCAGAATGTAGAGGTTTTCAAAAGTTTCTCTTGCCCTCCTCTCCAAAACTCCCTAAATGATTCCATTACTCTCAAAATCCCAAAATCTGATCATGATCAACCTCCCATGCTTCATATTCTCTCTCAAATGAATGAATTTCATCACCATCCCACCATCTCCCATCTTCAGGACCCTGTTATATGGAGGATAGAGAAAGAGGTTGCAGTTGTAAGCCAAGTTCTTGGAGAGTGTAAAGAGAATGCTTCAAGTGTGTATGAGGAAGATTTTATCATTGATACTTCACTTGAGGTTATAGTTGGGAATGAGATTGAAGTTGAGAACAAAGACGCTGGTCTTGATGTGGAAGAACTCCATGAGAAATTAGTACAAGCTGAAGTCATGAATGAGTTTGAGACATCTCCTATTGAGAATGATCAAGATACCTCTCAAGCTAATTCTATTCAAATTGATCAAAATGAGGAACAAGAGGATGATTGGCAGCTTTACCTTGAATCTCTGTAAGAGATCGATGAGCTTTGTAGGCATATGTTTCCCATTGAAGATCATGTTCATAAGAAATTTGATCAAGAGTCACTCATTCAAGATCATGATACAGATTGGGTTGACTATTCAAAGCTCCTTGAAGAGTTGTATGAACTTGCAGCAGATAGAAAGAAGGATGAGGTCACTCCAGATCAGTGCATAGATAAGACATCACTTGACAAGGTTGTAGAGGACAAGCAGTATGGAAATGATCCCGAAGTGCAAGATGAGTTTGTATTTGTTGGTCATTGGTTTGTTGTTGATAACTCACTTGAGAAGATGCTAAGAGAGTTAGTAGGCAAGAAGAGTGCCTCATCAAAGGTCATGTTCAATAAGCATCCTACTTTGCAACTTGTACCATCTTTTGGAATGAGTGAGTTCATGAATTTCCCTTTTGATCCAAGTGGATCATGCCCTATCATGGTTAGTTAAATTAGTTTTTCTTCTTGTTTCCCTCCAAATGCTGCCCTAGCACATTTGTTTGTTTGCTTTTTTTTTTGTTTAGTTAGTTTCCCTATTTTTTGTGTTTCCCTTCTTGCTTTGGTGGAATTGTTGTCTTCCTTTAGTCAAAAGGGTAGTTTACAGCCATGAATCAAACTTGTCATTATTTATGAGTACAAGAGTCATGCAGATGCTCTAATTCTCAAGCATAGCAGGCGTGCTGCCCAGTTGAGTCCCCAGAATGTTGTCAATTTTGCCCCGACAGGTCAAATTGTCATCCTATCTTTTGAAACTGAGCATATCATGCCAATTTGCCTTGTGAGTCAGGTTGGCCTTAAGAGTTCCTTAATGTCTTTTGTGCCCTAGTGATTCCCTACAAGTTTGGTGCCTTGGTACAATTTCTATCTACATATATAAGCCTTCAAAGTTAAGCAAGCAGAATAAGATGTACACGAAGACGTCAAACTTAAGCCACATGAACTAACTATTTGAGTTTAAAATCCTCAAAGGACCTTGAGCCCAAACACAGAGCCACATTCAATCAAATCAAAAGATCCAATGGCACGTGAACAATAGCTTAAGTTAGTGGGTCTAGGCAGATCCAACGACACACATTCAATCATGCCAAAGAGATCAATGATGAGCATTAAGTCAAAAAGTCAGTAGACCCAAGACAAACGTAGCGAAGACAAAAATCGTAAAAGCCAAGTCAGGGTCCAATGACGAGTGACAATCTGAAAAAGTTAGTGGGCCCAGTTAGATCAATGGTGCACATTAAATTGTGCTTCAAATATCTAATGGCGAGCATCAAGTCAAAGAGTCAGAGGATCCCAAGGACAAACATTGATGCGCCAAGTGTCATGATCGTGGCAAGCTAAAGAATCAATGGTGCACATTTGATCTTAGTGATAAAGGTCAACGATATGTATTGAGTCATGCAGATAAGATCAATGGTGCGTAGGTCAAGGAGTTCAGATCAAATGGAAAGCCACCACATGGAGTAAGCACATGGGAAGATGAAGCTGAAAACTTAATCTTGAGAATGAATGAAGAGCTGTCAGGGGGCACATTTTTAAAAACCCAGATCAAGATCAAGGTCCAATATCAAAAGTTGAAGCCTTGAGACTCTACATAGAGATCAAATACGATTGAGATCGAACCAGAGCAAATATTTCAAAGGGAGGCCACAAAGGCAGACACATTGGTTTCAACAGGGTTGTCGCCAAAGCCAGCAACATGATTATGACCCTTTTATCCACTCTTACAGCCCAAAGACGAACCAGTAGGGAACAATCCATGTCGGAACAAGATCACAATAGATTGATCCAGCTATTGTAATTGCTTCGACATCAAAATTTAGATTTCAAACGACTTGATCCCACCGTTGTAATTGTAAGGAGCATCAATGTAGGCCAAAAATAGATTGAACGAGACTTATACGGTTGTTATGGCCACCTTCCAAAAGTAATCTTAGGCATTATGATCTTTTTTAATGGCATCAACACTGGAATGATTGGAAATCTTGGTCATTATGCTCCCTTATCCATCCTTCTACACATTGATCCCCGTCTCTCTCATCCCTTTATGCTATAAATACAGGTTTCTAAGCCTTGAAAGACATCCCTCTCTTTGGCATGACTATACTATGCCAAGATTTGTATTGTAACACTTATTTGATGCAATAAAAGACCAAATTCCTCCATTTGCACGCTGAATCGAAGTGTGTTTCATGAGTTCATTGATGTGGTTAAGTGAATATATCTTTTCCTTGCCTCTATCTGATTTTTCTCACCTTCATGAAGTGTTTTGGTAGTTCTCACAGGGCATTCTAAGTACATATATACTTTGTTGGTCAGTTTGGAAGTGGATAACTGCCCTCCCACGCCAGGTCAATAGCTAGTCCATGCCTTTCTGTGAAATACTTATGTGAGGGTTGATCAAAGAGTGAGTGAAGTGATCTTCTGCAATCTTGAATGCGTCCTATAGTGTGTCTTGTGCAAGTATAAGTATAAAAAGATTTGGTACATCACCCCCCTTTTACATGCTTTCATAGATTATTGTTTATCTCTCTCCCCTTTTTTCCAGCAAGAAGCTAGTTTAGGTTTAGTATAGGTGATGGACCCAAAATGAAGTCGGTCTTCTCCGGAGGTCTGCTCCAAGATTAGGTGACCCACAGCCTAGAGTCATTCCCATGTTGGACTAGGTTTGAGCAAGAGGACATGAACAATCCTCTTCTCAACTAGGGTGCAACCTAAGACGCCAACAAGAACCCCAAACCTTTCCACTCATCCTAACCTCTTCAATAACTTGCTGAATATCCTCTCCAAGTAAGTCAAAAAATCCAAGGAAGAATTCAACAGTCCACCTGTCTAGCCTTGGAATCTTATCTTTTTGTAGTAAATTCAGTACACTCAGTAACTCCTCTCTAGTGATCACTTCAAACAACTTTTTGTTATCTTCCTCGATCACCAACTAAGGGAAATATGAGGTTACTTTGATGATTTCTACAATATTTGTACCCTTTGACTCCTTATAGATTGAATCAAAATGTTGAACTCCCAAAGTTGCTAAATCTTAAATTGTGGACCACCTCGCCCTCGTCATTTTTCATTTCCCAAATAGTGTTTTGGCTCTTACGTTGGTTGGCAAATTGGTGATTTTTTTGTGTTAGCATCACCGATTTTCAACCAGAGAGCTCCACTCTTCATCCTCCATTCCACTTCACGGTCCATAAACATTTTATTGTTATTAGCTTCTAATGCATTCAAGAATAGAAGTTCGTCACCATTGAAAATACCATTAGCATTATGGCTGTACAAATCAGCGATCTCCTTCTCAAATTCTTTGAGCTTCCTATTGTTGTCCCTGTGTCGATCAACAACCCAAGTAATCACTTTACCTTTGACAACTTTTAATGAGTGAGCGAATTGTTCACTTGCAGAGACCCCTGAGGAAGAGTTGAAAATGTCCCATTCCCTCTTAACCAAATCTTGAAACTCATCTTTGTCCATCCACCCTGGATTAAATTTAAAGGGACTAGAAGGCTTATCTTCTTTGTGTGCAAGTTGGAACAATATAGGATTGTGATTCGAGCCTCCACCAGACTCCACCCAAGATTGGAATTTATCCACATTTTGTAAGAGAGTTGTTGAAACCAGGAAACGCTCTAATATTTTAGACACCCCATCTCTTCCCGAATGGTTATTCCTCCTTGTGGGCCGAAGAATAACATGGTCCTCATCAACAAACTCAACAAGTTGCAGTTGATGCAATAGGATAGCCCCATGTCTATCTTCCTTCGCTGAGTACCCCCAAACCTCCTCTCTATTTAAGGTGAAATTTAGGTCACCTCCAATGATCACATGCCTATCTTTAAGACCCTGCAAATTAAAAAAATTCTCCCAAAAAGTTTGTTTTCCCTCATGAGGCCCATACGCATCACAACAATATCAAAACCCAGATCCTTACTAGTGAACACCGTACCCAAACCGGATGGTACGACGAAACTGTAATTCATGCCCAGACTTGACCTCTAAGTTTCTAACCTGTAATAAGTCCTCTAGAGTGACCATTAGAGTCATTAGCGATACACTCCCAACCCTTAAGTAATTTCCTAAGTCTCTCCATAGCAACCTCCCCGCTGCACATAGTTTCCTGTAGCATGAATAAATCAGGTTTTTCTATTTCTAACAATCTAGACAATGCGAGTTTCTTCTTATCGCTCCCTAACCCACTAATATTTAAGGAGAGTAATCCACATCACAAACCATCCAATGAGGGTTGTCCTGCTCTAAGAACCCCAATGATCAAAAGTTATTTACCCTGTAAAATCTCCTTAATAGCCTGAGTTTGTGCATGTTTTAAATTTGACTTTCTGCCCACCGAAACTATGCCAATCTCTCTAGTTGTATCAGACCCCAAACCCCCTGACAGATTGCCCCCAAAACTGGGTTCTAAGGGTTTGAACCTCAAATTGTAACGTTCCTTGCCTCTATCAGCTAAATTGGCTGCCAAAACCTCCCGTTCTGGTGAAAAGCCCCGGAGGTCTGATTCCAAGTCAGAACTTGTATACATAGAAGTCGATTTTTTTGCCACTTCACCTAGAGGGGCAGGCAAGGGTATTACTTTTCCATCCCCCTTCTTCTTTTTGTAACTTCTTGTCAAAATGACACCTGCAGTCGGGGGGAACCTCTTGGTGCTGAAATCCAAATGCGTATTGAAAGTGTCCTTAGTTCCCTCTTTCTTAGTATCTGCTTTCTCATTCCTTCCCAGAACTTTCCCTTTATCTTTCCTTGGAGGTGAGTGGGCTATGTTTGCGGTTATCTCGTGTTTTTTGTCAAAGTCATCCTTGTGGGATGCTGCTTCTGAAATCAAAGTTTGTTGGTCCTTTTCCCCCTCCAACCGCATATGGTCTTCAGGCGCATCTGCTAATGTATGCACACCAGTAGGGCTTCCAACCGAGTCAGTGTCGCCTTTCTGAAATTGAGAATTTTGTTGGTTTTCTGTTGTCCATTCATCTTAGACTGAAGGGTTATATCAGGAACCTCTTTCCTTTTCCATATTTTCTGAATGAAGGGACGAGAACAAAAAGCTGCAACATGTCCATGCTGATGACATCTCACACAACAAAAAGGAACGTTAACGTAGTCCAGAGTTTGAGTGTCGACTAAGTCCCCAATCACTATGTCTATACAATCAGGCAAGCCCTCTTTCAAGTCTAAGTCAACCAAAACTTTTGCCACCGATCGATTGACACAGAATTTATAAGTTGAGTCCACACAGATAGTTTTTCCCAACAAATTACCCAAATCTGTTAGGAAGCTATCAGACCAAAATTCAATTGGCAGCCCTGGTAATTTGACTCAGGTGGGAACACAATGGGTTGCCTCCGACCTCAGATCAAAGCATGGATGCCATGGTTTTGGTGACAAATAGTACGAGCCCCAGAACCATTTGCCTCCCATAATATATGAGGCATCTTCCTCGTTGCGAAATATGAAACCTAACCAACCTCGAGGTAATATATGAAAAATGGGCCCATACCCAATGTTGGGAGCCTAGTTGATCTGTAACCAAACATTGAGTGTCTCCGAGGAAATATGTTTGTTGAAAAATCTGCCAATAAGAGCTTTTCCAGCAAAATTGAGTATTTGGTTAACTCTAATGTCCTCGCCCACCACCATTTTCATCCTGGATGCTTTTTTCCTGATTACTTTGCAAGATTTTCTATGGTTACTGCTTGGGACTTCTGAGAAAGTTTTCTGCCCGAAAACCGAACCTCCAATTAGACCATTTAGATCTAGAGAATGTCTAATGCATCCCACCCGCTTTGCTACGTCCTCCTCTTCCCTAGAACCTCCAAGTTATATGTCCCCTGTAAACAAATGATGATCCTTCCTTTTCTGTTCAAACGGAGACCTTGTAGAAGTATCAATGTTAGTCCAGGAGCCTTGATAATCGAAAACATTGATTCTTTCAAATGGATCTTCAGTATAATCCACAAGTTGTATCTCTGCCTCTAAACTTGCTGTTCTATCCTCCAAATCCATCTTTCCCTTAACAGGGGGATTCAAATCATCAGTTATTGAGTCCCCCTTTCCTCTCCTCTACTCTGCTACCAGGGGAAAACCCAAAATATCCCTGCTTGTTAACGGATCACCGCCCCTCAGAGAAGGTAATAACCAAAAAATACCACACTGATCAAGAAAAGATAGACTCAAGAAAAATCAAAAGCTCCCAATATTACTCTGTATGCCAAAGGCCCCCTACTCAAGGTAACATAACTGTAACATACCAAAAGTAGTTTTATAATGCTGTCACACTGTGAGCTGTTCTCAAACCATAAAAAAGTGGAAGGGCAATGGTCAAGAACTGTGCAAAGTCGATCCTATTCACCAAGCCTAAATTTGCTGCTCTGCCAGGACCAACAGTGGCTAGAAAGTGTAGCCAACACCACCAAAGATTTGTGCCACACTGATGCCTATGGTGGTGTCTAACTATCCCTCAGATCAAAGAATCAATTATGGATTATCCACCACTATTGCTAGTGCTTGAAAAAAGAAACCAGAAATAACGATTGGTGTAAATCACTTAAAACCCACAGCCTGATCATCTAAAACAATGCGACAAAGAGGTATACACTAAAATCAAGGTCTGATTTCCCATCTCCTACAAGCCTAAAACACCTACCTGAAGTATGTTCTCCTCAGATCGAATGTCAATCAGTTAGTAACATCTTGTTATTGTAACAGCTATAATTTCTCCAAAAGAACTCGCTGTAGATTTAGAAAATCACACGTGCATTATTGGAACCCAATGTAAATTTTTAATCTCCCTCTGCTCCAAGTAACAATTTCGGACTTTCCTTAACTTTTTCCAAATGCCTAATCAAAGCACCCGGATATAACAACTGAAACAGTTCACTTTAAGCTCTCAGCCTGATCGTCTGTAACATAGTGTCTATGAAGGTCTTCACAGCTTTTCGTGTCTGCTTTTGGACAAATCGTCCTGACTCTCCCATCCCCAGTAATAAAGTTACCCCTTCCTTAAGTATATTCACCTCAAAACAATTTGTCAAATGGTTTGCTCGCAATGTCTCATATATATCATCCATAAACTCAGGGTATTTTGTCAACCACTTTGTAGGCTTCCTCAACCCAACCGAGGAAAAATAAAAACCTGTTTTTCCATGTAGCCGTATACCTTATGATTGATCCCATCTCTAAAACTACCAAGAACCCTCCATAACCAGTGCGAGTAAGCTTCGAGCAGCTCATTTCTAACTTCAAAGCTACCACAAATTTTGTTTGTAACTGCGGATCTTATACCCACGTGCGCTCGTCAGCTTTGCTGTGCACTTTTTATCCTGACCCTGTGTGCCATCTCAACGGAGATGTCATGTCAAAACAAGTTACGAATGATCCATTATATACCTTGGATGCTGGACATGGTTGCAGTAAATCTACGCACAGTCTGCACCTATCCATCTCATTTAACTCCTCATCCTGAACAGGGTTTCAAAGTCTCGTTTACCCTACCTTTGGATTTCGGCTTATCGAACATTAGTTGTATCTACGACTAGATTACAACATGCTGCACCAATCAATCGTCTGTCTCAAGACCCTCACTCCCTCTCCTCATCTCTCTCACTGATCAGTATTCTCCCTTCAACTATTTGGTTGTAAAATCCGGTAGTCTCCTTGTTCCGCATGCAGTCAATCTCATATGTTTTATATATACATGTTATTAAGTTGATTTTTGGTGGTTTTGGTTTTGGTGTTAGTGCAAGCCCTTGTTTGCAAGGAAGTTTGATAGGTGAATATTATGTCACCTTTACTTACCCATATTTAATTTATCATACTTATTGGTGCTACTCATGCTCAAATTTGGAAGTCTTAGGTTTGGGGGTACTTAGGAAGCTCTTTAGTGATGTAAAAAATATGGGATGGGAGTTCATCTTTGATTTGATTTTATGGGAGTACATTAGATTTTGATTTAAAAATTAGTTTATTTAATTTATTTTATAAATGTTTATGAAAATCAAGTTTGGTTATTAGAAGTTGTAGATGATATTTTATGATTATATAGCATTTAAGTTTTGTATATTTAGTAAATTTCGATTTTCTTTGCTTCTTTTAGTTTTATATCTTTCTTATTTCTGTAAGTCTTACATCTACTCTATTTTTATGTTCCTTGGTCTATATATATTAGTCCGACTAATATTGTGTTGATGACCCAAATCTACTATTTTGCTCATAATGCTTAAAATATATTTATTTTCCATCTCTGCAAGTTTATAACTTATGCCTACTTTCTTACTTCCTGAACACTAACATTCAAGATAGACAATAGCATCGACGGTATTGTCCTATCTCGACGTAAGTGTCGAGTGCCCTAAATTCATCTAATTTACAAATGAAAATGTATCCTAATAGTTAGCCTAAGTGCTTTAATGTGAGTTATTACTATAAAAGAATTAATATAAATACAATATCAATCCTCATTCATTCCTCACCTAACATTTAAACAAAAAAATATTCAAAGAGTATTAAATTGAACAAAGTTTTCCTATTTATTCATATTTCCATACTAATCATAGACACTGGTGAAGTATTAAAGGAGCAACCTAAGAGGCCAATTTTGCAAGTTAAAATCTAGGTCACTATTGTACTTGTTTTGCACATATTGTATGATTCACACACAAACCAACACATAAGGGAGAACTACATCAGTTTGAGGCCCTCTTTAGAGTATTGGCTATGTAGGCAGTGCCCTTTGATAGTGTGGTATTTGGGATCATCTCAACATCATGTGCCTACTAACCCATTTTTACCCAAAGTCACTATGAAGATGAAAAGCTAATATTTTTTCATTTCACAAAAAGTGACAGTTCATGACCCATATCTGAATGTATTAGAGCAAAGATGAAACAAAATGCATAAGCATTTAGACGGTTCTGTCATGTTTCAATAGATATTCCATATAGGACACTAGCATCAAACCTAGACAATAGCGTCGATGTAATTGTCCCAAGATGATGTTACTGTCTACAGATCTAAAACTGCATTAGCATCAGAAAAATTAAGTACATTACTTCTTTGTCATTTCTATATCTAGCATAGTTGTATTTTCCATATTTAGACTATCTCAACATAGTAAATTTAGTGTATGCTTATATCTGAGTTTCATATCTAATTGGCTTGCTATAGATTTGATTATCACCCTTGTGCTATTTCATTTCTATATACCCATTTAACCCTAGATAACCCCAAATCTAGATTTTTAAGATTAAACATAATCCATTAAAAATATAATAAATTCAGTTTTTAAATTTTTAAAAAGAAGGATAAAGTGTAATTTATTTGGCTTGCAAGCATGGAGATGTTCACTTTTTATATTTTTTTAAAAGAAGAGAAAAAATTTTAAACTGTGGAATTTAGAAATATCAATGAATTATCAAGATTGTAAATGCTTATGAAAATTGTCATCTTGTTGGGTTAGTATAGTAGTGTAAAAATAATTTTTCAATTTTGTATCAAAATACTCAATATAGTATGATTTTATTTGGAGCTAAAATGGGTTAAATACTTATATAATTTTTACGTTAAATTGAAATCATCAAATTATCCCAAACTAAATTTATTTAAAAATTAATCTTTATCACTAATATTTTTTTTTCGTGGAATATTTCAAGGGGTTATGATTAAAAAGATATAAAATTTTGAAGCTAAAATTACTAATATGCCCTATTATCCTTTGTAAAATGGCCCAACTTCACATAATTATTTTACACGCAAAATGAATCAAAATTATGTCCCAAATAATTATAATGAAGTTTATACTTTTTTTTAACCCATCTAATTTTGTTTGAGTTTTTTTTGGTTCTACGAGGTGTTCATAGTGAATTTTTGAAAATTCTATCTACGTAGGGTCATTTTAATTTACACAGGCCCTTAGGATATAGGGTATGTGCCCTTACTTATAGGGAAAGCTACGACGTTAAGCTAAAATCCTCGAAATGACCACGTGTAGTGTGGTTTTAAGGCCCTAAGGGGCTGACGAACATACTCTTGGCAGTCTTGGTTGACTAACTACCCATGTGACAGGTTTTAGCAATGAGTTTGTATTAAAATGATGATTAAAGAATGTGTCATGGATTATATGTCATGACGATTAGATTATTGCCATAGATAATGTTTTAGCCATGTGGCCTCCCACCTTAGCGATATAAAATCAAACCACCAAGGCTAACCCGATATGCTAGTCAATGTTTTAATTATTTTTATTTTAATATTATTTTCGTTGATTACTTCATTTGATTAGTTGATAATTTTATAATGTTCGTTTGTATTTAAAAAATAAAAACCAAAACTATTACTACAACCATGTACAATTCCGATTTAAGGAAGATAGAAGACCTTAGGATTGGATGGCCCGAAAGGCCCTCCCCCTTCCCCGCCTATAATTTTTTTTCCCTCTTTTCATGGAAGTAGTTTGAGGACTTGAAATGTTGTAATTTTACAGATATGGCCAATTTCTTAAGAAGAGGTCATTTTAGTTTTAATGGGTTTTTAGGTTGTTAGAAGCCCAACCCAACATGCTAGTCAATGTTTTAATTATTTTTATTTTAATATTATTTTTGTTGATTACTTCATTTGATTAGTTGATAATTTTATAATGTTGGTTTGTATTTAAAAAATAAAAAGTAAAACTATTACTATAACCATGTACAATTCTCATTTAAGGAAGATAGAAGACCCTAGGGTTGGATGACCCGAAAGGCCCTCCCCCTTCCCCGCCTATAATTTTTTTCCCTCTTTTCATGAAATTAGTTTGAGGACTTGAAATGTAATTTTACAGATATGGCCAATTTCTTAAGAAGAGGTCATTTTAGTTTTAATGGCTTTTGAGGCTGTTAGAAGCCTTGGGATGAGTTGCCTTAGAAGAGAGCCCTCTTTATTTTCTTATCCTTTATTGTTGAAACAAAAATTAAAGTCTAAAAATAAAAATAAATAATAAACTTGGCTTGGGTGGCCATTAATGACTGTGGAGGATCTTGAAGCTTCTAAACACCTTCTTGAAAACCATGAGAGCCTAAGACCTCCTAGAGACATTTAGATACTATGGGTATTTGAAAAATAAAGCCGAGAAATTTTGTATCGATACAAAAATGCAAAAATTAAATAAAATTGAATATTTAAAATCTTGAAGACCTCATTAATGATAGTCATCCAAGGTTGAAGAATGTGGAGAGAGATGATTGTGGACTAGTCAACCTCACAACCTTCTCCTCCCTTTTCAAATTTGAAGTTAAAACTTACAAAGTGATTTCACACCCTTTATAAACTTTCATAAGGATTCTTAGGGTTTACTCTACTTTCCCTGATCTGATAGGGGAGAAAGAAGAGATCTAATGGATGAGATAGAGTGCTCCATCCTCAAAGAGCTAAGAAAAGATATTTTAGACCTTTTTTGAAGTTATATGAAGAATATGAAGTATTTTTGTTAAGCGCTTTCCATAAACATAAGTGTTTTAACCTAATTAGGATTAATGGGTTAGACTAATCTATTTAGGATAAAACTTTGAAATATAATTCAGATAGATAGATATGGCATTCAAGTATACATTTGAATGTAAAAGACTGAGATTAATTATTTCGATTTGATAACATAATATGCTAAATATATAAAGTAATAAAGAGATAACAATACATAACTTTCTTGTTAACTATATGACTGTGATTGTATTCTAGAAATGAAAATCTAGGATAAATAGGCATGTGTTTTTTTTGGGTTTTGAACTGATTTGTTATTTGTGCTAGGTTGGTTCCATAGGATCATGTTAGTATCATTGGTCGATACTAAACTCCTAGTGGGTAATGACCTGTATGAAAGTATGACATTATGACTGTATGTTCACCTACACATGTATTTTATTTCTTTATGTTTACAATCCTGAACCCTGATGCCACATAGATCTAGAAATCAACATTCTTTACCTTAAAATCCTATATGTGCTTGTGAGTGCTAAAAATACAAAAAAATAGGGGAAGTGTAATGAGATGAGTTGACCCACTCATCTTTGCCTTATGGTTGTCCACTACCTATGTATCCAATTATACAAGGAGGCAAATCAAACCACACATAGTTATTCCACCTAGTGTGAATTTACAATTGTGTTCCTTCACTATATTGTATGCAGCTAATGATATGGCCTTGATACTTGACAATTCTTGCTTTTAGTTAGATTTTGAGTGCATCAGACTTAGTTTACGACTTATCCTAGTGACAGGGTTGTAAATTGGGAAGAAATGACATATTTTTTTTAGTGTGCAAAGTGTATATATGTATACTACATATGTGCCAAGTCCTTTTTGAATAAAACCTTTATCTATTTATATATGGATTCAATTGAATAATTATTTATGCCTTTGACACTTTAGGGTTATGGGCTGACCCTAAAAATGGGTTTATTTTATAAAATAACAATTATTGAGAGTGGGTTTGTTTCGACCAACATAGGTTGTTATTTACTAATGATAATGACCGTAACTAAGAAAGTTGACCTATGTACATGCATACTAAACTAATAATATAGAGATGTCTATGCAAGACATTTAACAAGTTTGAAATAAACTATGAGATTCTTGTAGGTGTATAACAATAGAATTTAAGGATTGCCTCATAAGATAGCATGCACATGTGAGAGGATGGAGAATTATAACCTTATTTGTATGCTCAATCCATGCATGATAAATATTTGTCAAGATTGTCATTGCTAAGTACCAAAGACCAAATTTTAGTATCTAGAAATGCCCTCCTTTTAATCTAATAATAGAATTGCTAGAGTAAAATGATACAATGTACTAGAGTGTGTGCAACACACTTTGCCTTTTGGAAAATGAATTAAATGTACAAATTTGATTCATGCAAACCTACAATGAAAATGAATTAATCAATGTCCATATTTGAAATTTGAAAATTGAAATTTAAAATTTGAGTACACTTGTGTGTTGGTGAAAACCATGTTTCCCTTGAATTTTTTAAAGATGATTCTTCCTTATTAAAGTATTAGAGAGTTAGAATGCTTATGCCCAAAACTTTTGTAACTATGTAGGATCCTAAGTTGGTAAGGAAACATGACCAAGTTCTCATGAATGTGGGAAAAATTACATAATGTACTAACCCAAATAACTATGAAGGAAAAAGAGAGAGAACCATGTGCTAGATTCAACTTAAAGAGATCACTACATAGGTAAATGAGAGAATCAATCAGATAAAGTTATTTAAAAAATTATCAACCACTATACATGGCATATTTTAGACACTATTTTATGGATTATATAACACCTCACTCTTATAAACTTGGAAAACTAAGACCTTGGCTATTCCTTTTAGTTCTGAACCTTTCCCACTTTTTGAAGTTTCACATTTACTCTATTTTGAGCCTTTTAGCCTATCTCTTGATTTGACCAGTCTTATATTGATGACACAAGCTTTATATCTTGCCCAAAATGCTTAAAAACTACTTATCTTCCACCTCTACAAGTTCTGAGTTTATACCTAATTTCTTGCTTCCTAAACACTAACATCTGAGATAGACACCTGCATCGATGCAAGTGTCTTGCTTTGATGCAAATGTCTAATGCCTTAAAGTCATCCAATTTTAAAATGAAATGTATCTTAATGTTTGGTTTAAGTGATTTAATGCGAGTTATTTATATAAAGGTATTGATATAAATACAAGATCAACCCTCATTCATACCTCAACTAACATACACCTAGAAACTTCTTACTAACTCACCAAAAAACTTACAAAAAGAATTCAATCAAGCATTCAAGTGAGAAAAAATTTCATATTTTCTCTTATTTACATATCAGTCATAGGGATAACACATACATAGGTCTGAAGTATTAAAGGAACAACCCAAGAGTTATATTTGCCAAGTTACAAGCTATGTCACTTTTGTACTTACCTTGCACATATTGCATGATTCACACACAAACCAACACATAAGAGAGAACTACATTAGTATGATCCTCTATTTATAGTATTGGATATGTAGGCAACTCTCATTAATAAAAATATCTTTATGATTAGCTTGACACTATGTGCTCACTAACCTATTTTACCCTAAGGTCACCATGAATATGAAGAACTAGGGTTTTGTAAATTTATTAGGAGTAATAGTCTATGTCTCAGATCTGAATGCACTAGAGCAAAGGTGAATTCAAATATAGAAGCATCCATGTGGTCACATAATTTACCAATAGGTATTTTGTATAGAACACTTATGTCAAGTTTAGACAGTAGCGTGTATGCAATCATCCCTAACTGGCACTAGTGTTTGCGGCTCTAGAAGCACTCAATCTAGAATATAATGAATGTTCTATAATATTTTTTTATTTTACTTCATGCCTATTCCAGATCCAAGACTACATTAACATCAAAAAAAGCTAAGTACATTAATTTTTTTTATTTCTATACTTAGCATAGTTGTACTTACTATTTTAAACCTATCTTAATTTAATGAATTTAATATATGTTATATCTAGGTGTTAACACCCAATTGGCTTGTTGTAGATCTGATCTTCACCCTTGTGCATTATCATTTCTATATTCTTAACCCTATCTACCCAAGTAGGATTCCACATCCAATTTAAGGTTAAACATTTGGTGAAGCTGATTCATGCAAATGTAATTTTTTTTGATCTAGGCCTCCAAGCCTTCTAGGGTTTTAGCTTATTGTGATGGATTTTTAGATCTAAAATTATACCCTTAGGTTTTAATCTCCTCCGGTTATAAGGGATTCATGTGCATATGATTTCAATATTGATTCTTCTTTGATTGGTGAATTTAGGCATCTAAACAACTCCATTTTAAAATTCATCAAAGGTGTTTTCTGCTCAGGTTGGTATACTAAATTTTTTTTTGTTTGCCAAAATTTAGTATGGATTCTTCAATATTTATAATTTTTTATTTTAGTAAATATTGACATACAAGGTGAATGTTGTACTTATTTTATAATTAATTTATAAATTTTATCAAAGATAATATTTTATTTTAAAACCTCTCTTAGATATCTGAAATAAATTCCTTATTAAAATTGATGATTCTTTATTTGGAATAATATAGGGTTTGCCTATGAAGAATTCCACATTGTTAGACATATTTATGATTCAAACTAGATTAAATTTAAATTTACTTAGAGGTTTTTCAAAATATTTTGATATAGATAAAAAATTTCTTTGGTCTGATACAATATTGTGTGGATTTTACAAATTTATCATTTTATTATTTTTAGTAAATGTAGATCTACAGGTCATACATGTACTTTTCTTTCCTTATTTTTCTGGGTTCATCTCATTTCATATTTTTACAAAAAAAAATCTCTCATATTTTCAAAAAACTCAGCTAATAGTGTGAAATTACTCTATCCTTATTGTATCATGATTGATTGCTCCTTAGCATTTGTAAGCCTTTCTTATCCAATTCTCATATCAATTTTTAGAATATTTCAAATGGATATAAAAAAGCCTCTTGGTCCTCATAACCCTAATGAGGGATATATCTCTCATACCTCTAACCAGGTCTAGGCTATCACTTATCTAAGGGATAAGGTGTCTAACCATATAGTTTCAAATGAAGGCAATCAATCTCAAATACATAGGGTTTGTTCTTGTGAAGCCCGATCAAATCACTAGTATGATAAAATTAATAAAAGAGTTACAAAATCATATTGAATACAAGAAAAATCCAACACATGGTAGTGTTAAATGTGTGTTTATATCCTCATCTACCAATGTTGTGCCAAACAAGGTTTTTTATCCAAATGCAAAGCTAAAACATAATACATCCAAAATGAGTGATTACAAAAATGACCATATGGATACTAAAAGTTCCAGTGAGATCTTAAGAGAAATGATTCAAAACAAAGTGATCAATTTACCTATTCTACATACCATAAGGAGATCCAAAAATTATTATGCATATCACATAATGTATGGGCATCATACAAATCATTATTTTGCATTGAATAACAAAATACAAAGTCACAAAGATAGTGGTGATCATATCATTGATATATAAACCAATAAAACCACTCACATTATGAGTAATTATCCTAAAACACAAATACCAACACAACAAATGTGGGTACCAAATAAAAATTTAGAGTAAAATCAATTGCAAATATCAAACTTAGAGAAAGAAAAGGTTAAAAAAGAAAAATCAAATCAAGAAAATGATACATATTTATTTCTCAATAATGATACTTAGTTTTATAAACAATATGGTTTTGGAAATAAATATTTACAAAACTTTGGTTATCATGGTCAAGGATTGGGAAAACATTCCCAAGGTATAGCTCATCCTATTTCCACATCTGATCATAAAGACCGTCAAGGCTTGGGATATATTGGTAATACTAATGAAAATCATTCAAAGATACATTTTTTCAAATATCAAGAACCCACAAATGAAAATAAGGTACAAAATGAACAATGGACATACCAAATATTAAAACTAGAAATTCTACTAAAAAAAGTCAAAAAATAAAAGATAATTGAAAAATCTAATGTTCCAAATGTGGTTACGAAAAAAGAAATCAAAAGAGATTCCTCATATCAAGGTCATTTTACTATTGTTTCTCAAGTTAAGGGTAAGCAATTTATTGATATCAAGGTTATGGACTTTCAAGATATAAATTTTTGTTCTATGCCATTTCTTAGCTATCTTGACAATAAGATTCAACATGTTGATGAAACTAATGCAATCTTAACAAGTATGGGATCATTTCAGTTACGATTTTCATTTTCTTCAAAATAATGTTATCTTAATTTTTAGGTTAAAAATAATCCAAGGGCTCATAATATTGTGCTTGAAAAATCATGGTTAAACTCAATAGGTGTAGTGGTTGATAGAAACAATAGTTGTATATCTTTTGATCATCAAGGCAAACTTACATCCTTTTCCAAAGAAGGAAGTATATCTTTAGATATCATACAAATAGATACAAATAATGGCATACCAAAAAGGTCAAAACCACATTATGATACACATGATACAGGGTTTTCATAGAAGCATATCCTTGACGAGTACATTAGCTCTTGGTAGAACTTTTATTTGTATATGTCTTGCATAACATTTTTCAAATATTTTTCCATATTTTAAAAATACCAAAAAATATAAAAAAACATTCAAAAATATAAAACGTCTCTAGCATCTACATATTTTATTGGCTCCTTGACATCTATGTGTTAGTTCCATGTTGATGGATGACATATCAGCTACTTATACTTGTACATGTGTGTCATTCTTCTACTTGAGTATGATACAAGCATATACAGATACATGATTTATTCTTATTTCAGATGTTGGGCCTTCCCTCTACTCATGCCATATGGACATTGGGGGAATCCACCTATATGATTACAATACTTACAGGTTATATTATTATATGGTCACTTTATATTATCATGTTTGAGCTTATATGTACTTACACATTTCTTTTCCCATGATTATATCTTTCACAGGGTATTTTATATTCTATACACGGCATTTTTTCTAACATATTTGTTCCATAGGTTACTATGATATGTTTACGCTAGTTGCTTATGCTTTAATTTATTCACTTCATTCAGTGCCCTACCTTGCTATTGTCTTACTTATTTGAGCATTTGAATATGATCTTTTATTTGTGACTCCCATGCCTATGTGTGATTTCTTTGACATTTGAATATTTGAATATTTTATTTTTTGAATATTTCAATATGTCATCCTTGATTTTATGGATATTTGACTAAGTCATGTCCCTTTGATTGTGTGACATTTGAACATGCCTCTTATTTGTGGTCTCATTGAACCATTGCCTTTTGACTTGATTTTGAGTGCTCTTTTATGTGTGCTTGATTTGATTGTTGAGCTTATACTGTTACTATCTAGGTGTTGCCATGATATTTATCATACAACTTAGGCCTTCATGTGATCACATTATTCTATGTGCTTCAATGATACATTTACCTAGACATGTTCTTCTATATGTGTTAGGTTGTGGAGCTAAAAGCTTCACTGATGCAAACAGGAGAGGAGGTTGCTGAAGGTTGCTGAGTTGCAGAGAAGCTGGGGTCGGTCTGATCAGCCGACGTCGGCAGGATAAAAGAGAGAAGCAACCGACGTTGGTCATATATCGGTCGACATCGGTCACCTCCAGGCAGATAGGGACCGACGTCGGTCACCTGTGTGGTTCGACTGCGAGTTAATTACGGGCAGTTGGTTGACGAACCAAGTGTTTGCATGATGAGTGCTAATTTTAGACTCATAGTTGTGTATCTAATTATTGTAATTAGATGTCTAATTATTGTTTGGATGACATCTATATAATAGACTCATGGTTGTATTGGAAAAGTGTTCTAGTTTGAGTTGAGCAAAGTTTGTTCCTTATGTGTGTGAGGTGAGCAAGGGTGTTCCTCCTAGTTCCACAGTACCAGGTGTAGGTGCTGGTTTTGGAGAGTCAGCTGGATTCTTCAGGAGTGTAGGATCTTGGTCACAGTTGCATGGCCTATATAGGAGATCTACATGGTAAGTAAGATCATTGATCTGCAGGTGTATGTGTGTGCAAGGTCAAGGTTCACAGGTGAGCAGAACCGTGTTTGATTTGCAGGTGTGCAAGATCATATAGACAGCAACACAACAGGGAGCAGTATCAGGCAGGATCTACGTGGAGTACAGGTGTGTACTCGGATAGAGCAAGAGAGGAAGGCAAGGGAGTTCCTTCCATAAGTATGGTCTGTTGAATTGTAGGTTTTTGTAGATTCATGGGAGATCTACTTGAAGTACCTTGAGTACTTGTTGAGTACGTGGAGTACTTGTGGAGTGCGTGGAGCACTTGTGGTGTGCATGGAGCACGGAGGTGAACACCAACTCTGTGTTTGAGTTAGGTGTTGGGACCTGAGAGAGAGAGCTTTGAGGGAAGATTTACTGTTTATCATCTAGAGGTGTGTGAGCCCTAGAGGTGTGTAAGGAAGAAGAACTGTGGCAGTCTTCTTTATTGTATTTCCTTCTGAAAGAGTTATTAATACAAGTTGTGTATTGTCTCTCATATGCTGTGTTATTCTGAATTCTAGTTACTTGGTGAATCTGGTTATTTCTGCATATTATAGTTGCTTGGTATTTGGTAATCAATTGTATGCTTCCAGTGTTTCGCATCCTGACAATATGCTCTATGATTATAGTCACATATTATACAATTGTCTTATCCTTTTGAGGTGATATAGCTACTAGTTTATATTCTTACCTCACCTTAAAGTGTGAGGGGGGGGAGGGAGACATATGAGTGGGGGAATGTCATAGAGGCATATTATTCACATTCGACATAATTTCAAATTTAAAGGGGGCATGGTTTGGAATCATGTTCTCAACACTTATTCAATTTTGGTACTTATATCAATTTTTAGATTCAGTGGGGGCATATCATATAGTCATGACTTCCACACATTCATAGTTTTAAGATTTAGTGGGGGCATGCCATATAGGCATGGCTTCTACACATTTGAAATTTTTAGATTTAATGGGGGAATGCTTTGGAAACATATTCTTTACACTTATTTAGTATTTGACATCTCTAAATTATAATGGGAGCATGTTTTGGAAACATGTCCTTCACATTGGCACTTATTTTAGTTTTCATATTTCTCCATATATATTGGTGGTATGCTTTGGAATAATGTTATTTACACTTACACAATTTTTAAATTGGATAAAGCACATAGTTATATAATTTATATTCATAGTTGTGGCATAATTCTATACATTGGTACCATTTTTATACATAGTTTCAACATGAAACACATATAAGGTTTATATGCTATGCAAGGTGAATCTAATATTTAAAAATACAAATCAATTTTAGATTTCATAACACTCTTAAGTACTATCATCACCCACCATGATGGACTTTTATGAATTGTATTGAGCCAATATACTACACTAGTTGATTTGATATTGGTAGGGTTAAGGTGATTAAATCACTTAATTTTGACAAGTTTTTAGGTTGAACTTGATTGTATAATCCAACCTTACCAATTTGAGATTATGAGTTTACTTTTGTTCACTCATGCTCACTAGGTTATAAGTATGATTAGGTTTCATAGTTGAGCTAATCTCAACTATTAGGTGGTAACTCACCTTTGCTCCAAGGTTGGGGGCATGTGCCTTCCAATCTCTCTCTCTCTCTCTGTCTCCTTAGATACATGTACTTTACACATTTATACATATTTTTCTTAATCTCAATTTCAAATCTTTACAATGATACATCTTTCAAATTAATTTTTTAATAGGCAAGGTAGTTACATCGATACATAGGTTTACTTCTAAACCTTACTCTTTTAATTTCAATATTTTAAAGTAAACAAACAAAGCACTCAAGTTGGACTCAAGAAAAGGTTAGGTGTGTTATACACACTCTGGTACACATTCCTTTCCTTTAAACTAGTAATTTTATTACTAGATCAAAGCGAGGAAAATGTAGAGACTATTTTATAGATTTATAGCACCTCAATATTGTACACTTGGTAAACTCAAAACTTGGTTATTCCTCTCAGTTTTGTACCTTTCTCACTTTTATAAGTCTTGCATCTACTCTATCTTATGCTCATTGGCTTATCTCTTAGTCTTACCAATCTTATATTGACAATCTAGACCTTCTATCTTGCCCAAAAATCTTAAAACCTACTTATCTTCTACCTCTACAAGTTTTGAGTCTGTACTAACTTTATTGTTCCCTAGACACTAGCGTTCAAGATAGATACCTACATTAATGTAAGTGTCTAGTGCCCTAAATTTATCCAATTTATAAATGAAATATATCTTAATGGTCAGTATAATTAATTTAATACAAGTTATTTCTCCAAAGAGATTGATATAAATACAAGATCAACCCTCATTCATACCTCACCTACCATAAACCTAGAAACTTCTTACTTACTCCCTAGGCAATTTAAAAAAGGTATTCAATCAAGTATTTAAGTGAACAAAGATTCCCTATTTTATCCTATTTCCATATCAATCATAGGGATAACACATACACAAGTCTAAATTAGTGAAGGAGTAGCCCAAGATATATATTTGCCAAGTTACAATCTAGGTCATTATTGTACTTGATTTTCACATATTGCATGATTCACACACAAGCCAACATGTAGGGGAGAACTACATCAATCTAAGTCCCTCTTTGGATTATTAGACATGTAGGAAGTACTCATTAATAGAGAGGTATTTAGGGTCATCTCAACACCATGTGCCCACTAACCTTTTTCCCCAGAGGTCACCATGAAGATGAAGAACTAGGGTTTTACAAATTAATGAGGAGTAACAGTCTATGGCCTAGATCTAAATGCATTAGAGTTAAGGTGAAGTAAAACTTGGTAGCATCCATGTGATTATATCATTTTCCAATAGGTATTCCATACATGACACTTATGTTAGGTTCATATAGTAGCATCAACACAACCATCCCTGATGCTAGTGTCTGCAGCTCCAGAAGCACTCAATCTAGAATCTAATGACTATTCTAGAATCCTCTTCTAGTCTACTTCCTTTCTGTTCCACATACAAATCTACATTAGCTTCAAAACAAGATAAGTACATTTTTTATTTATAATTTATATAATTATCATAGTTTTATTTACTATTTTTAACCTATCTCAATTTAATGAATTAAGCATATGTTATATACAGATATTAACACCCAATTAGTTTATTGTAATCTGATCATCACCCTAGCTCATTGTCATTTATATATTCTTAACCCTATCTACCCAAGTAAGATTCCACATCCAATTTAGTGTTAAAAAATTATAGATTTAATTGTAATGTTTTAATGCAGTTTAATCAAGTTCAATCCATGTAAAACAAAAATGTTTGATTAAAAGGGAGTGAACAATGTTTGTGCCCCCACCATGTATATATTTTTGATTATGTAGTTTCTCTCAATGTATAATATAATTCATGATAAAAATAGAATGAACCATATACATACCCTCATCATGACTAAATATATGATATGTATGAAGTAGAATGACAACCATTTTTTATTCAATTGTAACTATGCCATTGTGTATATATGCATGAGCCAAAATCATACCCCATGAATTTGTACCAATTAATATAGAATGCTATGCATATAAATGATTATTTTGACAACTCATATCTCAAATGTATGTGTATGTGAAAACTTGTAATTATGTTCCTGTAAATTTTTGTGCATATGCCCATGCATATGTACTTAAATGTGTATGAATCTATAATCAAATGTATATAAAGCAAGTGCATATGCCCTTGTAATCTATATCAATGTGCCAATATTTGTCATGTATCTAAATTAGTATGATATCTAAATCATATGAATCTATGAATTATCTAAAATATATGAAACATTTACTTTTCTATGATTTTATACTCATGGAGACTTATGTTTCTATGAAAAGTCCATTGTAATGCCCCCATTTTAAGATGAAGGATGTATCCTGTAAGTCACTCATCTCAAAATAAGAGTTATCTGTATCATGTTATATGTAAAGGTTACATTTGTAATATCATTTGATCTTGTTGAGAATATATCATTATAATAATGTATATAGTGATGAAGGCTTATATCTAATATATGGAATGCATGGCATGTAAGTGTCATTTCTAGATAAGTGTATCAATGAAGTATATAGTATAAGTATCTTTGAATAAGATTATGTAGTAACAATGAATAATATTGATCATGGCACCCCTACATTTTAGAAATATTAGTAAACATAATTTTTAGTGTTACATATAGGATAAGGGCCACATATAAAGGACACATAATGTCACAACGAACAAGGCCAATGGCCACACACATGATGACATAAAAATGTTTCAAACAATTAACATCAAGGATGTCACATCAATCAAGACCAAGGGCCAAAAAAATAATCATAGGCAATGTAACCTATAATGTAAAATAGTAGCAATAAAAATGGTACATAGAATAAAGAACTAGTCTACATTATCCATATAAATCAATGTCACATCATAATAGACTAAAATATCATGTATAATCATTTAAAAAATAAGTATCTAAAAAGGCATGCGTAATAAATATTGGTAACTCAACATGGTATAAAGGTCATACAAAGATATCACTATATTAGTGAACCTTGTAAAACAAAATGTTCCCAGTATCGATATGGCCACTGGGTATAGGGAAAACCAACATTTGTATGTCCATGTGTAACATGTATATCCTGAATAACACTTAGATACTATGAAATGGATGTGTGTATGAAAAACATAATCTATATAAAAAACATGTGATAAATAACATATGTAAATAGTGTAATCTAGCAATAATATCATGCTTAGGTCCCAATTTTAATTTTTTTAATATTTGAATGTTTCTTTATATCTAGAATTTTAAAATTCATGTATAATATCAATGAAAATGCATGATGTTCATAGGTTTTTATATTTTTCCATTTAAATGTAGCTATCCAATAGGATCTTGTACCTACCTTCTCCATAACTACAAATGGGGCCAACCATTTTGGCTTAAATTCACCTTTATTCTCTTTATCAAAATTTGTGTTCTTTTAATTCTCTTTTTGTACTAACTTTCCAATTTTAAAATCATGGTTGAAAAATTTATTTCCATATGCTCTATTATTATGGTCTTGGTAGACTTTAATATTTTCAATAGCCTATATGTGTTTGTCATCTAGTGTTTCTAATTCATGTAATTGCTTATTTCAATATTCATTATCTTTAATTATATATTTCAAAGAAACACACATATAAGGTATATCTAAATATAAAAGTAATAATGATTCCATTCCATAAAAAAATATTAAGGTGTAGCCTTGGTGTGTATATTCTTGTGCAATAGGACCAAAGTGCATAAATAATCAAAATTTTCTAATCTACACCATTCTTAATGACTATTTTGCTCAATATATTTATAAATGTTTTATTTGTTGTTTATCGTTGTCAATTTCTTTGAGGATGGTATGTTGTAGAAAACATATGATAAACATTATATTTTTCACAATATCTCTTAAGTGTTTTATTATTAAATGAGGATCCATGATCTGTGATAATGGATGATGGTAATACAAACCATGAAATGATATTCATCATTAGGAATTGACATATATCTTCCCTTGTAGTTGATGTTAATGGTACAATTGATACCCATTTTTTGAAATATTTTGTAGCGGTAAGAATTAATTTGTGTCCCTTTTATGATCCTCGATTTATATTTTTGATCAACTCAAAGCCCCCAAAGGAGAATGGCCATGGTGAAATGATATGTTGTAATTTTTGTGAAGTAGCATGATTTGGATTACAATGCTTCTAAAATTGTAGACATAACTTAGCATGCTCTTGGTATTATTGTTCCATTGTAGGCTAGTAGTACCCTTGTTTTAGGATTTTATAATACGTTGTTTTTCCACTAAAATGTCCCCCACATTCTCTGTAATGTATTTCAAGTAAGGGAATTTTAGCTTCATCACAACTAATGCACTTAAGTAATTATCTTTGAAATAATATTATGATTAAATATCCTCCAATTAAAACATAAAACATTACTTCCTTTTGTATTTTACACTTATCATTTCATGTAACAATGTTATTAGATAAAGGCTCTATATAAAAAGTTATATAAATCACTATACCATTCTAAATTCACTACACTATGAGTAACTGCTAGGACTATGAGACCATTTTCTTACATTGTAGAGATGGATGTTGTAATTTTCAAACAGTAAAGATTTCATAATTATCATTAATTTTGATGGGAATCAAATAAGTTTTTGTAGTCATGGGATCATCATGCCAATTATAATTTCCAGGTATGACTATATTGAGAAAGAATCAAAGTGTGTTTGTAATCTATGTACCATTTATTTGTATGGGATTAAATTTTCTTCCTTTGTTTGGTAGATGTTTGAAACATGATTATACACCAACTAAAAATATACATATACCCATAGTGACTTTATTTTTAATGTGTTTTATGTGAATAACCCAAGTATCAATGCCTCACATTATACTATGTTATTTGTATATGAAAATTCCAAACAATATACAAATGGCATAGGTTGCCCTTGAGGAGTAACTAAGACTATACTAGTGTATACAACTATGACACATTTGGATCCATCAAAGTACATGGTCAAAATGTCAACATTTGTGTGATATGAATTAAATTCATCTAAAAAATCATCATTGATTGGAAATGTGTCTAGTAATGGAACTATGGCTAGTTGATTTGTAATAACTTATCCTTTTACTAATTTTTGAGACACATATTTATATCAAATTCCATGAGTAACATTACCCATTAAGATATGCATCCTAATAGTTTTGTATTTGACATAAGTAATTTTAGTGGATTAAATTTTGTGATAAGTTGTGTGTCATTATTGAGTTTTCAGTGTTGCAATTTCTATGTAACAAAAACAAGAGCTAAACATATATTTTCCATAGTATTGTAATTTTTCTCATAGTCAACAAGTTTTAGAATGGTGTAATTATTTAACCAATTTTAGATTTAAGGTAGGGGGAATAACCTAATAAATTTTGGAATAATATATTCTAAAGAAGGGCAACTAAATAATTCAAATTTACAATATTCAAATAAATATACTAAATTTGAGAAAATGCTAAATATATAAAATTACAATGCCAAAAATATTCTAAAAATAACAATGCAAAGGAGAAATAACACTTAGCTTATGCAATGATGTGTAGGCAAATCTAATAGGAATATGTGTGGAATAATAGTCTGATGTTTCACCTCAATTCACCTCGATTCTAGAAATTAGCTTTCTATCAGATGGGACACTAGCATTAAGCTACAAACACTAGCATTGATGATTATATCTAAATTAACATATAGATATTTTTATAGAATAATCAATTTATTATATTATGGTTCACTATCACCTTGCAGGGTATCAGTTCATGTCACATAGACAAGTTCCTAAAATTAGTCTTTTACTCAAAACCAAAGGTCCCCCAATTTGGGCATGTCACTTTTTAAAATATGGGTTAGTGGGATCAAGTGAATTTGAGTTGACCTCAAATATCCCTTTACCAATGAATGCTACCTACATATCCATATACTCTTAATAATGACTCAATATTTTGTAGTTCTCTCCCTTATGTGGATGTGTGTGTGAATAATTTTGTAATATGTTATATGTGAGTGCATCTAGTGATTTAGCTTGTAACTTGACAAATAATTCTCATGGGATGCTGTTTGAATAATTTAGACCTATAGTAAGACTTATCCTACGATTAATTTAGAAATAGATAATAATAGGGAATATAAATGAGTTACACAAATGATTTTCAGTAGTATAGTGTGAGATTGAGAGGTGCTTACTAGATTGATAATGAATGACCTTTGATTTGTATTTATACCACACATTTAAAATAGTATCATAATAGGGTTAAATAAAACAATTATGTTGACCCATACATATAAATATATCTATGATTTGACCATTTGGAAGGTAGGGACACTAACACCAGATTTGAGACACTAGCATCAACACTAATGTCCTAATCTAGATGCTAGTGTCCTATAGGGTAAAAAGTCATTGAGGATATGTAGTTGTTTGTGCAGGATAGAAATCAAGTTTTATTAATACTACAATCTACAAGTGTTTATGTCATCAAAATACCAAGTTTAGGCTATAGGATAAGTAATTAGGCATAATGGATGGAGAATGTGAGACTTTTGGCAATGTGAAGGTCATAAGATAAAGGGTTGAGCCATATTTTTTATTTTTCAAGTGTACAAGAATAGTATGTCATATAAACTTATATTTAGTATCTACACCCCCCATTTAATATATTAACGCATAAATATTAAATTACTAGGTTAAATGAAATAAACATGTAACTTAGTGTATAAAACACACTTTGCCTTTATTTGAGCCCTATTTGAGTTGACTATTTGTGCATTAACTATAACCAAGATCATGTTACAGTGTAATTAGTAGATATAATCTAAAAATTGAATAATTGAACTATTTCAAAGTAAAGAGACTAATAAAGGAATACAATGATGTGTCAATGAAACTGTGATTACCCTTGGTACTATACTTAAGTGATAATGATGATTTACTAAAAAATTAGAGAGAGAGGCTCACAATTAAGCCTTGGAGATGTGAAGAGGGGAATTAGAGAGATTATGCACTCAATCTGGTGCAAGGGCAAGCTATGCTGAGGCCATTGAGATCAATGAATTTAAATCACACAACTCAAGTGTAAACATAATCTATCCAATCTATCTAATCTAGTTAAGGTCAAGTGGTGTAATCATCTCAACCTTAAATGGGAGTAGTGCCAAGGATGTCTAGGGTTTTTAATATCAACTACACTACTCAAGGGAGCCAACTAATGTGGATAGAAAAAGGCTCAATTAGTACATCTTAGAAAATTTGATACATCAATGTGTGGTGAGAAAGGAACGAACCATGTTCATGCCTCCTGATAAAATCTACTATAAGTGATGTATAATCTGAATATCCATTTGTGGTTTGGTAAATTTGCATGGAATATGCATCTCTAATGTGTCTCAAGTAGAATTATCTATTAAAATTTAACCTCTAATTTGTAAAATTATATACAATATCCATCTCAAATCTAAAAAACTCTATCCCAAATCTATGAAAATAGTGTCAAATACAAAATATTCTATCCCAAATATGTATTTGAATCATGCAAAGTATATCAAATTATACCAATTAAGCCAATTGTGTGTGTGGACTCATGTCTCTACGACATGCCCCCAATAATATTCCCCCATTTATATTTGAGGGGAATGAAAATGGTATTATGTATAAGTATATGTATTAATAAATATCACAATATCTAATCATAACAAGCCCTAAGATGCATGATAAATATCATGTCAATGTCTAGGAGTAACAAATGCAAGCTCAAAAAAAAATAAAGCACATACACAAGAGAAATCAATTTCATGAAAAAGCGGTCTAAAGAGGCCAAAAATAAGTGGCATATTCAAATTCTGTATACTCAAGGGAATGACATGTTTAAATTCCCACAAACCAAAGAGACAAATATTAGTGGCACTGTAGCTAACAGACAAGGAATTTGTTCCAATGTTCCATAATTATATCAAGATAACAAAAGATAAGTACACTCAAGTAAGCCATGTGATAAGATGAATAAGCAAAATATATAATCAACCAACATAAGCATATCATACTAATTATTGCAAGCACATGTTAGTAAAATGTCCTATAACATAACATATATATCACACTGTGTAAGATGTAAGCATGAGTATAGACATATATAATCATTAGTATACAAGCACAACATGATAATGTAAAGTGATCATAAAATAATGTAACTAGTATCAACCATGATCAATGTAGCAAATGCCCTTAACATAGTGTGTCAAACAGGTGGAGGAAAAGGTCCAACATCTGTATACGCATTTACCATGTATATAGTGTATGACTAAATATTACTAAATACCCATGAAACATATGTGTGGATATAAATGAAATGATATGCTATCTATTAACATAAAGTAAAAACAATATTTGCAAAATCTAGTAAACATGAAAATGCTAAATACTTTTGTATTTTTGCTTTATTTGAATGTTTTTATATTATCTGGATTATTTGATGTTTTTGAATTTGCATGTATGTATGATTAAAAAAGGTTATATGTATAATGAAATGATTCTAATAGAAGCCCAAAATGTCATCAATGGGATGCTTATATGAATGCCCTATATCATGTGTGTCATGTTCATATTTTACATAATCCATGTCATGATAATCATAGTAACCTATGGTATTATTATCATTATCATCTCGATGTTAAAATTGTGAAAAGAAAATCTTATCTTTTGTTGTATCTGCATATGAATAACTAACTACCACGTACTATGGGATTGGACTTTTTAATTTTTCTTTTTTAATAGTGATTGTGTCATGTGACTCTACTGATATGACACTAATTGTATATATTTGTATAGTAACTAAAGATATGTCTTATTTTTTATGCTTTTGATCTAAAGATTTTCCTTCTTTGGAAAAATATATATCCTTAATTTCATGATCAAATGATATGAAACCATTGTTTTTATCAATCATTTCTCCTTTTGAGTGTAACCATGACTTTCCAAGCACAACATTGTATTCACTTGGATTGTAAGTAACACAAAAACTAAGATAATTTTATTTTGAAGCAAATAAAACTCTCAATTTAATTCATCCCACACTTTTTGTAGCTTCATTAGTTTGATTAGGTTATTTATAATTATGTCTAATAGATATAAGAAATGATATATAATAAAAATTTGTATCTTGATATTTCAAAACCTTGATATCTATAACTTTCTTGCCATCTATGTGATTAGTGACAATGAAAAGGGTCTTGATAGGAGGAGAGGCTTGTAATTTCCCCTTTGCAACCACATTTTAAAATTTAGATTTTTCAAGTGTCTCTTGATTTTTGACCTATTTTGTTAGAAAACTTACTTTAAGCATGCATCTTTTCTTACTTTGGATTTGATTTGCCAACTTATCTTTTAGTAAATTTACTTTTTCATGTTGTAGATTTTGTAACCTTTGCTTTTCATATTGTTCCTTTTATAATTGCTCTTTTCCATTTTGTCTCTTTTGTAATATTGCTTGCTCTAAATTTTTGCTTTTTAATCCTTTCATTCTCTAGCTATGCCTTATAAATCTTTTCTTGCTTAAATTGCACCTTTTAATTCTTTTATTTCTCTTGTTTTTGTAATTGTAAGTATGTTTTCTTTAAATTATCCTTTTGTACCCATACTGGTTATTTTTTCACTCATGTTGTATAAGATGCATGCATAAGATGAGTGGATTAATTGATTGATGTATCTATTATAGAATCACCATTATCAATTATAATTTGTATTTTTTTTTCGAATCCAAATAACTATTTATATGATGCCTATGCATTCTATGATATGCACAATAATATTTTTTTATCTCTTTATAGGATGCATAGGAGGTAGTTTGATCAACTTATTTATAAGAATTTATCTTAAAATATAACTTGAAATCTTATTATCCTTTTGTATAATTATTGAATGAATTGTTATATATGTATTCTATTATAGCTTCCCATTTGGACAAAAGTCATGTTAAGCATAACATGTCTAGATGAAGATATAAATGCATTATTAACACTAACACATTATGTATTGTTTGCATATGTGACTTGATTTTTAAATGATGTGATATTTGAATCAAAATACTAGTTTTTATTTTGAAACTCTTCTATTAAATTTATCATAATGATGATTTGATTCTTGAGGGATTCACAAGCACAAAACCTAGGTACTTCAGATTGAATATGAATAAACACAATATATTGAGTAGATGTGAGAGATGGACGGGGTTGATGAAGAATATTTTGGTTACTTTCATTTGGTACTATAGGATGGGTTAACTTTCCCCTTATAGTAGTGATATCATGGACTTTGTTAGAGGGAAAGTTACTATCAAACTCCTTAGGGTTAGGAGGAGGAAGATGTTCCTTTTTATCCATTTTGAATGCTCTAAAGACTAATATGAAAAAAATAAAAGAGAGACATATAAATGATATAAAATAATCCAACATGTTAAGAAAATCACAATTAAATTTGAAACCCTAGAAGGTTGAGAACCCTAGATCAAGCTAGGGTTACACAAGAAGAATCCAAGGTCAAGTTCACTAATATATTTAACTATTTTTAGAGTTAAGGGTAGGGGGAATAACCTAATAAATTATGGAATAATATATTATAAAGTAGGTCAATTTAATAATGTAAATTTACAATAATTTGATAAATATACTAAAATTGAGAATAGGCTTTTATAGAAAAGTACAGTGCCAACAATATTTTGAAAGTAAAAATAGAAAGGAGAAATAACACATCTTATGTAATGATGCATATGTAGATATGATAGGTATAGGTGTAGAAGAAGACAGTCTATTGATTCAACTTGATTCATCAAATTATATAAATTAGATTTTTATTAGGTAAGACACTAACACTGATGCTTCTATCTATCTTAATATATAGGTCCTTTTTTAGAATAGTCAGTTACACCTATTAGGTTTCACTTTTTCCTTGTAGGTTATTAGTTCATATCACGAGTACAAGTTTTTGAAATTAGTATTTTGTTGAAAACCCTAGTTCTTCTAATTTAGGCATGTCATATTACAAAATAGGGGGTTATTGGGCTCAAATGAAGTTGATTTAACCTCAAAGACCCCTATGTTAATGAGCACTACCTACATAGACATATAATCTGAAAAGGGCCTAAGACTGATATAGTTATCTCCCTTATGTGGGTTTGTGTGTGAATGACTATGCAATATTATATATGTGATTACATGTAGTGATCTAACTTTAAATTGAAAAATACTACTCATGGACTACTCTTTTAATGCTTTAAATCTAATAGGACACTGCTCTTATGACTAATTTGAAAATAGGGAACAATATGGTAGTATAACTCAGCTATGCAAATGATTTTTAGTAGTGTAGTGTGAGCTTGAGATGTGATTTCTAAATTGATAACAAATGACATTTGATTTATATATATACCACACCTTTTGAAATAATCTCATGGTAGGGTTAAAAAAGACAAATAATTTGACCCGTATATATTAGGAGATTTTAAATTTGATTGTTTAGAAAACATGAACACTAACATTAGATTTGGTATACTATCATCGACTTTAATGTCATAATATGGACACTAGTGTTCTATAGGGTATAAAGCTAAGAGGATCTATAACTATCTGTGTAGAATATAAATTAGCTTTTATGTAGATTGTAGTTTATAGGTGTTATGTGTTATCAAAATATTAGGGTCAAGCTATAGGAAAAATAATTAGGCACAATGAGATGGTGAATGCAAACTTTTTGGCAATGATAAGGTCAAAACTAAAGGGTTGATCCATGATTGTTATTTGTTAAGTGTAAAAGACTAGTATGTTATATTTAATAAGATTTTAACATATATAGTAATACACAATTTGCTCTCTATGATGATCATCATATTGTGCTAATAAAACCCCTAAGGTATGATCCATAATTGATATATATAAAAGGGTTTATCTAGAGTTGGAGCCTTGATAATAAGTGGATTAAGTAAATATTATTTGATTGCACCAAAAATCTATTGAAATTTTTCATCTTACTAAAATTTGGTATATTTATTGAGTAATCATCTGAAGGGTTATGTTTTATCAGATAGTTGGGTCACAAAACATCTTATCACTTGGATTTCTATTTGTTGCAATCATAGTGTGATAGGCCTTTGTGTGGAGGCATGTATGAAATAGATTTGATATTTTTTGGATATATCTCGATGCCTCATTGAGATATGATTTAGCCCAATAATTTCCCTAAAGATACCTTAATACACATTTGTGTGGGTTTAAGCACACATTATATTCCCATAATTATTCAATTTTTTTTCAAAAATCTAGAGCATGATCCTATCATTGTTTTAATTTTATAAATAAGTCTTCCACATAGTCCTCCACTATCTTATGTATATAATCCTAAAATACATGGGTCATGGCTGATTGATAAGTATCCCTATAATTTTTCAATCGTAATGGAATGACCACATAGTAAAATGTTCTCCATGGTGTAGTAAATAAAGTTTTTTCTTGATTTTCTAGATTGATTTTGATTTAGTTGTATCCTGAGAACCCATCCATGAATGATAATGTCTAATAAGTAGATGTAGAGTCAAAAATCATGTTAATATCTAGCAATGGAAATTTATCTTTAGGACAAGATTTGCTTAGGTCATGATAATTTGTACAATATCAAATATGTCAATTGACTTTTAAAATTGGTACTATATTAGAAACCTACTTAGGATAACCAATGGATTAAATAAATGTTACATGTAGGAATATTTTTATTTATTCTTTTACCAATAACACAACCTTGGGATGTATTTTACAAATATTTTGTTATACTAGCTTGGCATTTAGATAATGTATAATATTATGTAATGAAATTTTGGGATCAATTCTTGGCATATCTAAGTAAGCCCATGCAAATATCTATAGGTTGTCATGTAGAAATTTTTGAAGTGCATTTTATTCATATTTTTGTAACAAACCTTATAGTAGTATAGGCATAGGATTCTTATTTTTTTTATAACAAAATATTATTATCTCTTAATTAATTAGAGTTGATCTATCTTCCATAGATGGTGTTATAGAAATAGTATTTGAACCATCCACTTAAATATGGACATTTTTGTCTTCAATTTCTCAAAATTATGTCTAGGCAGTAGTTATGTGAGGAAACCTATTATTATGATAGAAAGAAAAAATTTCCTCATACACCCTAAGGTATTATAGGAGAGATTCAACATTTGAAAATTCATCTAATGTTCAAATATCAAGGAAATTGTGTCATTAATCAACACAAGTTATATCAATTGTAGTGTAGATGTATTATGAACTTCCTATGCTAGTTTTGGCTCTAATTTAAAGAAAGGTGTATAAATAGTAGTATTTGTGGTTGCTCCTTTCTTTATTTTTGATGATTTTTTGGTATAGCTGAGACCTTGCCATCCTTTATTATTAGATTTTTGGATGGGGTTAAAAATGCCTTGTGCATGTTTCACCAATCCTTGTCCTATATATCCCATTTTTTTAAAATGTTTGAGCCCAATACCATATTGATTATGATATGCTTAAGATGATGAAATTAGAGATTAAGAATAGATAAGTTCTTTAGTTGTTTTAATTCATGAGAATATGGTTGCATATGAGGAATGTAATGATCCTTGGATTGGGTTAATGCACAATACTTAAATGCTCTTGATCCAAAGGGTGTGTGTGTGTGTGTGTGTGTATACACATGTATGTATGTATATGTATGTGTGTGTATATATATGTATATTATATACATACATACATGTATGTAAATATGTATATATACAACATACATATTTACATGTATGTATGTATGTGTATAATACACACACACACATGTATGTATGTATGTGTATATATATATATATATATATATATATATATATTGTATGTATGTATGTATGTGTATGTATACACATACATACATAAATACATACATACATACATACATATATATATATATATATATATATGTATGTATGTATGTATGTATGTATGTATGTATACACACACATAAACATACATACACACACACTCATATCCTTGATGACTAAAATTTAGACATTAATGTAGGGTAGAAAAAACCTCATTCATCTCATGAATCCATGGTATTCCTACTAGAATATTATAGTTGAGGTCATTAGGCATGATCTACAAAACTATGCCTATCATTTGAGGGCCCATGATAATATGTAGTGTAGTCTGTCCTAATATTTTCTATGAAATGTTTTCAAATCCTAAAATACTCATATTTGAATAGTTAAGATCCTATACATACATACATACATATATGTATATATATATGTGTGTGTCTGTATATATATGTGTGTGTGTATATATATGTGTGTGTGTGTGTGTGTGTGTATATATATATATATATGTGATATATATGTGTGTGTGTGTGTGTGTGTGTGTGTGTGTGTGTGTGTGTGTGTGTGTGTGTGTGTGTGTGTGTGTGTGTGTGTGTGTGTGTGTGTGTGTGTGTGTGTGTACACACATAAACATACATACACACACTCATATCCTTGATGACTAAAATTTAGAAATTAATGTAGGGTAGACAAAACCTCATTCATCTCATGAATCCATGATATTCCTACTAGAATATTGTAGTTGAGGTCATTAGGCATGACCTGCAAAACTATGCCTATCATTTGAGGGCCCATGATAATATGTAGTGTAGTTTGTCCTAATATTTTCTATGAAATGTTTTCAAATCCTAAAATACTCATATTTGAATAGTTAAGATCCTCTTCCTAAATACCTCGTATGTCAAAAAGGAAATATTACAAATGTTTATCATTGATCCATTATCCACCAAAACTCACTTGACTATATTATTTTATAGTTGAACATTAATATATAGTGGTAGATGTTGGTCTATAATGTGCTTAGGAGGAACAATATTTTTCAAATGAGATTATTTATTTCATCCATCATAGTATATCAAGAACAAAATCCATGTAAGGTGGTTCCACTTAATCTGGTAAAGTTGTATCATGCAATGCTGTATAGAGAATATCTTTATAAACAAGCAATGTTTGAAGTAATTATAACATATAAATTTTGGCATGGGTATTTTTGAGTTCATCCATGGTATCACATCCCTTGGGTTGATTATCTTTTTTTGTGGGTGATGGTGGGATTTGAAAAGGGATATGATAAGGTCATGTGGTTTGTATTAATGGGTGGGCAACTATTAGAAGCAGGATGGTAACTATTAGCATTTTAAAAAATTATGAGGAACATGATGAGCCATGCATTAATTTTTTTGTATATTAGTAATAATATGCATTTCAAATTAAATCTTACAATAATAATATTGAATCAAGATTTGGGATTGTTCATTGAAAACTTTAGTCTTATTAGTAAATTTAGATTTGATCATTGTTACCTATTTGTGTACATATTTGATCCAAATAAGATACAATATCCATGTAAAAAAATATGAAAATATTAATTTAATTATTTATGTTAACATATAATGTTCATTTGACATGGTCATGATTAATGTGTACTATTAGGCAAAAATGAAAAAATTAGGTTTGAAATCAAAACCCTAAATTTGAAATCTTAGACCCTAGAAGGATGAAACATTAAGGGAAAACCTAAGACTTTACACTATTTGATTATGATCCTTTATTATATGTATGAATTTAATGACATGACCTTGATACTTAAAAATGATTGCTTTGGCTTAAATTTTGAGTGATTCTTAATCTGCTTATGACTAAGCCTAGTGATAGGTTTGAAAATTGGGGAGAATAGGGTAGCTTTTACTTAGTGTGTAATAGTGTATAGATGTATACCATATAAATTCCAAGTTCATTAAATGAGACATTGATTTAATTATACATGGATCCAATTAAATAATTAATCATGCCATTGACATGTTAGGATTATGGGATGACCCTAAGTATGGGTTTGATTTTAGAAAATAATTATTGCTAGGAGCAGGTCAGTTTTGACCAACACATGTCACTATCAACTAGAGATATTAATTGTAGTTGCTGGAACTGACTTGTGTATAGGCAAACTGAATTAAGAGTCTAGAGATTTTTATATAAGATATTTATTATATTTGAAATAAATAGTGAGGTTCAAGTAGGTGTGCAACAATAAAATAGAAGGGTTGACTCATAAAATAACATGCAAGAGTGAAAGGATGGTGAATTAGGACCTTCTTTATATACTCAAGTCATGTGAGGTGTGTCAAGCTTGTCATTGTCAAGTACCAAAGACCATATTTTAGTACCTACAATAATTTAACTTGAAAATATATTTAAGTTCTAACTTAAGCTATAAATCGAGCCTTGTGATTGGTCATAATTGCTCAAGGTCCCATTTACACCATGTGGAGAGTTAAGTCTAATTGTCCAAGCTAGTAGATCCTCCAACCCACTTCATTTTAGTTGAGTGTTCAATTTGGGCCTTGGGGATATGGGGATTGATAGGTTCACATAGACAATCTTAGGATTTTTTTAGATCTAGTAATCGAATTAGAGAAAGTGGGACCTACATGATTATGAAATGACTATGTGACATTTGCACATTGCCATCTATGCATTTTAGGCACATGAGTTATTTTGATGTGTTATATGAATTGTGCCATTGAATTGGTTAGCTTATTGGTAATGGGGATGAGTATAATGTGCATTATAAATTATCAAAAAATAATTGACTCATTTTTGTGTGGGTTTCATCATGAAAAATTTTGTGCATGAAAATTTGGTAACAAAGCATGGTTTAGACATCAAGAACTCTATGGATTATTGTTTGGTATTGCTTCTTTTGTAGCTAACCAATGCATGTACTTGTTGGGTGATATGCCTCATTGAGGAGGTAGGAATAGAACATAAGAATAATTATTAGGACTCTAAGACACATAGGACCATGGAATCTTTAAGCCAAGTATCAGATGCTTGGTTTCTTGAATTGGTCTCTATGCCTAAGAGACCCATGTCACAACTTATTGGAAATTCACCTATCTAATTGAATGGATGAGGTTTAATAAAGTCTTGAAACAAAGGTTTGAACCTAGTATGAGGAAGTTAGATGGTCACAAGGTCCAAGTGATAGTTAGCTTGCAAGTGAGATGCTATGTGTTAGGCTAATAAGACTTACACATCACCTTGGACATACACTCCTCACCTTGGGAGAATTTCTAGATTAGTCCTTAAGATAGATTGATATTGGTTTTTAAGACCATGAGGATTGATCATAGCTAGACCTTAGGGTATCATGTGGACCTTGGATTGAGGTGGTTTTGTTAGGTTTAATGAATGATCATTTTGAGAAAAATTTGCTTTTCCACTCAATTTAAAGTATTTTTAAGGGTTTATTGATTTTTATAGCACTGTAGATGATGAAGTTGAGAATGGATTAGGATGTCACCTTGGTGAGACCAACACATTTACCCTTAGTTTATGACTCTTACCTTTGGAGTATTTATAGGTATAGTTGGGATTTGTCCCTTAGCTAAAAGGCTTGTCTTAGTAGACCACATAGGATTATAAAGACCTTATGGGCATGTTTAGTCCATGTAAGAGACCAAGATTTATAATGTGATGTGCTTGGGTTTCCTTTTAAAACCTATCTATGTACATATGAGTGTAGCTTTATTTTATATTCACCTTGTGTGATAGGTTGATGATTCCACATGGAAGGCCTTGTTAGAGAATCTCATGTGGATCACATTATTTTCACATATCTTTTTGGTGAGTGATTTTTGCCTTTTTTATAGCAGTGAGATATGCGTTATTGGTAGTCACATAATGGAGTCATTTCCATTAGATTTTAGCTTCGATGATGGTTGGAGAGGAACATGAAGGGTTTATATGGTATTTTATAATTGAGTAGTTGTGATCATCAACTTAAATAAGTCAAATATATGTTAGAATGGTATTATTTCCTCTTGTTGCATGTTTTATCAATACCCAAGTCATATAAAGCATATATGGATGTTGATATCCAAATGTTGTGGTCATCAACCCCTTGAGGTTATGACCCCTTTTCTTGGAGTAATTTTATTGATAATATATTATGTTGATTTTGGTGCTTTGGAGGTGACCTTATTGATAGGGATCCTTGAGAAGACATGTTTTTCCTCATATCTTAGCAGGTTTGAGCATACCTTCTTACTTGAGGAGCATCTTGATGTGATTGATGTGTCCATGATAGAAAAATCCTTTTAGTATAGTAAGTCTCATCCTCATATGCTATTCAAAGAGTATTATGCCATGCTAGTGACACTTAGTTGAGTGGGTTTAATTTAATCTACGATAGAATTTATGAGAGGTTAGTTTATTTTCAAACTAGAAGTATCAATAAACATTAAGAGTGTGTACCCTCCTTTTCTATTAAACATGCTCATGATATAAGTATGCTAACAATTTTTTAGCATGTATGCTTGTTACCCAAAGCATGTGATTTAGTTTGATTATGACATGAAATATATTATGGTCATTAACCTTTTTATATGTGTCCATTTTTACATTTTTATATTGACTATTATTTCCTTTTGATGGGATGTATTGTACAAATAAATGCAAGATCTTATGGCATGAATTACCTTATTATATATACATGTTTATTCTTGAATCTTGTAGTGCCTTATTTTTTGGACTATACCACACCCTTGTATGGATTGTGATAGTGGGGCAATCCTTATGTATAACTTGATGAGGAGTGCATGTGTGCACATCCTTGATTCTTAGAAATTTGCTGTCCCAAGAGGATGTATTGTTGAGTGGTGTTATTTTTTTTATATTGACTCCTTGTATGATGTACTTTCCATTTATTTTTAAAGTTTTTTTATTAATATATGAGTTTCATGGAATACTCACAAGATTCTATTTTCATGTTGGACCTAGTCCTTATAAAGGGACCAAATTTAAAGGAACTACAACAGATATGACACATGAACCTAAGATGTTTATGATGCATTTTGAGGATTATTTTGAGAGGGAATTTTTAGAACAAATATGCATCCTTAATAAGCATAGATTTTTAGCTGTTCATTTGACTAGAATTTGTGAATACATATTATGTATCCTATTTGATAGGTTAGTACCTTGATAATGTTAATTATAAGGGAGGGGATCTCAGAAGACCCCTCTAAAATTTATAACACCTTTGAATGGTGGGCATCCTCCTCATAGTGGAGGAGTGCCATATATGATGTTAGTAGATTCCTTTGTGTTAGTATTTTGTTTATAGATTGATATTAAATATGTTTACTTGGAATTTGGGAAGAGGTTTTGTTATATTTAGCACATATATAACATCAATATGAGTTTATACTCTCTCACCATCAAGTGACATCATCATAAGTCTGTTTAGTGGAATTATATTTTATATGAGGATAAGTGATGTGTTAATTTTGATTATATACATGTACCATTTTTTTACTAATTCAATTATGTTCCTTGGCATTCACAAAAGAAATTAATCTACTTTATGTTGGATACATAAGTTGTATAGATGGGACAAATTGATGCTTCCATGTGTTTTATCATTCTTTCCTGTTTCGGGAAACATGTGTTGAGTATGATGCCAATATGAGAACTTGATTGTTGATGTTAGAATTAGTTTTATTAGTTTAGGAGGGTTAATTAATTTAATTATGTCCCATATTAATTGTTTTATCAAATTTAGACACTTTTTAGGAACTTTGTAAAAATAGCTAGAAGTTCTAGTTAGAGTCTATTTCACATAATATGTACTTAACTAAGATCAAATCCTTATCCATTCATCCCCAAGAGGTAGAGCACAATTTTTAGAGCTGAGTTAACTAAAATTAAAGTTATTTTAGCCAATTTCTTATTTTGTAGGGATTTGGGGTGTCTAGCTTGTCTACTATGCATGAGTTGCTTATTTGTTAAGAAAGGCTTCTTGCATGTTAACCTTATATTATCAATTAGTCAACCTTATTTATCAAGCATAATTTTAGTTAACTTAGATTATATATTTAGGAGTCTAATTTTAGTTTGCTTAGTTGTTAAGTAAAGGTATTAATTTAGATTTCACTTTATGTTTTTTTTGTCATGCAAGTTTCTTGTAATTGTTTTGTTTTAGCCTTTATTATTAATAAAATATTGTGCACAAGAAGTGTGTGCAATAATTATTCTTGGAATATATTTTTTAAAATTATTATCTATGATTTTTTTAAGGTATTCACAAAGGAAAAATAGTACTATTTTGTATCTTAATGTGAAGTTATTTAGTGGATATTTAATCATCTATCACACTTATGACACTACTATATTAACAACTAGTAATTTTGGGACTTATTAGATGAAATATAAATTCAATTTAAGATTAAATAAAAGATTATTTTTACTCCATAAATACATCAAAACTTTCATTTGGTATCATATTATTATTTGAGAAAGGTTCACAAGGGTTTATGTAGTCATATAATAATGACACTTGAGTGCTAAGAGTGTTACTTGAGACCACATGTCCATACCTTAACCCCAAACCTATATTAAGTCCTATTTAGACACTTATCTAGACTTCATGTAGGCCACACAAATCCATAAACATCCCTAAAGTTGTCCTAGGTCCTAAATTTAACATCTTGGTCCCTAGTGCCTCAGGTTCTGCCACCTAAACACTAGTGCCATAACTTGGACAATAGTACCAATGGTGCTAGTGTCCTAGTTTGGGTGCTATTATCCTTTTCCAAATTTTATCCACCAATGTATATATTTTCAAATCAAAAAACATATAGGGTTGACCTATACCTATTTTAAGACCCCAAAAAACACTAGAATAATATGTGCGTGTGTGTGTGTGTGTGTGTGTGTGTGTGTGTGTGTGTGTGTGTGTGTGTGTGTGTGTGTGTGTGTGTGTGTGTGCGTGTGTGCGTGCGTGTGTGTGTGTGTGCGTGTGTGTGTGCGTGTGTGTGTGTGTGTGTGTGTGTGTGTGTGTGTGTGTGTGTGTGTGTGTGTGTGTGTGTGTGTGTGAATTTTATTCCTTTATCCACTAGATGGAAATCAGATGCAAATACTACTAACAAATTCAAAATAATTTGTGAAAAATTAAGGTTATTAATCCCTATTATATGTTACATATGCATAAAACCATCTATATCCATCCCAAGCTCAAAATACTTAGATTCCTAGTCTCAAGCTCCACTCAAAATCACTCAAATTAAAATTCATACTAGCTTCACTTGCACTTGCACCAGCACTTAGGTGGGGAGATCTACATCAGGATTGATCCCTCCTTAGAGTATTGGTATGTAGGAAACTCTCATCATATTGGGGTGTTGATGATGCCCAGCTTACCCTAATAACATCACACATTGCTGCTTGTGCCAACCATAATCCCTAAAAACATGGAGGTTTAGGGTTTACATATAAAACCATTCAAAATAGGTCACCTATAGGGAATTATAACTCATGTCCATAGGAATAGGCTTGGAAAACTCAAACATAGGTTCACCTAGAAGCTCAGAACAATCTTGTAAAGAGGACACTAGCACCATTAGCACTATTATCCAATTAGGGTGCTACTATCTAGGAAGGGTTTTAACACCTGAATCCTATTTGTGATACTCAGATCAACTCCTATCCTAGTTTTCAACCTCTAGATCTCCCATCTTAGTTAATTTATAGTTAAGTACTTGTTTACATCATTTATTACTATTTTTAGAAAGGTCAGACTAGGTTAATTCTATTACAAATTAGTGGCTATATTTATTACATATTTCTACCCTGATTTACTATACTCAAACCCTTTAACAACCTAGGGATTAAACTCTATAGCCCTAAAAAGTTAAATAATTTGGTGAACTTGACTTAAATCAAATAGTGAAAAAACCTTAACCCTAAATAACCCTAATGTTTATATTTCTAGCCTTTTAGGACCCACATTTAGATTTTAGATCCCTGTATTTTTTGATTTGTATTTCATAAAATCATGATAATAATGTTAGACGAAGTTTATCATTTTTTCAGTCAAATTTTTCTAGCTTCTTTTGCATGCTTATTTCTTTTCATTTGGAATGAATTTAAAGATGACATAAACACATGTGCATGATGCTTTATATTAGTTAAAATGCATGTCATATTTTATTATATTTATAGCATTTTATTGTTCTCTTATGTGGAATCTAATTAAGAAATAAATCCTTACATACATAGAGGATATATTACATAAGTTAATAACCATGTTTCAAGTTTCAATGTCATATCTTATGCACATGAAATAATCTCCTCCTCCTCATCTCCATGAGGGTGATAGCTACTTTCCCTCTAACTAGGTCCATGCCATCAATCCTACATGAAATGAAGTATCCTATACTATTATTACTAATGTCCATACTCAACGTATCCACACCTCCACCTCTTCTCTATAGGGCATGCACCTACATGTTCAATTAAAAGAAATAGGGTTTACACTTGTGAGACTCTAAGGGATGAAATTATCAGTATGAGTAGGTTCATTTAAAAATTAAAAACTTAGAATCAACTACTACATGAAAATATTACAAAATTAGAAAATAAAATTACAAGAAAAAAGTCTCCAGGGCACACTAGTATCAATCATGTATATGCATCTTCACCTAGTCAATTTGTTATAATCAATGTTATATATATATATATATATATATATATATATATATATATATATATATATATATATATATATATATATCACAACAAAGTGCATCTAAAACTAGTGATTTGAAAAGTAATTGATTAAAACAATACACAATATGGGGATTTGGACACTCTCCCCCCACTTAACAATGAAAATCTTATTATCAATAAAGATGATATTTTAAAGAGTTTCAGAGATAGATATCAAGAACAACCCCATGATCATGCATAGATTCTTCAAGCCATAATGGAAATAAAAGACAAATTAAATAATGGTCAATCTTATACTCCCCCAAATAATAATATCATTAAACCTACTTTGGGGGCAAATCAACTTATACAATAATCTAATTTAACTTGACAACCTTAAATAATAACAATACCTCATATGGATAGATCCTCCTCTCCAAATGTATAATATTTTATGCATGATATTCATTATTTATAGGCTAAGGTGTTACATCTTGAGTAGGGTGTTAATAGGCCATCACATGCCTTGGATTCTCATGTTTTTTTACATACACCTTTGGCACATCACATAGTGTCAACTAATTTTCCATCTAGATTCATGACACCTAAGATTACTTTGTATGATGGTAAGGGTGACCTAGAGTATCATCTACGAGCTTTTCATGCAGCACATTTAGACTACATATCCAATGATTGGCTCTTTACTAAGTTGTTCTAATTCAGTTTAAGGGACTATGCCTTATAATGGTTCTATGATCTTCCAAATTAGTATATCATTGAACTCAATCCATTGGTAGATATTTTTTTATCACACTTTTCAATTAAAATCAGTGATAAGATATCAGATGCTCAAGTGACATAACTTAAGCAAAAATCCAATGAGCCTATTATAGACTATGTCTTACGATATAAGATTGTATTGGAAAAGATGACTAGTCCCATGGAAGATAGAGAGCTCAAAGACATTCAAACATAGTTTACTACTAGCATTATAAGAAGTTATCTTTTAAAATATGTTTTCAATGTTCATATATTTATGCCACATAATGAAAGAAAGGGAAGTAAAACTTCTCTCTATGGGAAAATTAAAATATACAAGTGGATTATAATCAACTACTAAGAGTTATAATAAGCCTCCATATAAATTAAGGTCTATTAAAAAAACAAGTGATCCAAAGACCATAGTTAATGAAACTTCAAAGCCACTTCCTTTCTTGGTTTTATCAGATCCTCCATAGAGATTTTTCACAAACCTTCTAAAATCACCAGCACATGTTTTATAATAGATCCTAGAATGCAATGTCATATCTCTCCATCCCATAAAATAAGTTTATATGACACACCTTATTCCAAAGAACTATGATTCTAATACATTCTTTGAAAATCATAGGGTATTAGGACATACTAAAAATAGATGCATAAGCTTGAAACATAAGATACAATATTTGATAGAGGCCAACATCATTGATGTGGGCACACCCAAAAAGGCACCCAAATTTAAAAAAATATAAGATAAGGCATTGGAGATATTTTGAGATCCATTTCCAAAGCATTCAGCTAATGAGGTAGGGGCATTTTAGGTATTCACTATACATATCAGGCACATCCACTAATGACATCATATGACACTACTACAAAATATGCACACCTCCTACATAATATAATCGATGCGCATCATACTATAATGATAGATAGATCACTCATCACTTTCTCAGAGTAGGAGATTATTGATGATGAATCAAATTTATATGCACTCTTTGTATGAGCCTACATTTATGATCATCCTATTCAAAGTGTTATGGTTGATAATGGGTCAAGTATTAACACGGTCATTATTACACTTTTACAACATTTGGGTTATTCAAAATAAGACATTTATCCTACTAACATAATTATTCATGGTTTTATTTCCCATGTTCAGAGCTCCATTGGAGAGATTGGACTTCAACTATAGGTTCGACCAACATATGTGGCCACTAGAATCTTAGTAATACCTAATGTAGGCACATTTGACATGTTATTGGGTAGGCCATGGATACAACTACATTCCATTCCATCCACCATGCACATATACCTTGATTACATACATGATAATTAGGTGGTCGCAATTGAGGGTATTTCATATGAATATCTTTTACCTATCCCATATTAAATACAGTAGCTACCAATTATAGTTCTGATCATAGTTCCCATCATTACACCACAAATTTTAATTGAGCCACTAGTGAAGGTGAGGTCTACTCTTTTAGTATTACCATGTACACATACTTTCCCATGGAAACCCTTATTAGAGAGACCCATAACTCATAGAGATGTTAAAAATTATAGAAGGCCCCCTTGACCCTATTCCTTTCAAGATTAATATTATTGAGTTCCCAAGGTTCTCAACATAAGACACCCATGCCACTTACAACATCTTCACTGAAAGACACCCTAGTTAGCTTCACAGAGTCCTAACATTACAACATAGGTAGTGACAACTATATATTACTCAATATATTAGGGTTTGGGAGTTACCTTCTCACATAACATGTAAAATTACTATTCCTTTATTTGACATATGCCACATTGATAGTGAGTCTCCCATGAGACACATCAGTTGGTATCTCCCTCCCTTCTTGTATATAGTTTCTTTATTTCTTGCTTATTACATATAGTTTCATTTTCATGTTACTTGTACATAGCTTATATATAAAAAATACAAAAATAATTTAGCATGCCAAAACATAAAAACAATCAAATATTTATTTATAAAATATAAAAGTATAGCTTGTAGGCATTGCCATGTTTATACTTATTTTTCCAAACACTAGATATGCTAGCTATCTCAGTATAGTCATTTTTATCATATAGACATGATTCACTTATTCTTTTCAAGTGTTAATAGATACTTACAAGACCTAGGTCCACTACATAGATCCAAAATTACTACTACCTACCCACTGGGGCATATACATAGATACACATATTCCTTATTTGATACATTTACCCATTTGGGGGCATCCTATACACAATTTCAATTGCTAAGTTACATCATTCTAAACTCTACATCATAGATTTAACATTTTTATATCTTGATATTGATCGTCCTACATGTACTTATATTTTTTACCAACTAATACAACTTTAGAATCAACTTATGTACATATTTTCACTTATACAAATAAATACCACATGTTCATGTATACTTTCATTTATAGCTTTCCTAGTTTAGACTTGATTGTGTCTCTATACTTCTTCTATTCAAAGAAATTTAAATATGCCATTTATATATAGACATACACTTATTATTTTTAGTATATTTATTCTTTGGACATGTGCCCATGTCCTTCTGTGTACCTTCCTAATTATGTATGTAGATATTTGAACATATCCTTTCATGTGGCTCTAATCCAACTTGCTTGTTGTTTGCATATGTGGATATTTGAATATGTCTTTATATGTATTGATTTAATAGATTTAGTGACATGTGACCATGTCCCTTGTATTATGGCCCATTGGCTCACTTTGTGTACCTCATGTATTTTATATGTATACTTTCATGTATGCATCATGGTCATGAAAATTGTCTCTTGCTTGTTACACACTTCAGTTTTACATTCCATGAGGGACCTCATGCATCTTTTATTCCTACTTGGGCACCGTGATATACATCATGCCCCATCCTCCTAGGTAGATACTCAATTATTACTCAAATTTACTATTCATATACATTGTTATATCTATCTTGATATCCTTATGAATTCTATATGTAACATACATCATACGTTACAAATTTATGATTAGATTATCTTATATGTTGATGTTATTTATGCACATTACATAATTTTATTACATAGATATCATCTATGCTCCAAATAACACACATTTTATAGAGATTTTGATTTTGAGGATAATTCTTGCACAGGTTCAATAAATCTCATAAAAAAAAGGGACATCCACAGAGATTTGTCATAGATATTAGGCTATCCAAATACACTCAGATTACTAATTTTAGCACATAGGCATAGAATACAAAAATTAGTTTTTGGAGAATACAATGGGAAATAATAACATAGAGACCAATTTTAGTTACATATAAATCAAAATAGTTAGACATTAGTGCTAAAATTAGGACTCTAGTGCCACCAGCACCACTGTCTAAGATATGGATCTATTATCTAGTTCCTCAATTTTAATAAATTCCAAATTAGCCAAAAAAGTACATGTATAGTCTAGGTATGCATAACTTCAATTATAGATTACTAGTTTTGGCTTAGTTTAACTTATATTCATACTAGTTTGATCAAATTGGGGGCATCATGTGTGGTATGACCATTCCCATTTTAGTTCATATGCTCAAAAATAGATTATTACAATTCAATATAGAATCCTATACTCAGATATCAGATTTGGGATCATGTGTATGACACATTGTTTCTATATGCTCACTTATACACCAATTGATCCAATGAAATGACAAACTCCATGTAAATATCTATGTTGTACACACCAAACACCATGTTCTAAGTTATGCACCACATTGATGCCTTACTCCATCTACAGTGGTTGGCATTTTCAAGTGGTATGGAGTTGCCTAATATTCTTGAGTGGCCTAGAGTCATTTTACATTATAAATTTCTTGAGTGGCCATAGAGATGACATAGACAATTCCAATTATAATTACACATCTTTAATTACATCACATAGTTTTAGTTTCATATGCATCTACAACATATGGGTAGGCAATGATGGAGTCATAGTCTACTTGAGTTCTTGAACCACCTACATGAGAGGGTTGGACACACCATTAGTCCAATCTAAGATATTCATAGGTCATGATCCACCAAGTAGGGGTGGGTAGTGATGGAGTCAAAATAGGATTGAGTTCTCAAGTCATCCACATATGGAGATTGAGCAAGCCATCAACTTAGTCCAAGTCATTCATTGATTGATTACTATCTACATGTACACACACATGTTATCACCAAATTTATGCATTAGTTCGTGTATCCAATGAGGTGTATTTATTCCTTTCCTTTCTCTTATCTCTTTACTTAGTTTAGTCTTGACTTTTGATATCTCCTAAATAAGGATTGATCTATGAACATTTCATATTTAGGGCATGTAACAGATCATGCTTCACATACTCAGATCCAAATTCATGATATTTTCCTCTTATATAAGTCTACGTATGCTTATATTTCCTTTATCATTATCATTTCTCTTTTTTATAATTCAAGAATAAGGGGGGGAATGTAATATCATCTAAAAATGACACTTTAGTGTTAATAGTGTTACTTGAGACCACCTATTGATAGCTTAGCCATAGACCTATTGTAGGGACTATTTAGACACGTATCTAGCCTTTGTGTGGGCTACATGTATCCTTAAACATTCATAAAGTAGTCCTAGATCCTCATTTTAGCATTTTGGCCCCTAGTGTCTCAGGTTCTACCACCTAGACACCAACACCATAACTTGGATAGTATTGCCAATGGAACTAGTGTCCTTGTTTGGGCCCTATTATCTTTTTTCTACCTTTGGACACTAATGGATATATTTTCAAATCAATAACTACCTAGGGTTAGTCTATAACTATTTTAAGACCCACACAAACACTATAATAATATATGTACATGAATTTTATCCCTTTATACACTAGATATAAATCATATAAAAATAATACAAACAAATTTAGAATAAGTTGTACACAATCAAGGTTATCAACCCATATTCTAGCCTAATTATACATATACCATCTACAACCATCCCAAGCTCAAAATACTTAGATTTCCAATCTCAAGCTCCACTCAAAATCTCTCAAATTAACATTCATACTAGATTCACTTGCACTTGCACTAGCACATAGGTGGGGATAAATACATTGGGATTGATCTCTACTCAGATTATTGGTATGTAGGTAACTCTCATCATAATGGGGTGTTGAGGATGTTTTGGATACCCCACTAATATCACATTTTTCTAATTGTGCCAATCAGATGCCTTAGCAATATAGAGATTTAGGGTTTGTATATAAAATAAATCAAAACATGTCACTTATAGGGAATCATAACTCATGCACACATAAACATGATTGGTAGATTAAAACATAGGTGAACCTAGAAGCTTAGATTAGTACTACATAGAGGACATTAGCCCCAAAAAAAGACACTAATTCCATTCCCATTATTTTCTAATGAGGGTGTTACTATTTAGGAAAGGTTTTGACACCTAGATCCTATTTGTGACACTTAGATCAACTCTTGTCCTAGTTTTAAACCTCTAGATCTCTTGTCTCAGTCAATTTCTAGCTCAGTACTTGTTTACATCATTTATTACTATTTTTATAGAGGTTAGACTAAGTCAATTATATTACAAATTAGTGGTTATATTTATTACATATTTATACCTTGATTTATTATACTTAGACCCTTTAACAACCTAGGGATTAATCTCCTTAACCCTAAAAATTTAAATCAATTTCAAACGATTATTATAAGTATCATGGTTTCTATGAATTCTTTTTGTATGAATATTTCTATTTTTAAAAGTGACAAATTTGAATATTAGAGAGATCAATTGAAGAGAATACTTATTTGGAAGAGAGTTTAGAAGAATGTTCTCCATGGGTACACACCACCTATGTATTGTAATAATTTGACTCAAGATCAAAAAATAACAAAAAAAGTTGAATAAAAAATAGATAAAAAGCTTTCTTTTATCTTTAGAGTGCTATAGACCCCCATCTATCGAATAATTTTTTGTTGTAAAACTATCCATGAGGCATGCAATACCCTATAAACTTCATATCAAGGATTTAATAAGATAATAAATGTAAAACTTCAAAACATTAAATTGAATTTAAAAATTCAAGAATGTCAGATAATGAAAGTGTTGGAGAATATTGCATAAGGATAAATGACTTAGTGTATAAAATGAATGTTTATGAGAAAACTATACAAGATCATGTTATAGTAAAGAAAAATTTAACATCTTTAAATAAAATATGGATTTATATTTTGATTACTCTTAAGGAGTGTAGAAATACAAAAAGTATAAGTGTTGATGAGTTAGTGGGTTCTATCTTGTCCCATGAAGATAAGATGAGATTATATGCAGGAGATAAAAAACATGCACTTGAAACCAATGTAAAGGTTTCAAAGGCCAAAGAAAAAAATTAAAATCAGAATCAAGGGGGTTAAAAAAAAATAAAATTCAAAGAAAAAATAAAACGCTAAATTCATAAGAAAAATAAAAAATAATTTACTTATCATTACTACAAAAAACTAGGACAACTTATAAAGCATTTATAAGATATTGGCAACTAAGAATCAAGCTAATAAAGAGAGTGAAAAGAAGGCATTTCAAGCTTAAAAAAATGAGGTTAAAGATAACTTAGATTATTGTATCACATTTAATGTGGGAATAGAGGAAGCAATGAATTCATGTTTTCTTGATTTAGGTTGCTCAAATCATATGACAAATTACAAAGATGGTTTTATCAAGTTTTATGATTTCTTTAGAAGCTAAGTGCAATTGGGAGATGCAAAGTCCATCCAAGTTGAAGGAAAGAGAAACATTAAAATATTTAAAATTCAAGGTTAGGATGAAATAAATTATTATTTTTATCTAAATTTTTGTCCTAAGAGTATTGATGAAAATTTCAATGTCTATAATGATGAAATCAAAGCATTCAAGTTTTATAATCTTGCTAGTAAATACATAATTGTTTATAGGGATTGTAATTTTGTTAAAAATGAGATGTATGATGATTCTAATCATGTATATATAAATATAATAAGTGAATTTTGGTATCCTCTTTAATTTTATTTTTATGGCTTACAAAGTCCTACACATGTTTCTAGTTCAATAGGAAACAATACTAGCTCTTTATAAGAGACTAGTCATCCATCTTCATCAACTCCAAACAAGCACAAATGGTTGTTGAATTCATATCCAACCAATAAAATGTTAGATCATAACCATGAGAGGATAATTAAAAGTATTAAACATCAGAAAGGTAATTTTTTTTTATCATGTTTATGATAAAAATAATATGTTTGGATTATCATCTATGGTTAGTGAACCTAAAAGTTATGTAAAAACTAGTCAAAGGAACAAATGGGTGGATGCTATAAAAATTGAGATGGAACAAATTGAGAAGAGTTATACATATAATATTTTTAAATCTCTCTCCAATAAATATTTCATTATAAACAAATGGATATACAATACCAACATCAGGATTAATGGTTCAATTGACAAGCTAAAAGCTAGACTAGTTGCAAAAGGGTTTGTGCAACATATGAGGTTGAATATGAGAAAAATTATGCACACATGGAATGCCAAGAAACTATAATATTAATGATTTTTATATATTATAATAAATTATATAAAATCCATAAAATGTATTTCAAAAGTGAATTCCTAAATGGATTGATTAAAGAAGTATATGTAGGGTAACCATAAGGTTTTGAGGTAAAAGATAAAGAATTTTGGGTATATAAGCTAAATAAATATATTTATGTGCTGAATTAAGATCCAAGATCCTATTAATAAATAATTTATAAATGTTTATTAGATAAATTATTTATAAGAGGTTAAAATAAACCAATTATTTACATATAAACATTGTGTTCTAAAGTGTTATATGTTTGTCTCTATGTAGATGACTTGATTTTTATAGGTTTCTGTATAGAAATGTTGAATATAATTAAGGAATATATGGAATGATAATTTAAAATTAATAATATTATAATTATAAAGTGATTTATTGGCATATAAGTCCGTCAAAAGAAAGAGGAAGTATTCATTTATCAAGCCAAATATGTCTAGGACATGTTAAAAAAGTACAATCTTTAAGATTCTAATCCTGTAGACACTCCAATTTCAAGTGAATAAAATATAATGAGAGAGGATAGGATTAATTAAACCAATGAAAACAATTTTAGAAGCATGGTGAGAGGTTTTATGTACCTCTCTATGAAAAGACCTAATATTAGTTCTGGGGTTTTACTAGTTTTTAGATTTATGGGAAAACCATCACTCAAAAATTTACAAATAGGAAAGAGATTTTTCATATATGTAATAGGTAATTATAATAATTATATTAATTTTAGATCATAAAGTTCATTATGTCTAATTATAAATACAGATTCAAATTGGAGGTGATCTCTTGATGATAGGAAGTCAACATTAAGTTATTGTTTCACATTGGGAAGCGGGTTGGTTTCATGGTCATCAAAGAAACAAACTATAATTGCATTATCCTCTACTAAAAATAAATATAAAACCATTATATAAAATTTAACAAAATGATTATGGTTGAGAATACTCTTATTTTATTTTATAGAGGCTTAACTTGAGCCAACACAAGTTTTTTGTGATAACAACGGGGCAATACAATTGTCCAAAAATAAAATTTTCTATGCTAAAACCAAACATATTGAAATTAAACATAATTTTATCAGAGACTTGGTCAATGATAAAAACTTTGTTTTTGAGTATGTGAGGAGTGGAGATAAATGTTATGATATTTTCACCTCATGAAAGTTTTAAGGAGATGATATGCATGTATACTCTTTATATTAAAGGGGGGAATGTTGAATATGATGCTAATATAGACACTTTATTTTTATGTTAGAATTATTTTTATTATTTTATGATAGTTATTTAATTAATTAATTTCATAAATTAATTATTTTTTCAAATTTGGACACTTTTCCTGATATTCATAAAAATAGTTAAAAGTGTTAGCTAGAATCCAATTCATTGAATGTGTACTTAACTACACTCAAATATTTATCCATTAATCCCCAAAAGGTGGGACACAATTTTATATATTATTTAATGAAAATTAAATTTATTTTATTCAATTTAATATTTTAAAGGGATCTAGAGTTCCTATCTTATCTACTGTGCATGAGTTGCTTACTTGCTAAGAAAGTCTTCTTGCATGTTGACCTTATCTTATCAATGAGTCAACCTTGTTTTCTTAAGTCTAATTTTAGTTATCTTGTATTATATATTTAAGAGTATATTTTTAGTTTAATTATTTATTAGTTAAAGTTATTAATTTAACTTTCACTTTATGTTTTTTCTTATGAGGCAAGTTTTTTGTAATTGGTTTGTTTTAGTCTTTATTATTAATAAAAGATTGTGCAAAAAAAGTGTGGTTCAATAATTATTATTGGATTTTTTTAAATATTTTTATCTCTAATTTTTTATTATAGGTATTCATAAAGGAAAACCATCAAGATTTATTAGCTTAATTTGATGTTATGTACGTATATTTAATCATCAATCACACTTACATCACTACTAGATTAACAACTAATAATTATGGAATAGATTGGATGATATATAGATTAATTTTTAAATTAAATTAAAGATTATTTTCACTCCCTAAATACATAAAAACCTTAAACATGTGATAATTTCCACTTAAATGTTGGTAAGTGTGTGGTGGCCTTGACAACGTAGAGTTATGATGCATATTTCCTACCATGTAAGGGAATTTAGGAGTTATATTTTGCGTTTATTGACATGTTAGCTCCATAATCCGCACTTGTGGTCTTATTGAGCCACATTTTTTAGTGTTATTTTATTTTAAATTATGAATATTCCACTTGGTGTGGCATACCTGATATTTTTTGGTTATGTATTGGGAATTCTAAGTTGATTCTGATTCATATGTTATAGTTTTCCTTGTTATGAATTTTGAGGTTATTTAGCCATTTATTATTTTGAAATTGAATTAAATTATTAAGCTCCAAATTTTATTACTTATATTTATTTTTGGTTTGAATTGTGCTATTTAGCCATTTTCACCTTCATTATTCTTTGGATTATTTGTAGTTGTTTGTCATTTTCATTTATTCTCCTTTGTGGATTGAGCTGGGTTGTTTAGCCAATTTTATTTTAGTCTTTGATTTGATTGGTATTTTTTTAATTTGTTAAAGTGTGTTATCTTTATGAGTTATTTTGTGGTACCTTTTGCCTTGTGTGAGTGCGGTACTAGTAGGTAAGATGTATATTTATATCATTAACATATGATATTAGCTTACGACCTATTGAGTAACTATTTAAATGGATTTAATTAGATAAATAAATTAAGTGATTTAAAATATTGAAATTAAAATTTTGAAATATAAAAATATGATGATGAAATATAATATGCTACATTAAAATACAAAAATTAAAAACTTGCTAAAAATAGTAAAAGAGCCTAAGTATGTACAAACCTCCTTAAAATAGATTGTATGTAGACTATGCAAGCTAACATAGATTGGAAAGTGTTGAGAAAGGCTTGAAAATAGAGTTGAGTTTGAAAATAAAATTTTAACTTGAACTGGGATAAGGGAAAAAGAGGCAAACAAGGGTGTAGTGAAGCTATGTCTATTGATCACAACTATGTCCTAGTAGATTGTGCACCTGATTTATTGACATAGGTTTGTGCATTTTTTTTGTAGGTTTACTATATTTGTGCAGGAGCCAAATAAATGTGTTGAAGACCTATAAATATAAAACCTAATCCTGGGCATGCACTAGATAACAATTACATAACAAAGAGAGAAAAATGGGGTATTAAAAATGATTGAGCTAGCTTTAGAAAACTCCTTATAATCAAGCATTGCATATATATCATAAATGGGCCTCAATCAAATATAGTTTTCCCTCCTAGGATGATTGTGTGATCCATGATTATGTAACTAGAATGAATATAATTAGAATATTTGATTAAATGAATGAAAAATGGATATCTTTGACCTATAATAAAAAATATATAAACCTGTTATGTGAGTATTAGAATGAATCAATTTGAATTTGAATGAAATAGTGGTATTTTTCTTAGTGTATAATGTTTTTTAATCAGTTTGACATGGGATTTTCAAGTGAATGCCTTGACATGATTTTATAGGGGAATATTTTTTTTTCACTAACTAACCTTTTAATAAGTTTAGGAGAGCCATGCAATGTCTAAATTTTGAAAATTAACTATTAAAGTGTAGTGGACAAGGCTACAAGACAACCCTATCTGACAAAGGACACTCCTATCTCCAATAGATAAAGATTGTTAGAAAAGGTCTAGTAAGTGTCTGTAGGTTGAATAAAGATGAAAATACTTGAAATAGGGATGTTTATATGATATTTTATATGTTTTTTAGATAATATAGGTTATTTTATTGATTATGAGTTAGTGAAATGAATAATAGACTAAGTAGGGGAAAGATGTCAATGATAATCATCATCAAACACTTAATGATTAAATTTATGTGTGTACTTTTATCCCCACTTTATTATAGTGATAACAAAATTGATATTACTAGAGTAAATTAGATGTTAACCTAAATATGTACACACTATAGAAATCTAATTCCTATGCTATTGTGATAAAATTATCAATCTAAGCAATATTATATGAAAATGTATAATCTAGGCGAAAATCACTAAAACATGCTAAATGATTCAAACTTTTCATGTCCAGATGTTGATTTAGGCTAATGTATACCTGGATGGGGCAATGCATTTTATGTGATTATTATCTTTTCTTGAGTCACTTCGAGTCAAATTACAACCACATAAAATGATGTTCTAGACCACTAGATTATTCTTATTTTAAAGCACACATCACGTGCATGTGTTATTTCGCATCCACAATGTCCTAATTGGGGTATTATTTTGTATACAACTAACACCTTATTCTAATTATACTCTAATCAAATTATGACTTAGTAAATTGACATTTCAACTAGTTTGATTAAATGAATAACCAATTTCCAAAAAAATGTAGAAAATTAATTAAACCCACTTAAGTACATTAAACCAAATCAAGAGCTTAAGTGAAAAATACATGGAAGTTATGGAAAGTCTATTAGTTAAAAATTCATTCCTCAAATATACATCACCCTATGACATCATCAATAGGATGCCATCCATAAGCCATTAATAGAACAGATATTAGGATTAAGCCCTGTTATACCTCATTACTGCTCCATTCTTACAAATATTAATGGGGACATGTATGGCTTGTCCCTCCAAAATTAAATTGATTCATGATCACACATCTTGATCTCAAGATTTATGGTCATGGTTGATTCTAATAATTTTTAGAAAGATATAAATAAGTGAGCCAAGACCACCATTTTTAAGCTTTATCCATGCAAACTTATTATGTAAAAACTACAATAGACAAGCTTAACCTATTTACACAAATTGATAAACCTTGTGAGCCTAAACCATTGTTACACTAGGAAATGATGGAAAAACATGCTACTATTCATTGACAAAGACTTGGAGTACCAAATCCAAGGAAAATCACACTTATTGGTCATTATTGAAAGGAGGGATGATATTTAGAAGGTTTGATTATATACTCTTTTCTTAAATATCTCTTAGATTTCCTTATTAATACCCCTTGAGGGAGTAGGCTTAACACACTATGTCATCTATGCTTATTTTAGGTTTTTCTCTACTAACACATGGAATAACTTAATTTGTAATATTAATTTACATTTTGGCACACCCAATGGGACCAAACATCCCATAAAACCAAGGATATTACTATGTAACACTTAGTTTTGCTAATGGATGCTTAATAATATTTAAAATTCAAGTTTTAACTTCATTTTTCATGTATTTTTGTTTACATAGTTTACACAGAGATCGACGTCGATTCTCTCAGATCGATGTTGATTCTTATATAATTGACATCAAATCATATGTGAAGGAAAAAACATGATAAAAAGTGTGAAATGTGTTTTTTTTAATTTTTTTGGTTTTTATTCTATGTTTAAAGATTTGCATTTTGTCTACTTAATTGTTTTCTTGTAGGATCCAAAGAGAGATTTAGTTTTTATGCTTATTTTAATAATAATATTTTATGTGAAAACCATTCTATTTTTCTCATGTTTTTATAGGAACCAACATTGATCTCTACCAATAGCATTGATCCCTCTATGGATCGATCGATGCTGATTTATGTGAACTAGTATCGATCTTTGCATGGATCGATGTTGGTATTTAAGATAGAAAAATAGAAAACATAAGTTAAATCTAAAGTATTATTTTATCATTTAATTTTAGGCTTCTAAGTAGGAAAAACATTTAAAAAATTTTAGGTCCTAAGGGGGAAAATCATAAAGTTGGAAAGTGCTTAAATCTTGCACATTTTGTTTGGTGCCTAGAATGAACTTAGTTGTTTATATGCTTGGTTGTTTGTGAAGTTTTTGCAAAGTTTTTGAACTAATGCCAAGGGGCTAAAATTTCATAACATATATCACTTTGGTGTAATAAAATAAACTCTCACACTTAGTTACATACTCCTAAGAGTTGTTTGTTTTATGCTTTCTTATATAAAGGTATTGGTTTTAGTAAAATGATTGATGCATGTATGCTCTCCTCCCATCCCCTTTAGGGAACTTAGGTGACCAAAAGTATTCATTATTTTCATTTTTGACTTGTCCAAAGGTGTGAAAATAAATTTTATAGGGCCCTCATCAAATATATATGATTTAGGTGATCCTAAAATGACCATAAATTCTTTTCACTTATCTTATATTTTTCATGCATTTTGGCTTATGAGCAGGAGTTCATCACCTCCTCACGGGTTCTTTAGGGAAGGGTTGACCTGAGAATTCATCTCTTGAAATTATTTTAGCCTCACTCTATGGTGGAGTATATAAATGGATGGTGACCTACTGAGATGCTTATTTGAGTAGTTAAATAAGCTCTGTTAGTGGTACATGATCTCAGATCATAGGGGTAACTTGAACATCACACTATACTGAGTAATTTTTAGATGTAGTGGTTATGAGAAGGACAAGACCTTTTATTAACAATATAATTGATGAAAATATAATTTACATGAGAATAACTTGTGTTATCCACACTTGGGACCATCTAGATGAATGAAAATTTAGTTATAAAATAACCTTGCTTGTCATAGACATACTATTGATGCATAACGAGTAGCCCAAAGTTCTATGTCATCATAAAATATCTTGAGAGAAGAGGGGGTGTAATAAACCTAATTTTTATGCACTTTTATTTTGGATTAATAATTAAAATCCTCTCAAGATCACGTATATCTATAGAATTTGATAGTACCATGCACCTTGTCAATTTTAGGACTTTGGACATTACACTTAGGTGTTTTGTCATTTTATCCTTTGATTACTTGGTCTATTTGAGTATAAAATTGTTTAAAATCCAAAACACATCATAATACCAAATAATTTGTTATACACCATTCTATTTGATCAAAGAGGTGTTACATTGACCAAATCAAAACCATTTTTTGCCTTGTTCAAATCATCATTTAGAATATTATGTTTGTATTTTATGAACAATTTTATCATGCTGTCCATTTAAGTCTAGATAATTTTACCACTTTTAAAAATCTCAAATTCCTTCATTTTTATCTAAATTCAAAATCTCACCTTTCTAAGTTCTAGGCCAAGGTGCTATCGGTTTTCCATTTGCACTTGGTTTGAGTAAACTTGGGTACGATTTCCCATTTGGACTAAAGGTCATTATCTAGACTCACCATCCTTTTTATTCTTATTTTGGACTTATATTATCTTGGATTCGCTCATGATCTAAGTTCTTGGACCATTCTACATCCTATTACCATGTGGTGACATTGTGCTACTTGTTTGGTTTTAGCTTTATGCTTGGGAGTTCTTATGTTAATTCACGTTTTGAGCTTCTTAGTTTGCATTATTATTTTCCTAATAAACAAGAACCTCTTATAATTTTGTAGTCATAAATCATCATAGTTTTATCTAAATTTTATGGTATTGATGTATCTTTGACCTAAGTTTGTTGTGTTAGCCTGCACTTTAGGTTCTAAAATTATCTCACCCTCTTCTAATTTGATGATTTTAACCAACCAATATTGATTAAATTCATAACCATTTATTATAATTGTGTGGTACTATTCCACTTATTTTATTATAGACTCATTCTACTTTGTTAGTTGTTTTAATAAATCAAAACACACATTTTAATGTTTAAAAAACACATTTCACATCTTAGCAAACATAGAGAAAAATATTCTAAGTATGATGCAAAGGTATACTCATAGTGGGGTCTCTTATAGTCCTAATTACAAGGAAGAGAATTTTTATGATGAACATGATAACTTCATCATGTTTAAGGATATCACCCTCTTTGGGCCTAATTTTAAATTACCAAACCAATCCATGTCGATTTTCATATGTCAACCCCATTCTCCTCCTTTAACTTGTGTGAGCAACTACGCTCTGCAATGCTCAAAGGTTACCATTATAGGTTATCCTCCTTTATCTTGTGCAAGAAAATGAGCTCCAAAAAGTTTAAAGGGTACCATTCTAGGTTATCTTATTTTGGCTTGAATAAGTAACCAAGTTCCACAACACTTGAAGGTTACCATTTTAGGTTCCCCTCCTTTAGCTTACATGAGCAACCAAGCTCCACAATGCCTAAGGGTCACTATTCTAGGTCATCTTCCTTTGTCTTGCATTATCAACCAAACTTTTCAATGCCTAGTCATTACCATTCTAGGCCCATCACCATTATTTATTGAACCTATTATCAAAGAATACCAATTTGATGAACCAATCTTTGTTGATCCTTTTTTTTAATAGTCTAATTTTTTGAGAGCCCATTATTGAAGCACGAGCCATTGTTCACCCTATGGAAAATATTTACCATTTTAGAAATTTTGTGCTGGTCTTCAAGCCACAATATAACCAACCATTACCTCTTCAAGAACCATATTTTGAGGACCAAAATGTGTTCAAAGTTGATATTTTATAACCAATTATAAACCAAGGCCATGATATTTTTATTGAACCACTCATTGTGATAATTTAACCTATGATGAATCACCTTTTTATCCTTTACCTATTATTAAGGAGTCTCACTCTGACAATCGATTCTTTATTGAGTTACTTCTTAATGATTATAACTACCTTTAGGAAAATCATTATCTTGACCATTGTCTTAATTTTAAAGAGCTCCACCACTTCGACAAGCCAATCTCTATGGAGTTGTCTCTTGACTTTTTACCCCTTGTTAAGGAATCTCACTATGACAAACTAGTCTTTGTGGAGTCACACCTCAATTTGTTCCTTCTCTTTGAGGGGCTTTAACTAGATGATCTAGTCAATGTTGAACCCTTCCTAGATGAATCTATTTTTACAGAACCCATTATGCCATCACAGTTCATTACTTATCTAAAACCAAGCACTCAACAAAACATCATTATAGCAACATCCATAATAGATGAAGAATCAACATTGAATTTAGGTTCTATTTTTGAATTGATATTAGATTTAACATGAGAAGCAAAATCACCATCAGTCTTAACATTAGCTTTAGAGTTATTTGAGTCAAAATCAACTTCAAAATTAGAATATAGTCATGGTTGTTACAACACTAGTTACTACACTTGCCTTTTAGATCAATTTTAATACATTTTTCATCCTTCTATAGTTTTTAAGGATGATTACTTTAGCTTTGACATAAGTTCTCCTAGTATATTATATGAGGATTGTGCTACCTCTTTCCATTTCATTTCCATTACAAATGCCATTAACACCAACCAACCTAGCCATTATATTGACAATCCACCTCCCATAAGTGTCTATTTAGACCAAAAAAATCATACCTTATTGAACTACATCTATGGTGACATATTAGTTACATAATATTAGGGGGACCAAGACCAAATTCATGTAGAAGAAGAACAATCTCGTAGTAAAACCTTTTTAGAGGTGTTAGGGTAATCAAAGTTCAAACTCAACATCTTTTAGTGAAACCTTTTTAGAGGTGCTAAAATACAATCAAATTCAAAATTCAACATTCATTAGTGAAACCTTCTCGGAGGTGCTATGGGACAATCAAGACAACTTTATTAGTGAAAGCCTCATCGAGGTGCCAATAACTAAGAAAAATAGTTATTCACTACTTAATGAAGATATTACCAAAGTTAACATCAATATAACTTCCAATCTATAACATAATTATATGGTAGCTACTCACAGACCTAAACAACAAAATAATCTAGTGGTCCTATCAATAACATATTCAAAAGTCTTCAGCCACACCATAACCAAAATTATGTCAAATCTAGAATCAACAACATTGTGTGTGCTTAAAAATACCAATCTTCATTTGTTGCTAAAAAATTATACATTCTATTATTATCCACCTTTACATGTCCAAATCAAAACTATCACCTAGTATTTACCATCCCTAGCTGCACTTTTCTTTACAAAAGCTACAAAGACACATTGTCTTGACGTTTGAAGGAAACATAATCAATGCCCAACAAATATCACAACTACATTCTTAGAGTCCAAATCCATAGCAAATTATTGATAGAGCAACTATTTATACTATGTGTGGGCTAGAAATTTACATTTTAACTATTTTAGTTATCTCATATGTTGACTAGGATGTGCATCTCCATGTTAGCAGGAATAATAAAATAATTTACTTGGCCTTTACCTTGATGTTATTTCATTACCCTATACCATTTTATTTTGGACCATTATCACTTGGATTATTTATATTCCACTAAACCAATGTTTCCTTCCATTGATTATGATTTATAGGCATTTTGGATACACTCAACACCAGTTATACATATTAGTTCAGCCTAAATAGTATTTTTTAGCTTCCTCTTACAATGAAGTGAACATGGATGTATCAATACATGGTTTTTTCCTATTGAATGGTTCTTCAGATTTATCTAACATTTCATATTGTTTTATTATTATTTTGTTGCTATTTGGTAGGCATTTTTGCCTTAACAATATTACAGGGGCCGTTATACTTAGATTCAACTATTATTGAAACTTCTACTCTTGGACATGCATCTCCTTGATTATTTGGTTCCCTATGTCATTATTTATATCCATGATTCCCACTAAAACCAATTTAGCTATTATTTGAACTCCTACCTATATAAGTGTGTCTATTCAGTTAAGTAGTTATCTAGGCCTTTAGTTAATATTTCATTTTTGTTGTTTATCCCAAAAACACAAAAACATTAGAAATTGATTGAAAAAATAAACAAAAACATTATCTTGCACTTTTGTTTATTCTGATCCCACATTCTCACCATTTTGCAATCAATCATTTGAATACTCTCACTATTTTATGAACTCATTTAGACTTTTATTTTACATCAATCATGTTTTATTATCTTCACTTTTCTTCTATCCCATTTCCTAAGAGAACTACATATGTTCTAAAGTTCATGTTGGATATTGCATCCATGGAATTGTGTAGGCAACATCCACTTGTTTTATACATTTGAATTCAACTCGACCACCCCTTTCTTCTCTTAATTCCACCTAGGAATCTCACTATGACAAACTATGACAAACTAGTCTCTGTGGAGTCACACCTCAATTTGTTCCTTCTCTTTGAGGGGCTTTAACTAGATGATCTAGTCAATGTTGAACCCTTCCTAGATGAATCTATTTTTACAGAACCCATTATGCCATCACAGTTCATTACTTATCTAAAACCAAGCACTCAACAAAACATCATTATAGCAACATCCATAATAGATGAAGAATCAACATTGAATTTAGGTTCTATTTTTGAATTGATATTAGATTTAACATGAGAAGCAAAATCACCATCAGTCTTAACATTAGATTTAGAGTTATTTGAGTCAAAATCAACTTCAAAATTAGAATATAGTCATGGTTGTTACAACACTAGTTACTACACTTGCCTTTCAGATCAATCTTAATACATTTTTCATCCTTCTATAGTTTTTGAGGATGATTACTTTAGCTTTGACATAAGTTCTCCTAGTATATTATATGAGGATTGTGCTACCTCTTTCCATTTCATTTCCATTACAAATTCCATTAACACCAACCAACCTAGCCATTATATTGACAATCCAGCTCCCATAAGTGTCTATTTAGACCAAAAAAATCATACCTTATTGAACTACATCCATGGTGACATATTAGTTACATAATATTAGGGGGACCAAGACCAAATTCATGTAGAAGAAGAACAATCTCGTAGTAAAACCTTTTTAGAGGTGTTAGGGTAATCAAAGTTCAAACTCAACATCTTTTAGTGAAACCTTTTTAGAGGTGCTAAAATACAATCAAATTCAAAATTCAACATTCATTAGTGAAAACTTCTCGGAGGTGCTATGGGACAATCAAGACAACTTTATTAGTGAAAGCCTCATCGAGGTGCCAATAACTAAGAAAAATAGTTATTCACTACTTAATGAAGATATTACCAAAGTTAACATCAATATAACTTCCAATATATAACATAATTATATGGTAGCTACTCACATACCTAAACAACAAAATAATCTAGTGGTCCTATCAATAACATATTCAAAAGTCTTCAGCTGCACCATAACCAAAATTATGTCAAATCTAGAATCAACAACATTGTGTGTGCTTAAAAATACCAATCTTCATTTGTTGCTAAAAAATTATACATTCCATTATTATCCACCTTTACATTTCCAAATCAAAACTATCACCCAGTATTTACCATCCCTAGCTGCACTTTCCTTTACAAAAGCTACAAAGACACTACCACTTTGTTTTATGTTGTTTCACTACCACTTGGGGGCAAATTTTTATCTTTTATTATTATTATTATTATTATTATTATTATTATTTTTTGTGTCCGTCTCATTATTTCTTAGATTAGGGGTAACCTTGTCGTAGAGAGTAATGCCTCTATTACACTTACATGAACCATTCATCTTTTTCTTTTATTTCACTCCTAAATTATATTATAGTATCTATTGAAGGCATTATTATGCATATCCATTACCTAACATGATTTCACAATTGAACATTGGTTCATCTTTCTTCTATTCTTATTTCCTCATTCCATTTTCTCCCACTTCTGGGAGAACTACATTGGCCTAAGGTTCATGTGGACTATGTAGGTAGTGCTTGGATACATGACATATTTTGGGTTAGCTCATCCACCCTCATTATTATAATAATCTCTTTCATCACTTTTTACATCCTCATATTCCTAGTCTTTTGTAGATTCTTTAGTCATTAAACCCTTGCATATGTGTTTGTGCCCACTCATATTTAATCTATGCATTAGGTTATATCCTTGAGCTATAATTTCCAATTTTCCCTACTAGGGCATAATATTTAGACCAATCACCATTATAATCATCCCTACCAAGGAAAAATAAATTTATCAACTAATCAAATCCACTCTACTAGGGCACGCTATTCATTCATTAACCTCCTTTATCTAGAGCAATGCTCTTATTTCTTTTCTAATTACAAGATCTATAGATTTTTCCCTCATTCTAGAAATTTAAATTATGTAACTTATCTCAGGATTAATCATTCCTTAAGCCTACAAAATTTTCCCTCTTTTAGGTATGTCAAAGTATGCTGCTTCTATTTTGGGATTACATTCTTCCCACTTCCCCCTACCTTGGGGTCTATTCTATTCTATTCTATTCTATTTTTGATCATTGGGAATCAACACATGGAACCATTATCTCATACCGATCTAATCTCATCCATGGGTTAATTTCACTCTTTCCCTCTTTTTTGAGAGTCCATCCCTCTCTTTCATCCTTGCATGCCCTCTCGATGGGGCATCATGGGTCATTTATTCAATCATTACCTTCCAAAATTTTTCTTAACAGATCTTTCATTATTTGAAAAGATGTTTCTTTGACCAAGTGTCTTGACATGCCTTCTAAAATAGGGGAAATATGTAGACATCCAATTTCTATCACTATTATGCTAAAATTATCAATCTAATAAACATTCTATGAAAACACACAATGTGGGCCAAAATCACTAAAGCACACTATATGGTTTGAACTTGTCATTTACAGGTGCCAATTTAGGCTAATGTATCTTTGAATGGAGCAATGCCTTTTATGTGATTATTATATTTTCTTGAATCACTTTGAGTCTAATTATGACCATGTAAAATGATGATCTAGACCATTTAATTCTTCTAATTTGAAAGCACACATCACGTGCATGTGTTATTTAACATCCATAATGTCTTAATTGGGGTATTATTATGTATGCAACAGACACCTTATTCTAATTATACTCCATTAAAACTATGACTTAGTAAATTGACACTTTAACTAGTTTAATTAAATAAACAACTAAATTTCAAAAAATTATAGAAAATCAATTAAACCCACTTAAGCAAATTAAACCATATCAAGAGCTTAAGTGAAAAATCCATGGAAGTTATTGAAAATGTATTGATTAGAAATTCATTCTTCAAATTTGCATCAACCCATGATATCATCAATGGGGTCACATCCATAAGCCCTTAATGAAATAAATATCAATCTTAAACCCTCACATGCCTCATTAATGACCTATTTTTTCAAATATTAATGGGGATATTTATGGCTTGGCCCTTCAAAATTAAATTGATTTATGGCCACACATATTGATCTCAAGATGGATGATCATGGTTGATTCTTATCATTTTTATAAATTTATAAACAAGTGATCCAAGTCTACCATTTTTAAGCTTAGTTCATGCAAACTTATTATGCAAAAAGTACAATAGACAAGCTTCACCTATTTGCACAAATTGGCAAATCTTGTGAGCCTAAGTCATTGGTGCACTAGAAAATGATGGAGGAGCATGTTACTCTTCATTGACAAAGACTTGGAGCACCAAATTTGGGGAAAATCATGATTTTTGGCTACTCTTAAAAGGAAGGATGATATTTGGTGATGGTATACTCATTTTTTAAATAGCTCTTAGATTTCCTTATCAACATCCCTTGAGTGAGTAAGCTTAGCACGTTATGTCCTCTATGATTATTTTGGGTTTTGATCTACTAACACATGGAATAACTTGATTTATAATCTTAATATACACACACACTTTGCATTTGAATGTGAATATTGATCGTGAAATATTCCTTAATGCAAAAACATGCAAGAATGCCACTAAAAGTAGTTATTTCCATATTTTAAATTTGAGATTTTAAAACTTGAAATTTTCAAATAGAGCTTAAGGAAAGTATACACCTAGAAGAATATGTAATCTTAAAAATTGATGGTAGAGAAGTGATTTCTACTTTTTGAGGTAATTTAGAGAAATACTGAACCTATGGTGAAGTGAGAGTGATCAAGTCTCAATTTGAAAACATTTGAATGTTATTGAGTTGAAAACATTGTATGCTCCAACTATCATTTGATTGTGTATTATCCTCTTTAAATAAATTAAAGGTGTGGAACTACCAAATGTGGCTCACTACATCTTTAAAAAGTATAACCATAAATATTGAGTCACTAGACTCTAACATGGCCCACTTGTAATAAGAAGACAAATCACACCACTGCAAACATATTTAGATTCTATTTGAAACTTTAAAACTTTGAAACTTATGAAATCTTTGAAATTTCCAAAAATAACTTGAACATGAATGAATAACATGCCCCACGTATTGCACTAATTTTATATTGGATTGCCATTTTGAATTTTTCCACTATTAAAACAAGTTTTTATTTTGAAATTAAAATATATGACTCTAAAAATGAGTGCACATGAATGTGACATGGCCCCATAATCTAAAAATTCTTAATCATGCTATAATTTTGGAAATTTTATAGTGCCATAAATTTAAAATTTTACTCATGAGGACTTGAATTCTCAAGGCAATCCCATTGTGATGCCCCCGTTTTGAGATGAGAGACAAATTCTATGAGTCAGTTAACTCAAAATAAGTGTTATGCCATGTGAAAATGATGTAATCATGTAATAACATTTGAATAATTAAATTTGTATTTTTTACCATATTATATAATGTAACCTTGAGTTTCAATTTGAATAGGTATAAGAAAGATAAATAATTGCCATGTGAAAAATATGTAATCATGTAATAACATTTGAATAATTGAATTTGTATTTTTTACCATATTATAGAATGTAACCTTGAGTTTCAATTTGAATAGGTATAATAAAGATAAATAATTGGAGCACATAAATAGTATATGCATGATATAGATCACGGTACCATAATATAGTAATTAGTAGTAATGCATGATGTAAATCATGGCATCATTGTAAAAAATAACAAGCATACAATTAAAGTTATACAATGTCATGTAATTTGCCTAAAATGTTACACATAAGGCCCAAAGGCCACATGTAAGATACATGATAATGTTGCATAACATAAAATAAGGGCCACACACAAATCACATGATTATGCCATACAAAAAAAAAATTTAACACATAAACAATAAGAAAGATTATTTTAACACATTATGCAATAAATAAATTAGTATAGGAAAATGAGACTAGTCTACACCCACTATATGTGTTGATGTCATTATTAGAAAAATAACATATTCACATAGAACATGGAAAGTATGAATGATTATAATAAATTTTATATGATACATATCTCATCATGGTAGGAAGGTTATGGATAAATAAAATCTACAAATATGTTCAAGTAGAATGAAGATATTCCCATAACTTAGCAAGGTTCTTGGGTAATAAGGGAATCTCGACATTAAAACCATTGAAATGTATTTCATGTATCACACTCAAGTACCTTATGAAAATAAATATGTATTTTTAGAAATAACATATGCTATTTATGTAATTGTTATCCAAAATTGGCCACCATAGGTTAGTAGCATTCCAAACATTTGGTCATAATGATCTTAACTTTGCAGATATCCATCCAAAGGGTGTTTTCCTCATCATGGTTGGTCTCATAGTGGTAAGTATTATGTTATTTATATTAGATTTCAAAGTCCCATAGGGTGGTCTAGTGAAAGAGTGAGTCAAAACTAGTCTTATCATCAAGTCACTCAATATGGTCATCTCTAAAGGATTTAGAATAGATTAAGGTAAATTTGGAAATGCTAAGGTTTGATTGTGAAATTAAAGGTAAATGTTAAACCATTGTAAATATAAGAAGATGGTGACCCTCTAATAAGATAATGTGTTCTAAGTTGATAAAGTACACCAAGTAGAGCTAGTAAGTTGGAAACATTACACTTTCAAGAATTTTTGAGAAACTAAGGTATTTTGAAGAGTTTAAGGTTTATTTTGTTTTGTCTTGTATTGCTCATTTCAATGTTGTAATATAGATCTTTGAAAATATCATCAAGTATGAAAGTATAATGTTATGACCAAAGATGGAAAATGTCTTTTATGTCATTTATTACTTGTTAAATGTCATGATGCATGTAACTTATCCATACATCTTGTCCAAGGTGTTTTAAAACTTCTCTTCCAAAATTGAAACACTTTTGTAACTACATACTCATCATTTAAAACATTAAAACAAGGTATAATGAGGGATTTTAAAGGAAATAAAGGTGATAAATTGTTTGTTACATTACTCCATAACTATATAGGTCAAGAGAGACTCCATAGCCACCTATTTCACAACTTCAATAGGGTAAGAAGGCAAGAAAATAAATTTTATTAAAGAAAAAGGGGTTGTGAAGGTATCATTACAAAGGTTTTCCATTCAATATCATATCCTAATCCTATTAAATTCTCTCTATAGTCTCCTCAAACTAAAATCTATGCTTAAAGAGGAGTTATAGACATTAGAAGGACAAAAACCTATTCCTTTTGTTCATTAGGATTACAGGTCCACTAGACAAGCTCAATAAGGTCAACAATTTGATGTTAGTATATATAGGAGATATAAATTTAGGGATAATTATCTTAAGGTAATGAGGGGAACCTTATTCCCTTCCAATTCATAGTAAGATTTAGGATATTTAGGCCCTAATCTTTATGAATCATACTTAAAAAAATAAAGTGTCTAAAACCATCTCAAAATCCTAAAAGCTTAGTTTTGGAAAGTTTTAGAGAATTTATGATCTCATTAGTTCAAATTTAAGTTTTTATGAGTCCATGAAATATCCTAATATTCCTCTCATGTTGTCTCTCATCACTCATTTGGCATGTGCTAGCAATAAAGGAGCAAAACCTTCACATTAGACAAGTTGCACACCTATACAAAGGGTTAAAAGTATGTTTTTGGTTGGTTTTGAGTGGTTCATAAATTTAATTATTCCTAAATTAAGTTAGGATGGATATTATATGTTATCAAGTTCACTTAGACATAGTTATAAGGTTTAGATTCAATTCAAGTACAAAGTATTCATGGATGTTAGACAAGGAAGAAGACCCTACAAGGTTGTGACATGAAGAAAGAAGCTTTCATCCATACTTGTGAACCCTTTTATTAAAAATTAAAATTAAAATAGATTCAATGATCCTAAATATCTTCGTAAGACCCTTCCCTAATATATGATCATATTGAGAACCTCAAGGCATGCTTTCAAGTCAAGGTTAAGAGAGGTTTTGTTAACCTACATCTCTGTAGACCTATAGGTCAACATTTATACCTAAAACTTGAAATGAAAGCTTATATGGGATATTAAATACATTATTATATAATCAAATCCCTATTTAACACTCTCCATAATATTTAAGGTCAGACTTGTAAAGTCATATAGAGTCAAGTGTAGGTTTTGTGTTTATATAGGATAAAAACTCATTAAAAGATAATTAGTATGCTTAAATTAATTTTAAAACTATATTAATTCTATATAGGGTCATGAATAAGTTTTAACTATCGGCAAAAGCCTCAAACTTCAAACATGCCTACTCTCATATGGTGTATTCCATGGTTGTAGGTCTATAAATAGGATTTGTTCACTATTTTGGTGTTTAAAAGGTACCGTGAGAGTTATATAAGGTTAATTAGGATTTAAAATAAATTTAAAATTATATTATATAAACCTCATGCTCATTTAGAGTTCATGATGTTAGAATGTACATACAGTCCTCACTAGGCCCCTTGTAAGTAGGATGTGCAACTTTAAAGACATGATTGTGATAGGTTAAAATGAATATACAAGGTATCTTAAACATATTATATATGTATAGAGATTCATAAAACATGAGATACATTATCTACAATGTCACAATTGATTTAACAAGCTCAAGAATGGCAAAACACAAGGAGAGTCAAGAAGCTTAAAGGAGACCTACATGCTTGCACATAACACATGAATAAACATGTAAGTTTTGAGGTGAGTTGAGGTATGAAGGATTATGTGAGATTAATATAACCTTTTTAAATATTAATAAAATTATTATATTAATTTTAATGAAGATAAATTTCTAAATAGAGATTGTTAGTGTCACTCACACAAGACTATTCATAAACCCTAATAATGGTCTAATGTAGGTTCTAAGGAGTTTGAGGAGTTAGATAGTTAAGAATACCACTTAGACACATCAAGGGATGTTGAAAATACCTATAGGATATGTTTACAACCAAAATCAAGTACCTTTATAACTTTTTCCCTAAGTATCCCTCTCTCGAATGCACCTACATGCCTGTATTACCCGAGAAGCTCATTTTCACTACATATGAAATTGAACGAGGATTTAAATGGGTCCCAATGGATATTGGAGAGGTTAGTAAGGTATTCCTAATTAAATATTGTGGCATTAGTGTTATCACATAGGATTTAACCTATCTTGATCCTATAGCTTGTTATGTAATTACCTAATGATACAATGGAAAAACCTCTAAAGCCATGTGACCTTGGCAATTTGAGGTTAATCTCTAGAGAAGGACAAATTCCTTTCACTAAATTTGATGCAAACTGATAAAATACCAATTTTATGTAAATCTTACTCTTTAGTTATTTTGAATCCTAAACTAGGGTTTTGATGGGGAAAAGGCTTAAAGAATTGAAATTTGTATAAAATTAAAAATACAGTGATTGTATTAAATATTTTATAGTGGATTTTAATGCTTGCTTGATAAACATAATAGAGAAAAAAATATGTTGAATTTGTTTCAACATAGATTCATATAAATAGAAATTAGAGGTAGTATTTTAGATATTTTTCATAAAAGGGAAAGAGATCCTTATTCCAAATAATATTTTCAAGAGGGTAAAATACCATAGATGAATTTATTAAAATTGAAACAAAGAGACAAAGATTCCACAATTAATCAAATAACTTACACACACACAGGGATCTCTCAAGACAAGAAAGACAAATATTTAACTTTATTTCTCTTCAAAGGTTAAAAATTTTAGTAAATACATTCAAAATGAAAAAAATATAACTAGCAGTAAAAAGATAGACTGGGCCATGGGGTCTGCCTAATTTTTTAAAAAATATCTCAAAAATGAGATGTAGTTTACAAAACTTGAATGCCCAGTTAAAGAAGATCACATAGATCTAAAATATTCATGCAAAAGAGGCAAGTTATTCTATTTTTGGTGTCCTTTTTTATGGAACAACTAGAAAATGACATGCATAAGCTAGGAGTGATCTTTGGTGTAGCATGGTGTGGTTGAACTACAAATGTTAAGGTGGCACTAGAAATGGTATATTAAGACTACTTTCATTTAGAAGTGGCTAAAAATAGACTCTTCATGCCAAAAGAGGTGAGTTTTATTATCTTGGTTGAGGATTTTTACATGTTTGGCCTTAGTCATCTAGAAGTTTATATTTGAATATATCCACCTTAGTGAGCAATACTTAACTTAGACTCTATCTCCACTAGAGTCAAGCCTTGTAAACTCTATTTATAAATTTCAAAATGTGACCATTGTCTAAATCATTGAAAATTCCACCTAAGGCTCAAACCATTAGATCTTATACATGATAGAATATGAGTCTACCACTTAGAAAATATATAGGATCATCTGTGTTCCTCATAGTCATATATTAAATGCCTTTATGCCATATGGTGGGTTCTCACTAGTTCTGGGACAATTGAAAAATCTTGAATGATCTCACATTGTTGATCTTTGTCTTCATGATGGGGCATGAGCATGCCACTTAGAATCTTCATGGGCTTCTTGATATCTTGACTTACTAACTCTATGGGAGGGCTCATAGACCATTGATTTGCTATCTGGGCTCCTAAGATATTACCACTTGGCACTCTTGCATAGCTTTTAAAAAATCTTTTGTTTCTATGCTTGATTATACACCGTTAGATCCTTAACACGTGAGTTAACACACACCATCATATTTTGGTACTTGAATCTTTGACTCTACGTGATATTGAAATCTATCACTTTGAACAATAACTTAGCATATATGTGTATATATATATATATATATATATATATATATATATACACACATATATGCTAAGTTACTGTTCAAAGTGATAGATTTCAATATCACGTAGAGTCAAAGATTCAAGTACCAAAATATGATGGTGTGTGTTAACTCACGTGTTAAGGATCTAACGGTGTATAATCAAGCATAGAAACAAAAGATTTTTTAAAAGCTATGCAAGAGTGCCAAGTGGTAATATCTTAGGAGCCCAGATAGCAAATCAATGGTCTATGAGCCCTCCCATAGAGTTAGTAAGTCAAGATATCAAGAATCCCATGAAGATTCTAAGTGGCATGCTCATGCCCCATCATGAAGACAAAGATCAACAATGTGAGATCATTCAAGATTTTTCAATTGTCCCAGAACTAGTGAGAACCCACCATATGGCATAAAGGCATTTAATATATGAATATGAGGAACACAGATGATCCTATATATTTTCTAAGTGGTAGACTCATATTCTATCATGTATAAGATCTAATGGTGTGAGCCTTAGGTGGAATTTTCAATGATTTAGACAATGGTCACATTTTGAAATTTATAAATAGAGTTTACAAGGCTTGACTCTAGTGGAGATAGAGTCTAAGTTAAGTATTGCTCACTAAGGTGGATATATTCAAATATAAACTTCTAGATGACTAAGGCCAAACATGTAAAAATCCTCAACTAAGATAATAAAACTCACCTCTTTTGGCATGAAGAGTCTATTTTTAGCCACTTCTAAATGAAAGTAGTCTTAATATACCATTTCTAGTGCCACCTTAACATTTGTAGTTCAACCACACCATGCTACACCAAAGATCACTCCTAGCTTATGCATGTCATTTTCTAGTTGTTCCATAAAAAAGGACACCAAAAATAGAATAACTTGCCTCTTTTGCATGAATATTTTAGATCTATGTGATCTTCTTTAACTGGGCATTCAAGTTTTGTAAACTACATCTCATTTTTGAGATATTTTTTTAAAAATTAGGCAGACCCCGTGGCCTAGTCTATCTTTTTACTGCTAGTTATATTTTTTTCATTTTGAATGTATTTACTAAAATTTTTAACCTTTGAAGAGAAATAAAGTTAAATATTTGTCTTTCTTGTCTTGAGAGATCCCTGTGTGTGTGTAAGTTATTTGATTAATTGTGGAATCTTTGTCTCTTTGTTTCAATTTTAATAAATTCATCTATGGTATTTTACCCTCTTGAAAATATTATTTGGAATAAGGATCTCTTTCCCTTTTATGAAAAATAGCTAAAATACTACCTCTAATTTCTATTTATATGAATCTATGTTGAAACAAATTCAACATATTTTTTTCTCTATTATGTTTATCAAGCAAGCATTAAAATCCACTATAAAATATTTAATACAATCACTGTATTTTTAATTTTATACAAATTTCAATTCTTTAAGCCTTTTCCCCATAAAAACCCTAGTTTAGGATTCAAAATCACTAAAGAGTAAGATTTACATAAAATTGGTATTTTATCAATTTGCATCAAGTTTACATGGGTTCCACTTGGCAGTTCTATGGGGATTTTGGGATTTTGACTAGTCAATGTTTGATTTTGGTAGGAGGGTATTTAGGTTTTTTTTGTCTACAATATTATATCATCAGGGGAATTATTTTGGGCTTTTTTTGGGGGGAAATTGTTTTGAAGACCAATTTAATTGGACAATATATCCGAGACATAAATTTTTAAGGGTCTTTTTCATTAAAAAAAAGCCTAAGGTCATTTGAAAAAAGGTCGAAGGGCAATTTTAAAATATGAAGGGTAATCTCAAAAAGGTTGAGGGGCAATTCCAAAAAGGTTGAAGGGTAATGCAAAAATCCCAAAGGGAAAATGCAAAAAGTTTGATGGGTAATTTTGGAGGGTAAAGGGCCATTTCAAAAAAGCTAAAGGGAAAATGCAAAAGAGGCTAAAAGGCAAATGCAAAAAGCTTGAAGGGCAATTTTGACAGTCTAAAGGATCTACTTCATTGGGCAAGATGCCCATGACAAAAGTCCCAAAGGGTCAACTTTGTAAGGCAAAAGGCCATTTCAAAAATATTGAAGGGCCACTTCAAAAAGGCTAAAGAGTAATTTAGTAGGGCAAAGGGGTATTTCAAAAATGTTGAAGGGTAAATGCAAAAATCCCAAAGGGAAAATTCAAAAAGCCTAAAGGGTAGGTTTGTTTTGTTGGGAAAAATGTTATGGTGAAAATGGACAAGGTAAATTATTATGAGGAAAAGGTTTCATAAAAAATGTTTGAGGTAATAAACCCAACAAGGACAAATGGCTTTAGGGAAATTATTTCAAACAAAATGTCTGATATAACAATCCTAAAGACCAATCCTTGTGAAACAAATTTTTTGAAGACAAAAGCCTAAAAAAGATAAACTCAAAAACATAAAACCTAATAGACAAATTGTATAAGTCCTAAAATAATTAGGCCAAAAACATGAAAAACCTACATCAAATTAGACAAAATACCTAAAAAGAGTAAACCTAAATATCAAACTATTGGAAAAAAATGTTTAATACAAAATATGCCTAAATAAACTCTCTAAATTGCTCAAGTCCTGAGCATCTGCATAGTTCAAAGAAAATCTTGAAGTGCATTGATATAGTTAGCCTAGGATATATATATATATATATATATATATATATTATAACATCATTTTTCTAAAGTATGAAAAGCCAATAAATAGTCTTTTCTCAAATTTTACATAATCATATAGAAGAAGGCTCAAAGTTAAGACCATAATCTGAGAAAAGTGGGTAAAGGGAATGATCCTGAGCATTCAAGAATATAAAAATTTGGTTATCAATATTTAAATAAATCATGAAGTGTGCCAAAAAATAATAATTAAATCAAAACATGAAAGAGACTCCTAAGATAATTCACATAACATACTTGCCTTCTAATTTCTTAGATCTATGTGTGTCAAATGTGTAGTTTATTTAAACCTTGTTGTGATGAGTTCTTCTAAGGCTTGATGAAACTGTAAATATCATTCTAGTGTATATTAAATCTTAAGAAACAAGGGAAGATTAATCATTGCTCTGCTACCAGCCAGACATCCATAGCCCCTACAAAGATACCTTGGGCTCCTTTTCTTCTCTTTCCATTATTTTCTCTTAATCATGATGCATGGTACATTGAACTTATTTCATAATGTGAGCCTTTTGATTTTATTTTTCTATTTTTGAAATCATTGGTTCTTTTATTCTTGAATGGAAAAGATGAGATGGAACCCCAATGAGATGGTATAATTATAAAACAAATCATTAGTAGAATGCCCTTGTCAGCTACATCTATACCAAGGATTATAACTTCTAATAAGTATTTAATGTGATAAGTGCATTTGATCCAATAAAACAATAAAACTTTTTAAATTTTTATGGAGTACTCTGAGAACAACTTTCACATACCTAATGAAAGTATTCAATTGTGACACAATCTAAAATGGTTCATGATTACTTACCTTTATCCTGAAGTCTCAAAACATAGAAATTATTCCAATTTTGTGAAAAAGGGGTCCCCCTTAGGATATCATATGTAAGGATATTTTTGGGACAAAAATATCAACAATTACTTTGAATATTAAGGATCTGTTCTCTATGAACAATCCTTAACAAATCTAATACCTCAAAATCCGTCTAAAACTTTAAAAGAAGCATGATGGAGAAAATTAGTCTTTTAAGTTCCTCAAATGGATTTGAAACCATTTGGATGATATATACACATCTTATGAGCATATTTTATAGTAAATAGTTGGCACATGTGAGGTGAAAAGTATAGGTAGATAGTCTAGAAAATGTCTTTTTAGGCCTATTTTCATAGTTTTGGCTATGTAGAAGCTTTTTGATCTGTCAAAGAGGTATCAAAATCTAGGCATAGACCTAATACTTATTCAATAATTTATTATATACAACTCCAAATTACAAATAACATGTTTTAAGTCATTATACCATTCTATGTGAGGACTACATTTTGGTTGTATGGAAAAGGTAAGGTTACATGTTAAATTAAAGTAATAAAAGCATAGATAATCTTAGAGTACCATTGAATGCATTTGATAACACTCATACAGATCTCTTCAAGTCATTAAAAAGCCTTTGTATAGGTATCTTTAGTATTTAAAGCTTATTATGCAAAGAAAATAATATGCATCATGGTAAAGATCACAAGTGCCTCTAAGCTAAGGGTAAGGTAGTTAAGGATTCTCCTAACATTACTTATGGATGTCATATAGAGTAATTTATATTTCACATAATATTTTAACCTAAAAAGTGTGTAAAAGATGATAAAAACTAAGACATCTCATTACATATGAACTTGCAACCCCCTTTCCAAGAATTGATTAGTTTCAAAGGGTGAGTGACATCAAACAAAAACAAGAACTACTGTGACACCTCTCATGAGGCCATCATTTGATAGAGTTAAAACTTGTTGAGTGGAAGAATGAAACTATTTTTTAGATCCTTATTTTTTTTTAACTACTCCATGAGTGCTTAGTTAAGCATAATTAGATTCTCTACATCTTCTCTCACTGTCTTCTCTCTTTCTTCTATAAATGAAGCCTTGAATGGCATTATATGGATCCTCCTATGGTGAAACCTTCCCATTTTTGTACTTGAATACCTCTTGAAGTAACAATTAATATTTATTTGGCTACCTATATGATGTGTAATGTGTGAATCTATACAAATTTGCTGAACTTGTCTAGTGAATGATTCATTTTACTAGTTTGTTGTCCATAGTTGGTCACCATTATACAAAGAATATAGTTGTTACTGGTAATTATTAGCATTATTATTTAGTGTATAAAATATTTAAAAGTGTAATTATGTAATTTTTACCTTTAAAAGGTTAATTACTACCATCCTAATTAATGTCATGCATTCTTGAACATCTCAATGAAACACTTATGTGATAGTCATGTCAAAGTTGTAGGTTGTGTAAGGAGTATATCTTTATTGATTCAAATAATGTATGTTTAGTCAAATAGAGGGACAAAATTTATTGGTACATCACCTCATTTACATTCCTTGTCAAGTTTTCATTTCTTTCCCCCATTTTATTTACATTCTTACTAGGTTTAATAGTAGTTTAGGTGAAGCATCAAGGGAACTATCCCAATCTAGAGATTCACTTCCCAATTAGGCCACCCACAGCCTAGAAATGATTCCTGTAAGGTTGTGGAGCTAAAAGCTTCACCAAGATGCAAACAGGAGGAGTTACAGAGGTTACGGAGGTTGCAGAGAGTTGCAGAATGAGTTGCAGGGCAACCAACGTCGGTCTGATCAATCGACATCAGTCAGACAATAGTGAAGAAGCAACTGACGTCAGTCACTAGTAGACCGACATCAGTCAGGAAGGTGCCGACATTGGTAGCCTATACATGAACATGCAGTTTGCATGTTAATTCTGGAGAGTCTATTTTTGGATTGTTAGTTTGCATGTTGAAGGCCAGTCATAGTCTTGAGTTGCACATCTAATTATTGTAATTAAGATAGTCTAATTATTGTAAGCATGAGATCTATATATAAACTCATGGGCTGTATTGTAAATTTGAGTGCTAGGAAGTAAGAGAGCAAATAAGCTCCTTCTGAGAGAGGAGAGCAATGGTGTGTTCTTCCTAGTGCCATAGTACCAAGGTGGGTGCTGGTTTGGAGAATCAGAAGGGTTCTTCATATTTGTATGATCTTAGTCAGCAGGTGAACATGGCTTCTTTTGGAGATCTACAATGGTGAGTAAGGTCTAGTGATTTGCAGGTAGCAGTAGAGAGCAGGAGATCTACTTGGAGTACGGTGGTGTACTGGCAGCGTGTTACTGACTGGTGGAGGTGAACATCAATTCTATATTAGAGTTGATTGTTGGGACTAAGAGAGAGAGGGAAGAAGGTCTTGAGGTGTGGCGAGCCTTTGAGGTAGAAGAAGAAGTGGCATCTTCTTTATTGTATATTCTTTTGAGTGATTATTAATACAATTGTGTATTGTCTCTCATATTCCTGTGTATTTTCATATTTCTAGTTACTTGTTACTTTTGGTTAAATTCCGTGTTTGGTTGCTAATACAAGAAGTAATCATATGTGTTCTATTGGTGGAGCAAGATCCTGACAAGTGGTATTAGAGCCTAGTTGTAGGTTCAAGAGCTGATACCATCAAGTGGTATCAGAGCTTTTGGTTGGGTTGACTAACAGGTGGTTTCAGATCTGGTAGTGTTTGTTGATTATAGGTCACTCACAAGGGTTTCAGATTGAGTGGGAGTATAGCAATGGCAAAAGAAAGTAAGCTATGAATGGAGAAATTGAATAGCATGAATGGTCTGATTGATGAAAAGAAAGAGCAGGGAAAAGGAGATGGTTGGTAGGAGATCAGCGTGTAGAAGCAGATGTTGCATAGGTTACTCTAGATAAAGTAGAATCTTTGTTTACAGATTCTTTTGCCTCTTTCTATGCAACCCAAAATAGAGCATCTTTTCATGGGTACGTCTTTGGAGACTTTGGAGAGATTTATTTAGGGGTTGGAGAGCCTTGTTAGATTATTGACAAAGGGGAAGTGAAGCTAAAATTGCAGACGGATGACACATAGTGGTTGAAGGAGGTCATGCAGGTACCAGTCTTGGAGATTAGTCTAATTTCTTCAAGAAAGTTGGGTGATGGGAGATGCACTGTAACTCTCACAGTGGATATACTTGAATTAGATGGTGGTAAGAAAGTAGGTATCCTTTACTATCTACTTATATTATTGATTCACCTTCTATTACAGAGATGTGGCTTTGTAGGCTTGGTCACATATGTAGGAGGGGAATGCAAGTTTTTAAGTGGAGGTCAAATGTCTTTGAAAAACTTAAGAACTGGAAAGCCTTGGTGTTCATGGAGGAGATGATGGACATAGATTAGCAGAGTGGACTGAATTATTTTTAGCAGGGCTGTGTTGATTTGAATAGGGTTTTGACCCAAAAGGAGCTCGCGGGTAAAAATTTATCACTCACAGGCGAACACAGGTACCAGCATTGGTCAAATAGTAACCGACATCGGTAACAATAAGACCGACATTGGTCATCAAGGAACTAATGTCGATAGAAGGGATACTAGCGTCATCCAGGGAGATGACGTCAACAGTCAGGGTCAGCACAGGGAATCGACATCGGTCAGTTGCAGACTGGGAGATGGCCAAGATTGGTCACTGGAATAGATGGTGGGTGAATAAAAAGCTATCAAAAGGTATCAAACACTCATATGGAGGTCAGAAAGGGTAAGTGAACCTCATATTCATTGTTCACCTTCTTTATATTGCTTACTGATGGTCAAGAACTAGGAAGATGTGAAGAAGCAATAAAGGTAGAATCTAGATATAGTGGGAGCTTGGCATGGATGAGGAGTGTGAGTCCTTGGAGAAGAACCAAATAGGTGTTTGTTGGTGGAGTTGTCAGCTAGAAGAAAGCACTGGATGAGGGATGGATTCCCAAGTTAAAGAAGAGAGTGGATGGATACGTGAGACGGAAGGCCAAAGCATATGGTCTTGAGGTAGCTGCAAGATAGTGGTACAGGTTTTGACAGGTGGATGACTAAGCATGGCTTCAATCAATGTCAGTGTAATTATTGTTGTTTTGTCTTACCAGGTGGATAATGAGTCGCGACATTATCCAGTTACTATATGTGGGGGATTTGCTAGCAAGTTTGTACATATAGGGATTTGTTGAGCTAAGGGTAAGGTTAGTTCAGAGGTATGTCAGGAAGAATTTGGAGCAGCAAAATTCTTTGGCATAAGAGACATAGAGATTTTGTCTCCAGTGGGAGCTGATGTGAAGATGGTGTTGGTGGGGTTCAAGATGCAGGATGCAGAATTGGAAAGCACACCAAGGGCTGGACAGTTTAAGCTTAGCTTAGAACAGGGTTCAAAATCACATGAGGTCTAGTGTAGACCTGAGTTTTCCCAAGCAGTGGGAGTTGTCAAAAAGTATGGAGCCAATTCGGGGAAGGAGTAATGGAGGGTAGTTCAGTGGATTCTCAGGTATCTAAGAGGGATCAGTAGCAGGGATTCTTGTTATGCAGGGTCAAGGTCTTCACTACATGGAGTTGTAGGTTCGGATGTGGCAGGTTACTTGATGACAGGTGTAGCATCATAGGTTGTGTGGTGGTTGGTCTTCAGGATTGATCTTGAAGAGGGATACAAGCCAGGGAATAATTTAGATAGTGTATAGGTACAGGTACAGGTGCAGCTGTTTATCTCCAAGTGGGAGATTATTAGGTTGTGGAGCTAAAAGCTTCACCAAGATGCAAATAGGAGGAGTTACAGAGGTTACAGAGAGTTTCAGAATGAGTTGTAGGGCAACTAACGTCAGTCTGATCAACCAACATCAGTTAGACAGTAGTGAAGAAGCAATCGATGTCGGTCACTAGTCGGCCAACATTGGTCAGGAAGATGCCGATGTCGGCAGCCTGTACGTGAACATGCAGTTTGCATGTTGATTTTGGAGAGTCTATTTTTGGACTGTTAGTTTGCATGTTGAAGGCCAGTCATAGTCTTGAGTTGCGTGTCTAATTATTGTAAGCATGAGATCTATATATAGACTCATGGGCTGTATTGTAAATTTGAGTGCTAAGGAGTAAGAGAGCAAATAAGCTCCTTCTGAGAGAGGAGAGCAATGGTGTGTTCCTCCTAGTGCCATAGTACCAAGGTGGGTGCTGGTTTGGAGAATCAGAAGGGTTCTTCATATTTGTATGATCTTAGTCAGTAGGTGAACATGGCTTCTTTTGGAGATCTACAATGGTGAGTAAGGTCTAGTGATTTGTAGGTAGCAGCAGAGAGCAGGAGATCTACTTGGAGTACGGTGGTGTACTTGGTGTACTGGTAGCGTGTTACTGACTGGTGGAGGTGAACATCAATTCTATATTGGAGTTGATTGTTGGGACCGAGAGAGAGAGAGGGAAGAAGGTCTTGAGGTGTGGCGAGCCTTTGAGGTGGAAGAAGAAGTGGCATCTTCTTTATTGTATATTCTTCTGAGTGATTATTAATACAATTGTGTATTGTCTCTCATATTCCTGTGTTGTTTCATATTTCTAATTACTTGTTACTTCTGGTTAAATTCCGTGTTTAGTTGCTAATACAAGAAGTAATCATATGTGTTCTATTGGTGGAGCAAGATCCTGACAATTCCATTACTATCATTTAAATAATAAGGCTTGAAAAACCTTATTATTAGTGAAATTTAGAGTGATAATTGTTCTATCATGCCTGATGGGACTCAATTTCAAGAAGGTTATCCAAGATTGCTGCTAGTCTTGACAAATTTGTAGCTGTCACAATTTTCTTCATGCAACATTTGGTGACTCCAACAAGTTTTAGATTCTTAGTTGTAGAATAGTAAGTAATTTTGATGCCAAAGGTGAATATAAGGTCAAGGTCCAAAGGTATTCCTTTTGAGTTTATTGAGTTACCCCAATTTTTAGTTAAAATAAAGAGATTCCTTCATTCTTCTCCTTATAGTAAAACTCCTAGAAGGAAGCTTTATTTCCACTATACTTCAATTTTTCTTAAATCTAAAAAGATGGATAAAAACTTGACCTTTGTTTCCTTCAATGATGGATCCTATATACACATAATATTTTCAAAATTTATCAATTAATGATTCTTTCTATCTTGTAAGAACCTGTCAAGTCTCAATCTCTTTAAGTTCATGCCTTAAGGGGTGTACCAGGAAAGGGGTGGGAAAACCATTGGTGATTTATAGGATTTTTGTCCCTCACTACCACTTTCTATCATTATAATCATATCATAAAAACATTCCACTAAGATTTTACTCCTCTTTTGCACCCTACTCTAGTCATATTCCACCTTCATTGGCCCTTCCCTAGCCTATAATCCCTTTTTAATAGTTTACAATACACTATCAGCCCCATCAACCATGTACTCTAATTGAAAAAACTCATTTAGGGTCTAAGTTGACCCTTGGCCAACCTAGATACAATGTTGATTGGGTCGACCCTATCATCTAAACTTTTGGAAAGGACTATGGTTAGATCCATATATATATAAACACATCCATTTTGTCATTTCTAAGAAAAGATACGAATAAGAGATATATATTGAACATCTAATTAACCACCATTATAATTGAGGAGCATAGCTTAAGCTTTCATACTTTCTTTAGATATATGGATCTTGTCTTATGGAGAAGTGTTTTGGTTACATTGATAGGTTATGTAGCCTAGAGCTGATTTATCCTTGTCATCATTACATACCACAAAAACCTATTACAAAGTACCTTGGCCAAGGGAGATATTGAGGCTTAGTAGGTTCATCTTCAAAGGTAAGTAATCCTAATTTTTTCCTTCCTTTGTAATAGTAGATAGATATGCATTTGCACTTATCTCCCATGCATTAGGATTTCATATACATTAATGTGACAATATGTATTCTATGCATGTTTAATTTTCATGTTAATTACCTCCACTTTGTGCCACAAGATTTGGTGAGCACTATATTAGAATTTAATTTAATTTTTATTATTTTAGTGAATATGAAAACATAGGACTTATTTAGGTTTATTGCATAGTTTTGCTTGACTGGAGGCTTTAGAAATCTCTCTAGTGATATTATTGTGGTAAGAGATCCCTTGACGAGGTCTAGTGGATCCATCTTTATCATGACCTGAATATATAATGTATCAACAATTAGAATTGTAAGTAGGATTTATATTTTTTGAGTTAGGATTGATTTATATATTAATTGCATTTCTCTTTACATACATTCTATGAACCCAATGTGAATCTAAGCCTTGCAGGTTTTCTTTCACACCATCATTTTTTATCATCTTATTATATTTTTATATATTTACAGTACTATATCAAACCAATTGATATAATTATAATATTTTATGCACAAGTTTAACACATAATCACTTTAAAATTATTCTATTCTATCTGTGTAGATCTTAATAAATTATAGGTTACTAGATCGAATAGTTTAACACATTATTACTCATCAGTTGTAGATCAGCATACATTATCAAATAAGTCAATTTTATATGCAATCTGAAATGCATCAGATTGACAAATCAATCCTATCTCAGGGAAGATTGATCCTAATTACACTTTTGATTAGGGATTGTTAGGAACCCATGCTATCCCTTATTTTTATTTTATTAGTGTAATAGTTGTTATATATGCATATGATTTATAAGTCATATTGTGAGCCTTTTTTTTATCCCACATTCATGGGAAGTAGTAGTTGATTAGATTAGACTTAGTATATAAGTGTTGATGCCAATGAAGGTATCAACGAATTTTTTGTATTGAGCTTGTTCAAAGGAGGTTCCCCGTCAAAGTGGCCTATGATCAATATAATCCTTTCAGTGCTTTTGCTAATTTTATAAATATATTATTTAATGCAATTTTATTAATTTATTATAAGAGGATCCTCTCATTTGATATCAGAGTGCTTTCCAAGGACAATTTTTTTTCCTTCAAAAAGTCTTAACTCTATTTTATTGCATAATTCCTTTTAGTAATTTTTTAGAAAATCTTAATTCTATTCTATGGCATAATTCATTTAAATAATTTTTTGTATCATAATAATCTAGTTTGGATTAGGGTAAAAACTTGATCACATAATTATGGGAAGTGCTTGGGTGAAATCCCTAAAAATCATTATGAGGAGTACCATAGGAACCCCAAAGTAGCGAGACCATTGAGAGGACCTAAAAGTGAAATGGGCAATGCCCTCTTCCTGATTAAGTAGTTTCCATCCACAAGGAAAACTAAGAGCTATCACTTAGAAGTAAATCCATGGCCAAAAAAATTCTAGAGAGCGGTACTTGCTTAGATGACATTGGTGGCTAGAGTGATATATTTAAACCCTTGAAACTTAGGGCCCATTTTTGTTAGTTTAAAAATATTTCTAGTAGACTATTAAAAAATCAATTAGTAGAGTATCCATAGACTATCAAAGGACTTGCAGCTAGATAATTGATAGAAACTAGAAAATGAGAAATCTCCATTTTATTAGTTTCAAAAAACTATCTCTAGATTCTCATAAGATTCTTAGAGTACTTACAAATAGATAGAAAATAGAAATAAAAAAATCTCTCCATCTATAGCCCCGCTGATCCTTAAACTTTATCTAGACACTTAAAATTCCATTCCCCACATTTTATTCTTTAAGGTCCCATATCTCGATTCCACTCATAACTCTTGCAAATCTCAAATTTCCCTTTTTTTTTTGGGTTTTTTCATAACTTATTTTATTTTTGTCTATTTGCCTCAATTTTTTTCCACAATGTTCATCTCCCTTTTATACTCCTTTGATCCTCTTTAATAAGTTTTCTAGTTTTTCCATTTTCACTCCTAATATTGTCCTCTCCTTCATCAATCATACTCCCACTATGCAAAAAAATTAGAAAAACTACCTTTACCCATTCTGATTTTGCTTGAATTAAAAAATTCCTGAACTAAACATGTATTAACTCTAGTTTTCCCACCCATTACTAAAAAAAAAAAAAAAAAAAAAAAAAAAAAATCTCTTATTCTGGTCATGGTAGTAAACCAAATAGGATCCAAAAACACAGAGGATGAAATTTTCACCCTCAAGACCCACATCAAAGATCTTGATGAAAAAATTCTTGGCCTCAATCTTCAACATACCATCATGCAAAATAGATAGCAGCCAGAGTCCTCTTTAGACACTAGCTTTTCATCTTCTAATAATTTTTATGGGCTGAAGCTTAATTTTACTCGATTTAATGGTGCAGATCTGACTAGATAGATTGATCATGTAGAGTAATATTTTAGTTTGCATAATACTTTTGATGTCGACAAGGTCCCTCTTTCATCATTTCACTTGGAACATGAAGCCCTTTAATGGTATTTTTGGTATACCAAAGCTCATGATGAGCCCATATGGACTATTTTTTCACCCTTATTTTGAAAAGTTTTGGCCCTAGTGATTTTGATGACTTTACTGGAGCACTCACATAACTTCACTAAATAGGAACCATGAGAGAATATCAAACAAAATTTGAAAAAATGGCCAATCACACAAAGGGATTTTGTGATGAATTCTTTAGGAGTTACTTTGTCAGTAGACTAAAGGATACAATTTGATTAGAGGTCAAAATGTTTTATCCTAACATAATGATGGAAGCCATAGGGATGGATAAGTTGGTAGAGGACAAGATCATATCTCAACAATGATTCAAATCCAATTTTGCTCCATTTATAAATATAACTCCATAATGATCTCAAATAATGCAAACCCACAAAATCTCTCCTATCAAGCATTTGACTGAAGCAGAGATGTGAGATCATAGAGAAAAAGGACTCTGTTATAATTGTGATGACAAATTCACTCAAGGAAATTGATGTGTAGAGTAAAATTTGTACCTACTAGATGTGGATTGTTTGCCTAAAACTAATTTTTTTGAAGATGCTTAGGATATAACAGATGATATGAAAAAAGATTAATCAATTATGGAACCTACATCTCAGGAAGACCAACTAGAGATATATCTACATGACTTAGTAGGAGTCACCACCTCATAAACCATGTGGGTTAGGGGTTACTTCAAAAATCTCCCTCTCATAATACTCATTGATTTAGGTAGCACTCATAATTTTGTTGACCCGTAGATCTCCAATTAGACTGATTATTTTATCCATCCTTGATCTAAATTTAAAGTCATGATTACCAATGGTGGCACATTACCTTTCAATGGGAGTTGTCATAATGTGTATATCTATTGAAGATTATAACTTACACTTAGATATGTTTGACTTGCCCTTGGGTAGATGTGATGTTGTTTTAGGAGCCCAATGGTTATGCATAATTGGATCCATATTATGGGATTTTTCTAAACTTTGGATGTAGTTTAAAAAAAATGGGCATAAACACACATTGAAAGGATTACAACTAGGGTACCTAAGCATCATAATTTCACATCACATGGAAAATATTATTAATAAGAATTCACATAAAATCATTGCCTAGATCCATTCCATTCAAAATCAACCTTCAATAGTCTCCACTACTCCTTCTGATCTACAAACCATCTTGAGAGGTATACACATGTCTTTGCCAAACCAATAGGATTAACACCTTCATGGCCAAAGGACCATCATATTCATCTCCTTCCTAGAATCATTCTTCCTAACATCAAGCCTTACCACTACCCATTTCAACAAACGATCAAAATCAAGATTCTCATTGGAGACTTACTAAAGCAAGGCATTATTCATCCTAGTACCAACCCATATTCTTCCATAGTTCTCCTTATCTAGAAAACATCTGGGTCATGACACCTATGTATTAACTTCCATGCACTTAATCACATCATAATCAAGGATAAGTTTCTAATCCCTATTATTGATGAGCTTCTTGATGAGATTCATGACACTCATTTTTTATTCAAGTTGGATCTTTGCTCTGGATATCATTAGATCTAGCTTCATGAGGATGATATCCCTAAGACAATTTTTTGAATGCATGATGGCCGCTATGAATTTTTGGTCATACCCTTTGGCCTCACTAATTATCCTTTAACATTCCAAGAATTGATGAATAAAATAAACTTATCTTTGAACATCATCTTTATGTAAAATAGTCCAAATATTCTTTTGACCAAAATGAAGTGGAGTATCTTGGGCATATTGTTTTAGCCCAAGGGGTTCATGTAGATCCTTAAAAAATAACTACCATGATAGATTAGCCTCATCCTCAGACACTCAAGAGCCTCGATGGTTTTTTTGGGCTGACTAGATACTATCATAAGTTTGTCAAGGATTACGAGAAGATTACAACTCCATTGATAGCTATGCTAAAAAAGATGCTTTTACATGGACACAAGCTGCCGAGTGTGTATTTGAAGAACTAAAATAAGCTGTGTACTACACATGTTCTAGATATGCTAGATTTTTCCAAGACCTTCATTATCAAGAGTGATGCTTATAATAATAGACTTGGTGATGTTCTCCTCCAATAAGGATGCCATATTACACTCACCAATAAATCCCTTTTTGGAAAGAATTTAGTACTCTCTATTTATGAGAAGGAAATGATGGCCATTTTTCATGCAGTATAGAAGTGGTGGACATACCTACTAGGGAATCATTTTTGCATAAAAAATGATCATCAGAGTCTAAAATATTTCTTAGAACAATGGGTCTTCATTGCATCAGAATATAAATAGGTCAATAAACTCATGGGTTATGACTATGAGATCACTTATAAGAAGGGTATGGATAATATTGTGTTTGATGCTCTATCTTTCATATTTGTGGACCAAGCTTCCTTGTCATCTATTTCTATGCCTATTCTAAATTGGTATGATGTTGTGTAATAAGGGTATGTTAATGAATCATCATCATCTCAAATCATTCAATAGTTACTCACTAACCCCTCTACTATACCACATTATTCTTGGGATGGTGCTTCCCTATGATATAAGGGTCATTTGGTGCTTCCATAGAGCCTAGATCTTAGATAGGATGTATTATATGAACTCCATACTTCTCCATCTATAGGGCACTTAGGGTTTTTCAAAACTTATGAGTGAGCACAATGTAACTTCTTTTAGAAGGGAATGGAAAAGGTAATTCAATAGATGATGGTTGAATGTGATACCTACTAATGCAACAAGGGAGAAACAACACTCATCCATAGGTTACTCAAACCCTTGCCCATCCCTACCAAGATTTATATTGATATTTTTATGGATGTCATTGAGGGGCTCCCTAAATCTGGACCAAAAATAGTGATCTTGGTTGTGGTTGACTGCCTTTCCAAATATAGTCATTTTTATGCCCTCAGCCATCCCTATACTACCTCCATAGTTTCTAAAATTTTATTGGAATTTTTTTTCCATCTTCATGGAATTTATTCATCTATTGTCTCAGATCATGATGCAACCTTCACCTTCCATTTTTGGATAGAACTATTTCACCACATTGACACCCAACTAAAGATGAGTTCTGGGTATCATCCCTAAATGGATGGGCAAACTAAAATTATCAATAAATGCTTAGAGACTTTATTTCATTGCTTCACCTCAGAATAAAAACATCAATGGGAAAAGTATCTTCCCCTCACCCAATGGTGGTATAATACCTCCTACCACACTTAAATGAAAATGACTCCATATGAAGCAATCTATGGTCAATCACCACCAATGTTCCTTCTATACACCCGTAGTAGTTCATCAATTTAAATGGTCAACATGATTATTTAAATAATGGAATTAGATCCTTAACACCCTATGGAACAATATTCATATGGCATTAAATTGAATGAAATAACATGCTCATCAACACCATTATGAGTGCACTTTTAAAGTAGGTGATATGGTTTTTCTTCACCTACAACCATACAATCAATCCTACCTAAAACTCAAAGGGCATCATAAGCTAGATCCCATGTTTTATGGGCCCTATAAGGTTCTCCAAAATATTGGGTCAGTTGTTTATAAGTTGGAGCTCCTACCTTATTCCTAAGTTCACCTAGTATTTCATGTCTCTTTTTTGAAGAAAGTTCTTGGTACAAAAATCAGAGTTCATACTATTTTACTAGAACTTGATAATGAAGGATCCATCCTTATCAATTATAAGGTAATCCTTGATAGGTGTACACACCAACTTCACTCTTACTCCATCAAAAAGGTTTTAATTTAGTGACATGGAATGCACCTAGAGGATGTAACATGGGAACCACTATTTTATCTTCAACACCAATTCCCACATCTGAAGCTTTGAGGATAAAGATTTTTATAAGAGAGAGGGGATGTTAGGAACCTGTGGTACCCCTTTTTTTATTTTTTTAGTGTAATAGTTGCTATGGATGCATATGCTTTGTAAGTCATCCCATAAACATTTTGTTTTATCCAACATTCATGGGAAGTAGTAGTTACTTAGATTAGACTTAGTTTATAATGAAGTGCGAAGGCATACATGAATTTATTGTATTGAACTTGCTCAAAGGAGGTTACCTCTTGAAGTGGCATGAAATTAATATAATCCTTTTAGTGCTTCTGCTAATTTTATAAATTTATTATTTCATACAATTTTTTAAAATTTTTGTAGGAGGATCCTCTCAAAGACACATTAGACAATCATGAACATAATCAATATGGATCTACTGGACCCAATTAGGGGATATATTATCATAATAATATCACTAGGGAGGGTTTTAAAGCATCCAATCAAGTAAAACCACACAATAACCCTAATTATGTCTTATGTTTTCATATTCACTATACTAATAACAAGTAAATCCTATAAATCTAATCTAATGCTCTCCAAAGTTTGTGGCATAATATGTAGGTTAGTAAACAAATGAAAATAAACATGCATAAGAGAATCCTAATTAAACTGTGTATAGGTAAGACCCTAATGCAATGGAGAAGAAGAGTAATATTATTCAAAAGCAATTATTTATGCTACTTTATCTACTAAAGAGAGTATTAAAGTTAGAGATACTTACATGGAAGACATACCTATCGAGACTCAATCTCTCCTTTGGCCAAAGATGATTTATAATAGGTTGTTATGGTTTTTAAGGATCACTAAGTGTAGACACCGAAATCATGTCTACTCCTTGGTCGTCCTCTCCTTCTCTCCCCCTTGGTCCCCTTTCATCCCGTTCCACTTCTAACCATGCCTAACCTATGTCTTATTAATTTAAAATAATTATCTTATTTTAAATTAATAATTCTTTCTCTCACCCATGACACCTCACCACCCTTAGATGCCCCTCCTTGGATTCCCTCCACTACCCCATGCCAAATCTTAAATGCCTAGACCCCCATTTCATTCTCCCATTAGCCTCTCGCACTCATTTCAGCCACCTTCAACCGTTTCTTCCCCTGACCCGCTGACCTGGCAGTTGGGAAAATGGATAAAAGGCTATTTTTAGCCTTTTTTCTCACCTTCCAGCCATCGACGTTGGTTAGTAGTCGGCCGACGTCAGCGGTTTTGTTGGCATCAATTTCCTTCAAAACTGTGTTCTCGTCCCAAATGTAGGATCTTTTCAATCTTCTTCAATCTTGGATCTTCAGTTTTCCCAATCCGACCTTTCAATCTTCAATAATTAGCTAATCTTTCAATCTGCCCTCTCTCTCTCCCTCTCTCCCAAATGCACAGCAAGCATCACAAGCTACAGGAGCTCACATTGCAAGAAGTCTTCTACATCAGCAACCATTCTGCTACACTCTTTCTTCAGCAAGCCACAGGTAAGTATTTCTTCTGTGTTTTCATTTCAATTATTTAGACTATGTTAGTAATTAGTTTTCTAGTTACTACTTCTTCTTAACATCATCAACCAGACTGTCAACCAGACCACAACCCAACCTGTTCTTCGGGAGCCTTCCCTCACCCTTATCTCCCTGTTGCCTCTGTCTTCTCCCTGCCCCCTTTTTCAGATCGTACTCTCTGCCCTATAGCCCTGTATAGACCTTCAAAAAGACTCTTAGACCATCCAAACAGATTCTCAGACCATTCTACAGACTATAAATCCGTCCAGACCCTATCCAAGGCCACTGCCCTGACTGACATCGACCATTGACCCTACCGATGTCGACAGACTAACCAACGTCGGTGACCTTGACCTACCGATGTCGATAGACTAACTGATGCCGGTGACTGTGGAAGACAGCTTGCCCGTTCAGGTATGCATTTGCTTCTATTTATTTTGATTCAGTCTTTTATCATCTCTATTTCTAGCAACATTCTGCTCTTTATCAGACATTCTTTTTTATCTACTAGTGGGTTGTCATCCCTCAAGGAAGTCTCTGCACTTTTGGGATCAAGCTTTGCTTGGCAACCCACCATCTACCTATCTAACAATCTCCTTATTTAAGTCTCTTTCTTCTATAGGTGTCATCCTCCACAACCAAAGAGGAGTTCCTTCAGTCATCTGGATAACGGTGCGTAGACCTCATCTAGGTAACATCTAACCCTAGACCATTCCTCTTAGTTTCTTACTTCTTTTGAATGTGAAAGCAAAAATTTGATAGAAACATTTTGGCACGCCGGGTGGGACCTTAGGGTCTTCCTTGGGTTCTTTTCTTACTTTTTCATATAGGTGCATTAGGTCTCTCCTTGCATCTTTTCCTTCTATATCTTCTATAAGACACTGTCAACAAAGTTAAAAAGAATCATTCTTTTTCTTTCCTTTCTTGCATCTTAGACTAGTCAAAGTCATACTCTTCAACCCTTTCTCCATTTGTCTGCATCCGAACTCACATTTTGATTTGGGCTTAAAATACATTGCATCTCATTTCTATCTAAATGCATACTTAGTCCACACATCTAGTAATTAAAATTGCATCATGAATAAAGTGTAGGCCACTTATGTTACACATCCAAACCACTTGCACAAACTCAAACATCTAAACTTACCTGAGACAAGGTCCGACTAGGATTTCATCACCTAGCGGATACCTTACCCATCCCGGCAATCCCACTTGGACTTCACTACCAAGGGGAAAACCCACTCTGTTCTCTGGCAGAGGATAATCTCTAGGGGAAGTATATACTGGCTAACCGAGACCAGCTTATCACTGGGCTCATGAAGTGAGGGGAGCTTGCTCCTTAGCACCAGGCCACATACATAACCTAACACAGACTCTTGAGCACTGAAACTAACCCGAAACCAACTTTAGACTACCTCTTCTAGGACCCATTCTACAAGCCAACTTCCCAAACACACTCTAAGGCATAAGCCAACATGATTCTAAAATTTGATTCTTAGGATTTAGTGCTTAGGGTCTGCCTGTCTCCATCTATTTTTTTGTTCTTATCTAGTTTTTTGAGCTAGTGAGGATGTTTTCTTCTTTTTTTTTCAAAAACTTTCAAATTTTTTGAGTTTCTGGAAAACACAGTAACCGACATCAATATTTTCACTGACATCAATAACTTTCTTCGCTGGCATCAATCATCTGACCGACATTGGCAGCCTCTATCACTGACATCAATTTTTATACCGACGTTGGTCACTGTCCAAAATTCTTTTCCATAAATAGGAAGCCGAAAACCCGATTTTCTTGCTGTTCAACACCCATTTTGGTTTTTTGAGACTGAAAAACATAGTTTTTGGAACCTGACCCTTCTTGCCTTGAATGGTTTTGACACACAGTCAAACCAGAACTCTTCTTGACCATGCAGGGCAATGACCACTCCCACCTTCGCCATCTATGCCTAGTCCTCTAATGGAGTATCATTTAGAGACTGAATGAACTCCTACCCAACCAACTCCCAATCAACCTTCAATTGTCCTTGAAGGGGATCCAAACTTTGAGAGACTCCTTGACCACAATGTCAAGGCTCTCCAACACTATCTCGCAAGAAACCAAACGCGAGACCTTTCGGGTGAAGCGGTGATGACATCAACACCATCCGCTATCCAACCTTTTATGACTCAAACTATTGCCTCAAACATTAACCCAACCATTGCCAATACACAAAGTTTGGCCTCCCCATTTATTTTTGGACCGACCTCTATCGAGGTTTCATTACCCCCTCAACCACACGCAATTCAACCAAGTTCTACATCATACCATAACTTGATTGTCTCGACTCCACACACACTTGCACTTATAAATGCAGGAATGTCTACCTCCCCTTTTACCAATGCCGCCATGCAACCACCTTTGGTGGTATCTAGTCAACTTATGCCTTCTACCTTCATGACACAACCACCCTTAGCTTCCACATCCACCCCGATGACTAGCTACCCATATGTTACGCCTACATAAGCACAACCGACTACGTCATATGCCCCTCTCAATACCTTCCAAGTGCCTTAAAACCTAGGGGGTGCCCCATATACACATCTGTCAACTGACTTAATCAAAATGTTGATGGATAAAATGTCTAGTCTTGAGGCTTCCATTTCTGGTTCAAGCAATGCCCTTTCATATGACCAAATTTGCAATGAACCCATTCATCCCTCTGTCCCAATTCGACCGTATCCCATTCAATGGGAGCTTCCTAAGTTTACTCACTTCCAGAGTAAGGAAGACCCACAACAACATCTATGAGCATTTAGACATGCTTGTTACCTTATAGCCCATGATGATGCGTTACTGCTACGCACATTCCCCATGTTGCTTTCTGGCCTTGCCCTTGATTGGTATAGTTCTCTTACTAGTCACTCCCTCTTTTCATTCACTCAGCTCACCCAATTATTCCTTGACCACTTTTCAATCAATATTACCAAAAAAGTCTCAATCACAGACCTCTACTCTATCAAACAATTTGACAACGAATCAATAGCCAATTTTGTTGCCCATTAGAGAGGCTTGATCAACCAGCTCTCCTTCTCGTTACCTCAACCTGAGCTCATCGAGCTCTTTTTTTGAGCATGTGTCAAGCACATCTCATCCACCTTATAGGTTCAAACATTCTATACTTTTGATGAAGCTTTCACCATGGCCTAAAATCTTGAACTCCATGCGATCGAAGAAGACAAGGTCAAATTACGTAATACCAACGCAAGAGTTGATGACCCTTCTTCTTCCAGACCTTCTTCTTCTGCCAATTCTAAGTCCAAAGGAGTGGCCAACACTATGGTCATTAGATCACCATCTTCAACAAAAACTGACCAACCTCAACCTTCAACATCTCAAAGCATCACCAAACAATTCCAACAACGCTACATATAGCATCAATACACTCCAATTGGAGAGTCATACACTTATGTGTTGGAAAAACTCATCAAGCAGGGGGTCCTCAATCTCCCTCCAATCCGACCACCTCAATTCAACTCCTCAAAAGCCATTCTTACATGGTATAGGGAAAATGACTTCTGTCACTATCACCGTGTCCAAGGCCATGACATCAACAACTGTCAAACCTTCAAGAACATTGTATAAGACATGATAGATAAGGGGGATCTTGTCTTGGATAACTTGAACACACCACCCAATCAAAACATTGACATCTTTAGACAACCATTCCCAAACCATCCTCCTAATCAAAACAATGTCCAGGCCATGGCTGATAGCTCCCAAGAGCATGATATACACACGGTTAACACAGTCTCACCTCTTGTCCCTGATCAACCTCCTCCATAGGTAGAAGAGCCTTCTTCTCCTATTAGTTCTCCATTGACCTCTCTTATATTGGAGGATGCTTCAACCATGCCAATGTCATTAGACCCACCTTCATCCATCCTCCTACCAATGGAGGACCATACTCTTCCTACTCCTCAACCACAAGTAAAAGCCACGATCATCCCTGCCCTCTACCCTCTTGAGGAGTCACATTCTCCAATTTCTTCTTCACCAAGGGAAGAACCTATCTCTTCACCCACTTTGATCGAGGAAGACCTAGTGATGGTTTTCTCTTGTCTTTTGCCTGAGATCACTACATCTCACTCACCCCCATCCATAACTGAACCCAAATCCGCACAGGCATCCATCAAACCAAAAGAGACTAAATCTCCCGACATTCAGTTTATATCAAAACTCACTCACCCACAAGTGAGGGTAGACTCTAACCTTACCTCGCACCATAGTGGCCCTCAAACCAAACCAAAGAAGGCCACTAAACCACACCAAAGAATGCCTCCCCCACCTTCATCATTGCCCTCTATTTTGGGCCCACATCCATCCACCTTAATAGGAGTGCTTCCTACTCCAACACCTCACAGAGGCAAATTGCCTCCATTATCCCCTTTACCCATTAAACATATATTTCCTCCAAAATGACCAATGCCTCCTACAACTCTAGAACAAAAGTCATCAACCCCTACCGCAACAAAATGCCTAGACCCATTAACAGGTTCTTATGCCTTATTGTTACGACAATTATTGTAGTCCTCTAGCATAACCCTTCTGCCTATTAAGCCATATCAACATTTTGGACCAAAACCCCCTTGGTTTGATGACACTCAAATTTGTGCATATCATCGCACACCTGGGCATGACACTGAGCATTGTTGTGCCCTCAAGGTTGCCATTCACCAATATTTGGAAAAAGACACCCTTCTTCTCAACCATATTATCAACAAGCCTTCAACACCATCCCATGCTTCCCATACCTCCTCACCTTCACACCCATCAACTCTCGGATCAAGACCATCTTGGTTTGACAACACTAAATTTGTCACTATCACCACACATCTGGACATGACACTGAGTGTTGTTGCGCTCTTAAAGCTGTCATTCATCAACACCAGAAAAAGGATACCCTTCTCATCAAGGATCCTCTTGACTACCCCTTTGCCAAATCTTTGACACCTTCACATGCCTCACAAACATCATCACCTAAATCGGGATCTCAACACCAGACTATGGTCCCTTTGCCACCTTCAACCCCATTATTCAAAATCACCACTATGAATATAACCACCAAGTCTCCGACCCCAAAGGATAAAGGGAAAAGACATGTTTCTATCCCTTGGACATCCCCATCCATCAAACCTTCACCACAACCAAAACCCAAGATTACTATCTTGAGCTCATCTCGACTAGCATCTTCGAAGACTATCCTTGACTCCATGGTGAAACAACTTCACCACACGACCCTTGTGAAGATGTCTTTGTATGATCTCATTCAAAGCTCTCCAAAGCATTATCAAACCTTCATCAAAGCCTTACAATCAATGAAGGTCCAACCTAATGACCCCCAACTTCTGGCCACTTTAATCAAATCATTACCAACCATTGCCTCCACCACCATCCGTGATTTTGAGATTCCTACCTCCAACCTGGTAGATCAAGATCTCACCCTCTCAAACTAAATTTATCAAACATTCTCCCTAGTAACTAGGGGAATTCAACCTTATCTTTAATATCATAACCATCAACCAAACATTTTAATCATGACCTTAACCAAGACCTCAACCAAACAATGACCAAATATCGACTGACCATTGACCAAACATTCAACCAACCATTGACCAAATATTGACCAACCAAACAACGACCAAACATCATCCAACCAAATAATCCAACAACATATCATCCAAAATCATGTTCTTCATTGACCAAACAATGACCAAACATTGACCAAACATCGACCAAACATCAACCAAACCTTGACCAAACATCAACCAAACCTTTTCATCATGACCTCAACTGACCTCAACCAAACATTCAACCGACCATTGACCAAATATCAATCAACCAAGCATTGACTAGACATCGACCAAACAATGACCAAACATCAACCAACCTTTTAATCACGTCCTCAACCAAGCACCAACCAAGCCTCGACCAAGTATCAACCGAACAATCTGACAACATATCAAGTAACTTCATGTCCAACATCAACCAACACGTGACCAATTTGGAAAGAAGTAAACGAGGCAAGTTTGCTCCTAATTGGCTCGGACCTTTCATCATAACGCTTAAGTATGGGTCAGGGACTTATCGTCTATCCTCTCTCGATGGACAGCCATAACTTGAGCCTCTTAATGCCTTGCATCTGTGACCATTCTACTATTAGTCGAGTACTCATTCACTTAACATTTAACTTGAGCTCATCCCTTGAGCAATCCCCATCCTCTTAAAATCCTCATTCCTTTCAACCCTATTCCCCTAAACAAATCCTATATAACCCTTTTATAAAGTATGAATGCTTTGTCCTAATAAAAGGGAGTCTTTAAACTTCTATAGTCTTGTCCATGACTCAAAATTCTGTCAAAAATAAATTTGGATGTCAAAATATCAAAAGGTCACAACTCTAAAGGTAGACTGCTCCCTCAAAGGATAGCTGTATCATCATTGTTGTAGCTAATAGACTACTCCCTCGAAGGACAACTATTCAAAGCCCTCAAATATATATATAAAGCAAAAATATAGACCACTCCCTCAAAGGATGACTATGACTAAATCTTGTTATAAACAACACTCTCTTAGAAGCTTCCCGCATCGATCAACTTCACAATTGACCACAAAACAAAATGACATCTCTATGTAGACTTCCCGCATTGATCAGTTTGCTCAAAAAAAAAAAAAAAAAAAAGGGTCATGGACTTGGCTTGTAGTCATCTCAGGGTCTCCTATAAAAAGGGGCAAAGTTATCCCTACTCAAAAAGGGTTACCCTATCCTCTCATATCACATCACCTACTCAAGGGAATTCAAGCTCATTTTGATGTCAAAGTGATTCGATTACCTCTCTAACACAACCCATGGTCAACGACGTAATGCATGAATGGGGCTTTCGATTCTAACAACCCCTATCTATGCTATCATTTTGGTCCTTGTCAATGAAAGAGCAACATGCCTTTCACTTCTTATCCATACACTTTGGTCACATAACCAAATCATTTTCCCAACCAAACCAAACCACCCAAACATTTTCAGACCACTCACATGACATTGTCCACTTCACATAGTTTCTATGGACAACAATACACATGGAAATTATCGACCACTCAATTTATGTTAAGCATAAACCATTACTTGCCGAAGCATAAATAGACTCAATTCATTTTTGGCATACATCCATCACTAATATGGAAAATTGCAAGGGATGAAAGACCACTCAACCAATGTTACAGAATACACCATCACACAATATGGAAAAGGCTGTAACATCATCTTATCCTCATCATTTAAACACATGACCAAACCAACCTATCAATTAGTTCTGAACTACATTGGTCTGAGGCCCTTCCAACCAGGGCTATGTAGGTAGCACTCAGATGACATGATGTCTTCTGGGGTTAGCTCGACCACCCTTATTTGTTCATCTACCTGATGGATAAACCATAACCTCCTTTTGACCATGACTTGACCTCGACCAAAACAATCCATAACTTCAACCTTCTTCCTCCCTTTTAGGGAGAACTACATTGGCCTAAGGCCCTTCACACAAGGGCTATGTAGGCAACACTCAGATCACACGATGTCTTCTGAGGTTAGCTCAGCCACATTCCTTCATCTGTCCATTCATTTGACCAGCTATTTACCTCGACTCGACTCGACCAATGACCTTGGAAATATCGACTATCTCCTCAGACTCTGACCACTTCCAAGACAAACGTTACCTTGGTTGTTTTTGCATGTATGCTACCTCATGAATGGTTAGCAAAATTTTTTGCAATCCATCTTTCAACCCTCACAAGTATTGTATCGTGAGCAAGTTGATCCCCACTACTTATGACTTTTTCATGTTTTCTAAGAGCACTTCCTGAGCCTGAGATACCTAAAACATGATGACCATTGGAGCTACAGCTTAGATTAAATAACTCAATTAGCTATGACTAAATGTTGGGGCCCAGTTACTTCAATTTTGGCACTCCTCGACCCTTGACCTATGACAATTTGACCTGACCATCTTGTGAAGTGGTATACATGCAATCATGACTATTGCAGTGTTCTCACTCCAACTTCACCATTTTTGTCCACTCTCTATCAAATTGGCACCTGACTTTAGGTTCCCTTCCCTTGACTCCTGTTTTGAGGGGGAATACCTAATCTGACATCTGGTGTAATCAACCTCTTATTTTTGTCTTGCAGTTCATTTGAAAAACCAACAAGACAAAATCAACCTTATCCCACACCTGGGGCAACCAACTCCTATTTTTGTCTTGCAGTTCATCAAGAACAACCAACAAGACAAAAAGGGGGAAATGTAGACACCGATGTCTACTCCTTGGTCATCCTCCCCTTCTCTCCCCCTTGGTCCCCTTTTGTCCCGTTCCACTTCTAACCATGCCTAACCTATGTCTTATTAATTTAAAATAATTATCTTATTTTAAATTAATAATTATTTCTCTCACCCATGACACCTCACCACCCTTGGATGCCCCTCCTTGGATTCCCTCCAATACCCCATGCCAAGTCTTAAATGCCTAGACCCCCATTTCATTCTCCCATTAGCCTCTCACACTCATTTAAGCCACCTTCGACCGTTTATTCCCCCGACCTGCTGACCTGACAGTTGGGAAAATGGACAAAAGACTATTTTTAGCCTTTCTGCTCACCATTCAGCTGCTGACTTCGGTCAGTAGTCGGTTGACGTCAGTGGTTTTGCCGGCATCGGTTTCCTTCAAAACTATGTTCTCATTCTGAATGCAAGATCTTTTCAATCTTCTTCAATCTTAGATCTTGAGTTTTCCCAATCTGACCTTTCAATCTTCAACAATCGGCTAATCTTTCAATCCACCCTCTCTCTCTCCCTCTCTTCTAGACGCATATCAAGCATCACAGGCTATAGAAGCTCACATTACAAGAAGTCTTCTGCATCAACAACCATTCTACTACACTCTTTCTTTAGCAAGCCACAGGTAAGTATTTCTTCTGTGTTTTCATTTCAATTATTTAGACTATGTTAGTAATTAGTTTTCTAGTTACTGCTTCTTCTTAACATCATCAACCAGACTATCAACTAGACCACAACCCAACCTGTTCTTTGGGAGCCTTCCCTGACCCTTATCTCCCTATTGCCTCTATCTTCTCCCTGCCCCCTTTTTCAGACCATACTCTCCGCCCTGCAGCCCTGCACATACCTTTAAAAAGACTCTCAGACCATCCAAATAGACTCTCAAACCATTCTACAGACTATAAACCTATCCAGACCCTGTCCAAGGCTGCTGCCCTGACCGACATCGACCATTGACCCTACTGATGTCGGTAGACTAACCGACATCGGTGACCTTGACCTATCGATGTTGGCAAACTAATCGATGCTGGTGACTATGGAAGACAGCTTGCCCATTCAGGTATGCATTTGCTTCTATTTCTTTTGATTCAGTCTTTTATCATCTCTATTTATAGCAATAAACTTCTCTTTATCAGACATTTTTTTTATCTACTAGTGGGTTGTCATCCCTCAAGGAAGTCTCTGCACTTCTGGGATCAAGCTTTGCTTGGCAACCCACCATCTACCTATCTAACAATCTCCTTGTTTAAGTCTCTTTCTTCTACAGGTGTCATCCTCCACAACCAAAGAGGAGTTCCTTCAGTCGTCTGGATAATGGTGCACAGACCTCATCCGAGTAACATCTAACCCTAGACCATTCCTCTTAGTTTCTTACTTCCTTTGAATGTGAAAGTGAAAATTTGATAGAAACACTAAGAAATGCCAAAAAATCCAAGACTTCTCTATAAGAATAGATTCTTCTCCAAGTAGAAAACCTAAGATAAGACTCCTCAATTAGAATAGTGGAAGAACAGATTGTAAATATGCATAAATGAATAATAACTCTTTATGTATCTATAATAATGTTGGAATAGATGTGTCTATACTGGTAGATCTAATTATGAACCCTTTTGAAAGTTTTGGCTAATAGGGTTAACCTAGTTGACCTAGTATCATTATTGACAAAAACTCACTAGGTCACGAGCTAGGTCAACCAAGAGCTGACTTAGACCCTAAATGAGTTTTAACAATAAGAGTACAAGGTCTACCCAGTTGACCTATTCATGTAAACTATCAAAAGGGGGTTTAGGTTAGTTAAAGGGATAATGAAGGTGGTAAAAGATTGGAAGAGTGTGAAAAAGATAAGCAATATCTTAGGGGAATGTTTGTAAGAGATGTTTAGATTGGTAAAAAGTGGAAATAAGGGACAACAATATTGTGAAGCACCAATGGTCCACCCACCCCTTTCTTAGTGTACCCTTTAGGGTGTGCACTTAGAGAGATTGAGACTCAATGAGTTCTTACAAGATAGAAAATATCATTAATTTATAAATTTTGAAAATATTATGTGTATACATATTCCCCACTCAAAACTCATCACATGCCACATAGGTGCAATAAGGTATGGTGCTTTGAGAAAGAACATGGTAACACACAATGTTGAGGCTAAAAAAACTTACAATATTTTAAAGCAAAAATAACTAAAAGTAAATGATTGATAGGGAAATAAGTAAAAAATAAAATGTAATGCATACCTTGATTTACCTTTATTACTGGATGGTTATCTTCTTTTATTATGGAGAGCATGGAGACTTCTTTCAACAAATCCAAGAATACAAAACTAAAGAGCAAAAACAAACAAATCTAGGAAAGCCAAGATAACTAGTGCTATGTGGATGGGATGTACTTATAATTTTGGCAAGCTGAGTGGTAAGTGATATGTTAGACTAAATGACCAAGTCAAAATTTAGAGAAAATCAAGTAACTAAAAAGCCAAGCTACTAAAGACCAAAAAAATCAAACAAGTAAACCTTAAGTAAGAAAGACAAACTCACCAAGTCAAAACAAGGATACATGTTAAAAATAAGGTAATCAAACATCAATGTAAAAGTAGTAACAATCCTTCCTTAGAAAAATATGTGAAAGCAAAAATGGTAAAACAACATTGATGAGGGAGAAGTAACAATCCTTACTCAATCATCAATGAAAAAAGTTGCATAAAAGGGAAAACAACATTGGTGAGTAAGATGGAGGGAAGAGGGAAGAGGGAACATGGCCGTGGATGTGGCCATGCTAAAACCCTAACCTTCATAGCCATGGATTTTGGCAACCAGATCCCAGTCTGCAAAGGGATCCATGGTGCTTGTGCGCGATGTGGAAATGAGAGATCCATTATTGCGTGATACTTTATTTTGCTTCAAATTTATGTATTGTGGATGGAACCTAGGATGGATTTCTAGCTCGAGTTAGACAGCCATCTCGATCTTGATTGTGAAGAAAATAGTGAATGGATGGGGGAAACTTTGTTTCCTCTATGGATTGTGAGTGAGCCGTGGCGCCCTACTCAGGGAAAAAATGGAGAAAACCCTAAGCCGCAGAGGAGCCTTGCTCAAGGAAAAAATGATGGGGGTGGTGGATCTACCTATGCCATTTTGGTGCTAAGGGAGAATAGTGTGCCAGATGCCATGGGAATCAATTGGCGGTCATGCAAAGGAAAATTTTGATGGCTGCCATTTGCGAGTAATTCCTTTGACTTTGTGTTCTTGGGGTTGCTAGATCAAACATGGGAGCCCGCTTTGTTCATTTTGGAGATGGGTGATGGTGTCTCCATTAATGAGGTTTTAGGTCCTTGTAAAACCTAGAGTTTAGGTTGTATAGCCTGGTTTTGTTTAGGTTTTAGGTCCTTGTAAAACTTGGGTGCTTTTATTGGATTATATTGGTGGTTTCAAGTCCCTGTAAAACTAAATTTAGATACTGTTCTTTAGTAGGTTTCAAGAATGCCTTTCCTGGTGGTTGTTAATATTTTATCTTTCTTGATTCTATTAAAGGGTTTTGGGGCCCCTTCAAAACCTACTTTTACCTTAATCTAAAACATTGGTGAGTAAGAAGTAACAAGCCAACATCACTAAAAAATGGAAAAAGTATATGAAAGTAAAAACAAACTCAAGGGTCTAAAAAAAAAGGTGGTATAATAATGACAAATGGTAAAAGAAAAGAAATTAAGGCATATGTATAAAAGTAGAGATATAGTGTAAAGAAAGTGATCCATAGTTGCTCAAACATGTTTTTTTATTCTAAGGATAGATAAAATTGAAATAAAGTAGTGCTAGCATCTTTTTAATATGTGAAGAAGAAGGAAGTATAGAAGAGGGAAAACATATTTAAAATCATAATTTACCTATCAAGGTTGGAAATGAAATGGGTGGAGGGGAGAATGAAGGAAAAGCCAAGGTAGAGGAACTCTTTATTGAATTCAAGACACTTAAATTAGGTTTGTCAAAATGAGATAACTTTTGACCTTAAGGATTCTAAAGAACTTCTCTTAGCCACACAAGTCTTAGGTCAACAAATGGAGTATGTAGATCATCCCATGGAGGCTATATGCATGAAAATTAAAATATACCTACCTTCTCACAATGTGTTTCTTATTCTTTAGGACCCCTTATAGAGCCATCAATCTACTACAAAGATTGGGTACTTATGTGATAAAGTAGGTATCGCCATAGAGTTTGTTGAATTATCCTATTCTAATCTACTAGCCTATCAACCCTAATAGACCTCAACTCTATTGTGAGGCCAACTGTGGAGTTTGATCTTCAATTGGAGTTAGGAGATGTGCTTGTAGTCATGGCTTTTAGTGTAATTTTGATTTTTGAAATTTGTGTGTTGCCTTTTGTATATCATTGCATTTTATTTAAAATGATTTGGATTTTACTAGTTTTTTCTATTTCTCCTCCATATGGATTTAAAGAGCCAAACATGGGTGTTAAAGATGATTTTTATTTTAATAATTTAGACTTGGTTGATAATAAAAATAACTCAAATAGCATGGTGTCTAAGATTCTTATAAATTTAGGTGAAATAAAAATGCTATCTTGACTTTGACCTTGTATTATACAATGTAGAGTGAAAGGAAAGGAATCAAGAGGAATGAAACATAAAATAATTTCAATTACTTTAAATCATATAAAATGTGAAAAAGGGTGAAAAAAGGATAAAATGATAGTAAAGTGTGATTACTTATCATAATAATGAGGGAAATATAGGAAAACATGCTAACATAGTTGTTGTGAAAATTTCATCTATCAACGGAGATAAAAGTTTAATTTTGAGAATAAAGATCAAAAACTCATAACCATTGCAAAACACATTATAGATAAAGAATGACAAGATGGTGATTTTATGAGGAAGGATAGGTCTTATCCATGGTCTTACACTATAAATCATAAAAGAGAAACCCATGAGGGTGCCAAAAAGTATTTGGAAAATAAATGAGGTAGGAAAAAAATGGTATTTGCGAGGAAGGCCAAGTCCTATCCATGGTCTTACACTGTAACTCATAAAAAATAAAACCAAGGAGTGGAAAAAAGTGTGTAAAAATTATGAAAATAAAGTGGATAAAAGTACATCATGAGGAATACTAGGTCCTATCCATAGTTTTATAAAGAAACTCATGAGAAAAAGGGAAAACAAAAGACCAAAAATGAAGGACTAAGGTTTGTGAAAAAGAGAGAACTGCTGCAGAGGGAGAGACTTGTGTAAGTATCTTATAAAAAGTGTTAGATAGATAACATATAAAAAACATGAAAATAAAGGAATGGTTTAGGAAAAATACTTCTTGAGGAGTTGTGTATTTGTAGGATCTTTGAAAACATGACCTTCATTGGTTTGAAGGTGGTAGGTACTAGGACCAAGAATATCTTTGACTAAATAAGGACCCAACCATTTTGGGCATATTTACCTTCTTAGTAATGAGTGTAATATAATTTAAGGACAAGACCATCAACATTAAAAATGTGAATTTTAACACATTTGTTATTTTTTTGGTAATACGAGCCTTGTATTAGTGATTGTGTTGTAAAGCAAAAAGATGATGTTCATCAAGAAGATCAAGAACACGAGGGCAAACTTCACATAATTATTCATCAGGTATGAAACCATGAAGAGATATATGGAGATAGGGAATCACAAATTGTAATGGAAGGACTGATTTAAAACCATAGAATAGAGAGAACAACATTTCCCTAGTGGCAATATGTATGCTAGTGAGATAGGCCTAAAGAGCAAGATAGAGATGAAGGTGCTAATCCATGTGGGTTTCACAAATTGTCTTTTGGATAATTTTATTAATAATTTTGTTGGTGGCCTCATATTAGGCATTACATTATGGATTATAGGGTGTGGAGAATTTGTGATTGATTTTAAATTTAGCATAGAGCTGTTTGACATCTTTATTTTTGAAATTACTACCATTATCTAAAATGATATAATGAGGGACACTAATGTAGCAAATGATTTGATTAAATATTAATTTGGATATGATGGAACTAGTGACATTAATAAGGGGCATATACTCAACTCCATTTATAAAATATTTAGTGGTTGTGATTATAAAGACATGTCTATCTTGAGTTTGAGGTAATTTGCCTATGAGATCTAATCCCCACATGGAGAATGGCCAGGGAGATTCAATAGTTTGAAGCTCAGTTGGAGGTGAAATAATTAAATCATCATGAAGTTGGTAAATAGTACACTTTTTACCAAATTTAATGGCATCCTTTTCAAGAGTGAGCCAAAAGTATCCCATACATAGGTATTTTTGGCTATAACATGTCTGCTATAGTGGCCACCATAAATGCTCCCATGTGCTTGTTCAAGAAGAGGAGGAACCTCATATTGCATAACATAATGGAGTAAGGTAATTTCAACATTAAGGTACAAATTATGTTATATAAAAATACATATTTAAAATTTTGTTTGTGTATGTGAGTCTTTTTACAAGAATCTAATTTGAGAGGATAAGTTTGGTGTTCTAGAAATTGAATGATGTCTTTGTACCATGGGCTTTGTCAAATGGTGATGACCTCAATATGGTAGATTAGCGATTCATGTGTTTGAATATAGGATTAATATTTTATTATTTGGATAAGAAAAGTGGGATCATTAAGAACTTGACATGGATGAAAAATAGATGTTGAATAAGTAAGGGAATAAACAATAGAATTTTGATCTCAAGGGGTAGGCTCAATGGTGAAAAAATGAAATATTTGGTAAAAGTAGTTACAATTTGATGATAAAAAATGAGATTATCACTTTTCCATTGGAAATCACCATTGAATTGGTGGAAAATGAGCTTGCAATCACCTAAAGCATGTAGGTATTGGATATATAAATCAAGTGCAACTCTCATGCCTAAGATTAGAGATTTATACTGTACCATGTTATTAATGACATAAAATGTTAAATGAAAAACTAAAAGGATTATTTTTATGAGAGGAATGGTAAGAATACAACATGCCCCAACTCTTTGAAGGAATTTATCACCATTAGAGTGAAGGGTCCAAATATCCTCATGTAAATCAACATTAATTTTAGGAAGATAGTCAATAGCTACTTTTGATTTAAAATTAGTGGGAAAGATAGTTGATTCATTGAGATTATTTGCTTCAAGATTGGAAGTGAAGTTATGGAATTAATCTTTAAGGGATATAGCTTGGTTGAGACATTCAATATAGATGATATTACCATCAAGAATACTATCTTGAAGGTGATTGGTAGAAGGTACAGGAGCTGTGGCAAGTTGATCAGTTATGAATTGTCCTTTGACAAATTTTTAAGTAATAAGCTAGAGATCAAATTCCATAAGGAGGACCATCCACTTTCTAATTCTGTCTCTAGGAAGAAAGGATTTAGATAAGAAGTGATGAAGGGGATCAAAATGAATGATAACATAAGTGGTCTTATAAATTATATAATGTTGAAGTTTTTAACTGCAAAATATATGGTGAGGCAATCATGTTTGACTTTTGTGTAATGTTTCTCATAATCAATGAGGCCTTGACTAATTTAGTAGATGACATACTTTATTCTAGTATCATCTTGTTAGGAAAGCATTACCCCAATTGATATGAGTGTGGAAGAAGTATACAAGATTAAAAGTCAATCATTTGAAGGAAGATGAAGCATAAGTGTGTGAAGTAATGATTCTTTCATGTTATCAAATGCTTTTTGAAAGGGGTCCATCCATTCTAAATCATTACCTTTCTTAAGAAGAGAATTGACTGAGTGAATACAATAAGCTATTTTGGGGATAAATAATCTGATTTCCCTAAGTTTATCTAGATAAGTGCAAATGTATGAAAGGGATCGAGGGATAGGATGTTGATGATAACACTAATTTTAGAAGGGTCAATTTTGATGCCATGGAGAGAAACTAAAAATCCTAATAGTTTGATAGATGTAACACCAAAGATACATTTGTAAGGATTTAGTCAAACTTTTTATTTGATAATATGGTTAAAGATAATGGAAAGATCTGATAGATAAGTCTTATGACTTTTAGATCTATAAATGAGGTCATACACATAGGTTTATATAATTTTTTGGATAAGATCATGAAAGATATGAGTCATTTCTTGTTGATAAGTAGTTCTAGCATTTCTAAGTCCAAAGGGAATTTTGACATAGCAATAAGTGTCTAATTCCATGGTGAAAGTTGTCTTTTATTGGTCCTCGAGAGAAATGTGAATTTGATTATAACTTGAGAATCCATCCGCAAGAGATAACATTTCACAATTATCTATAAAATAAACAATAGAATCTATTGAAGGTAAAGGGAAATTATCCTTAGGATAAGTGAGATTAAGATTACAAAAATCAATGTAAATATGAATGATAATGGTTACTTTTTTATAAACAGGGAATATGTTATAAACCCATTTAAAATAGTCCACTAGTATAAACTTAGCATTGAGATGTTTGATAATTTATTTGTGACATAAGGTGGAAACTTTGGGTGGAAATTTCCATCGCTTTTGACTCATAGGTTTGGCATAAGGATAGGTGATGATATTGTGCACCATAATGCTAGGGTCAATACCAGGCATGTCCTCATAATAAAAAGAAAATATCTCATGTTATCAAAAAATAAACTAAAGTTATCATGTTTGGTAGGTGAGAGTTTGTGAGAGATGGTAATAGGTCGAGGGCATGATAGAGTACCATATTCAATGTAAGTAGTTTCTTCTATAAGCATAACATTGCCATCTTGGAAATGATATGGTGAATTAGGTAAAGAATAAATTGGATTATATTTAGGATTGATGGTAGTGATGAATTTGTTGAAACAAGGGGATTTATTTTTTAAATTTCCAAGTTTGTGATGCTTCCAAGGAAGTTGAGGTTCTTGGGCATGAAGTAATTCAAGAATAGCTTCATCACTAGGCAAAGTATAAAGAGGACCATAATACTCAACATCTAATTCGAGATTGAGAATTTTATTACCATGGAAATCAAATTTAGGATATATTTGGATATATGTAGCCTTGGTATATAATATAATATTAGGAGTAGGATAAGTAGATGGATCGAATGGGATTGGTATATCATTAGTTTCTTTGATGGGGGAAGAATAAAATGTAATGATGGGATCTATAGATGGTAAAGAAGATGCAATTTTTTTGGAGGTTTAGAAGGTAGGAGTTGTTATACCACCCAAGGAGTATCAAGAAGTGAATAATTAACAAAAGGCACATAAACTTTTAGATCTAATTCACGATCTGTGGAAATGGTATGAACATCCTAGTTGAAAGCATGTATTTGATCTAAGGTTTTATGATAATGTTAAACATCCAAATATCAAGATTGATATTGATCCATGATTTAGTTCTCATCATAGGTTGGAAAAATGGTACATGCTTGAGATTTAGGGGAAGTTTCAAAATGTGAAATCCCAATGCTATTGAATTTATGTGGAGACATGATGAAAGGGTCTTGGAATAATTTGGCCACTCCATAGTCATTACATCTGAAGGCATATTCTGGTAAAGAAGGTTCTTGAGTAGTGAATGGACGGGGGAGATATATGATATCATCAATGAGAGGAACAATATGATCATAAGGTAATAAAGAAAGATGAATCCGCTCCAATATATAGGGAAGTAACTTGGTAGTGTTACAAGTATATTACAAGTCATTAGGTTCATCATCATTTGAATCAGCAAGAGTGACTTGTAAGTCTGGATTGATGTTGATGAACTCAAGTAAGGGAGACCTATTAATGGAAAGAATGGTAAGGATGCGATATTGAGATTTTATATTAGGAATTTGAATACTCCAAGGGTTGGGATCAACCTCATGCTTATACCATTTGATGTTATGTAAGAATTTGATGAATTGGCTATTGGAAGAGGTAATGACCCTCATTCTATGAGTCCAAGGGTGACCAAGGAGCATGTTATAATACAAGGGCAAATCAAGGATCATAAGTTTACTTTGAATAGACTTGGTTCTAATTGTTAGGGTAAGCCAAATACAACTAAGTGGCTTTTGATTAGTTTTATCAAATCCATAACATGTAAGGTGGGTTTACTTGAGATGATCCTTATTATAACCAAGTTATTGGATAAGCCACAAATATGTCATATTAATACTGGACCTTTCATCAACTAAGACTTTATGGATACAGGTAGTATAAATGGATATTTTAATTAATAGTGGTGGATCATCAGTGAAAGAAAGGATCTCATCATTAATCATGTCCTCTTCAAAAAATTCAATAGAAGGCTTAAAATAAGGATAGATGGTTTCAATGGTATGCACATTGGTAGGTTAAGGCTACATAGAGGGTGGTTATTAATTTATCAGAGATGGATCTTATTTTTCTTTTAATTATTGCATGTAGAACTTGTGATGATAAGGGGAAGCATGAACTAATTTTGCAAGTGGAATCTTACTAGGCATGGAGTTAAGTTCTTTGATAACGTTTCAATGAGATTTAGAAGAACCAATGAAAGGTTTAGAAGGTAAGGTAGATTTTTTTGGAATATAAGTTGTTGAGGTTTTGGAAGAAGTAGGTGGTTCCTTAGGGGTTTATAAAGATAAATGAGTGGTTGTAATATCTTTGAGAAGTTGTTCTTTTAAAGTTGGTTTCTTAGGTTTTGTGATAGGATGTTTGTAAGATGGTTTGCAAAGATAATTAACCTTAGCTATGTTAACACATTGAGAATTATTATAATATTGGTCATAGTTGGAATCAATAACACAAACATCCTAAGTATTTTAGTGGTTAGTAGCTATGGAAATAGATTTTAGGTTATTGGAAGAAGAAGCTTTGGAAACTTGCCATTTTTGAGAAGTGGTGTTGTACTCTTGATGATGAAGTTAGATCATGGCTTCATGATTGAAGGAATCGCCAAGCGCATAGAAGACAAAAAATTTAGTAATCCCTCAAACAATTTCATGGGAATGACTAATGTTAGCATTAAACCAATATAATTGATTAGAATCATACCATTTAAGTGAATTACTAGGATAGGTAAAGGGTTAGAGGGTGGCAAGAATTGTTTCATTTGCTACACAATGAGTGTTATGTGAGGATATGGGGGGGAAAAATTTCAAACCTTATAGTGAATAAAATGAGTTAAATTAGTTATAAAGAGTTTAAAAAAATTATCATTAGTCATGTTATGGTTGGCTTTATGGGTCAGATATTTCTATCATTTGATGAAATCATGAGTTGATTCGGTGGGAGATTGCTTAACATTGATGAAATGGATAAGATAATTTTGGGAAGATCATTATGTTGAAACTATTTGACTAAAAGATAGACTAAATCCTCAAGTTTCTAAGTGGAATGCTAGGGAAGTTGGTTGTACGATTCCAATACATTGCCAATAAAGGTTTTAACTAGAAGTTTAGTTACAGTGAAGGTATTAGTTTGGATCCACTCTTTATAAAGATTACCAAATGCTTTGAGAAAGGATGTAGGGTCTTTAGTCCCATCATACTTGATAGTTGGAGATATATTAAAAATATCAATGAACATGATGAAAGGAGTTAAAGACTCATTTTGGATGTTTTGAAGCATTTTGTTATTTATGACAAGATGAGGAATAACATTTCCTAAGGTATCTCTAAGAGGTGGAGGAATAAAATTTGGATTAGCTTGAGGATTGATAGTCAAATGTTGATTATCTATATTGATCAAATGATGTTGTAATTGCATCATTTGAGAGGTGTTAAAAGTTTGCATTATGTTCATTTGTTGTATGAATTGTGAAATAAGTTGAGTCATATCAATTGGTGCGTTGGTATTTGTAAGAGAACTCCCCAAATTAGTATTAGGGGGAGGGTTATTAGAAGATGGATTATTAGTGGAATTATTAGATAATCTTGTGTTAATTGCTCCCACATTATGTTGAAGGATTTGAAGATGAGAATTATCTTGATAGGTACAAAAAGGATTAGATCCATCTAATTCATCTTGAGGTGTGATTTGAACCATGATATAATCCATAGATGAAGGAGGGGAAGATGTGCTCCAAGAGTGAGGGTTCTCTTGAGAGGAAAATAGAGGGATAAATGAACATGCAAATAGTGTCTAAATGGATTTAAGATATCCAAGAATATTATAATAGGGGACTTAATGATGATTTGAGAAAAATTAAAATAATTCTAAGGAAAGATAAATAGGGAACTGAGTTAGATAGATAAGACAATAATAAGAGTACAGAGTCGACTAGGTCAACCTATTACTATAAATTGGGAAAAACATAACCTGATAAGGGTAAAGGGTCAACTAGGTTGACCGAATACTATAATCTAACTGGTAAAATAGATACATAATTGAATGGGTCAATTTAGTACTACAGGTAGGAAGAAAAATAGTCTATAATCGACAATGTCAAATAGAATGATAGTGTACTAAAAACAAGGAAAGATTTTGTAATCTATTTTGAAGAAATAAATTAAAGCAAAAACACAATCAATTAGGTCAATGAGAATGATCCAATTGAGGCACACAACACAAAACCTTACACCAACATTGACCAATACAAGTTTTTAAAATACAACATACAATGAGCAAAGAACAAGTAGTCAATTGAAAAAGTAAATGGTAACTAAGTGGTCATCTCGAATATTGTTAGACTTATAAAGTGTTATTTTAAGTGTGATAGGGAAGTTGTCTAAAATTAGGAAACTAAAAATAAATCTATGGATGGTTTTAGGATGTTTAGGCTAAAAAAGATATATGTTGGCAATGGTAATGGCTTGGTATTAGGGCCTACCCCCTCACTTCATAATCCCATAATGATAAGGGTGTCAGGTGCTTTACCAATATATGCCATTAACCATGTGTTTATTCTTGGCTAAAAAACCAAGTTGGCTTTCCCCTTGGTAATGAAATCCAAGTAGGTAAGCCTTGGATAGACAAATGCTTAAATGCATTTTGAAATTATGTGATTTGGTAGTGATTGAAATAAAGAGAAAAATAGTATATTGAAAAACCACTTAATTAAACTATGTGATCTACTATAAACATGTAAATAACTAAAAGTGAAAGTGTTAATTAATTACTAGCATATAGTTGTTAATTACCAATTTTAAACATAGTATTGAGTTGGTTTAGATACTACTATATGCAAAAATTATAGAATAGAGTTGATAGGTTCACTACTGTACTATTAAAGCAAAAGTCCTTAAGAACTAAGTTGACCAAGTCGACTTAGTCTTTTAGATAAAAAATAGAATACAGAACTAGGTCAACCTAGTTTGCTGTATGATTGCAATTTTGAAGACTACAAATGTTTCAAAAAAAACTATAGGGAAAAACTAAATTAAAAGAGAGAGAAAGAAAGTAACCTTGGTGGGTTGGAAGATGTTGAGGATTGTGAAATTTTTGTTGAAGTGCCTTGAATTCTGATTATAAATTCTACCAAATTTATCAATTGGGTCAACCTGGTTATGCAATTCCTTATTTGATGAAACCTATTTAGATGACGATACTGGATTGGTCAACCTGGTTTGTTATCTAGAAGCTAATTATAATATTGAATTGACCTGTTTGACCTAGTTTGCTATTCTGGAGCTAAATAAAAGACTAAGTTGACTTGTTTGACATAGTTTGCTCTCTGGAAGTAAATAAGATTACTATGTCAACCTATTTAACCTAGTAACATGTATCTGATGAAGACTTGCATAGAAATAATATAGTCATTTTCATGTGATTGTATGTTAAAACTGTGCATAAAACTTTGAAACTATACAAGCCTTATCGAAATAGTATCACAAAAATAAAAAAATAATAAAATAAAAGAAATGAAAATCATGAAAGAAAACCTGCAAGGGTTAGATTCACATTGGGTTCATCAGAACATATGGAATTAGAAATGCATCAGATCTAGAAATCAATCCTAGCTTTGAGAATATAGATCCTACTTACACTTTTGATTGAGGATACATTAGATAATTAGGAATATGACCAATATGGATCCACTAGGCCCAATTAGGGGATCTCTTATCACATAGATATCACTGGGCAGGGTTCCAAAGCCTCTAATCAAGCAAAACAATGCAATAACCCTTATTAAGTCCCATGTTTTCATATTCACTATACTAATAACAAGTAAAGCAAAGAAATCTAATTTAGTGCTCACCAAAGCTTGTGGCACAATATGGGAGTTAGTAAATAAATGAAAGTAAATATGCATAAGAGAATCCTAAGTAAGCTATGCATAGGTAAGACCCAAATGCAATGGAGAAGAAGAGTAATATTATTCAAAATACATTACTTATGCTACTTATATCTACTTAAGAGAAGAGTGAAGTTAGATATAATTACTTGGAAGATGAACCCATCGAGACTCAATCTCTCCCTTGGCCAAAGATGCTTTGTAAGAGGTTGTTGTGGTTGGTAAGGATCACTAAGAAAGGCCAAAGCATCCAAGACTTTTCCACAAGACTAGATTCTTCTCCACGTAGAAACCCTAAGACAAGACTCCTCAAGTGGAATGTTGGAAAAGTAGATTATAAATAAGCACAAATGAGTAATAAATGTTGATATCTATCTAATAATGATGGAATAGATGTGTTTATGTAGGTAGGTCTAACCCTAAACCCTTTTGAAAGTTTCAATTGATAGGGTCGACATAGTCGACCTATTACCATTATTGACAAAAACTCACTAGGTCATGGGCTAGGTTGGCTAAGAGACAACCTAGACCCTAAATGAGTTTTATCAATAAGAGTACAAGGTCAACCTAGTTGACTTAGTCATGTAAACTATCAAAAAGGAGTTTAGGTTACAAAAATGGCTAATGAAGGTGGTTAGATATTGGAGGAGTGTGCAAAAGAGGAGTAATAACTTAGGGTAATGTTTTTAGGAGCTAATTGGATTGGTAAAAAGTGGTAACAAGGGACAAAAATATTATGAAGCACTAATGGTCTACCCACCCCTTTCTCAGTATACCCCTTAGAGCATGCACTTAGAGAAATTAAGACTCGATAAGTTCTTACAAGATAAAAGGCATCAGTAATTGATAAAAGTTGAAAATATTATGTGTATATAGACTCTACCTAATAATTATTTATACTAACATATATGTTAGTGAACACTGTCAAACATGTCAATCGTGTTCCCTATTCTTCTTCAACATATAAGGATTTTTAGAACTTAGTCAAACTAGTTGAGTCAATTTGTAGAATTTGAAAGTAACAACTAAAGCATTAAAGCATAAAATTTACAATCTAAATCATCTTCAATCCCATCAAGGTTCATTTATTTCCTCTCTCTATAATTTTAGTATTTAATTCAATTCTATTTTGCATAAGTTAGCAATCTTTAATACTAAAAACCTATAACTAACTAGGTCAACTTGGTCGACTTAGGTATATAGTTTATCTTCTGTTTAAGAGACATAGTCAACTTGTTTGATTCTATTCTTAAAGACCTTGATTATATAGAACATAAATGACCTAATCAAATATATTTTTTACTATTTTCATATAGTGTCATTTGAACTGACTCTATACTATTCTTAATTTAAGAATTAATATCTATTTGCTATTAATTAATTCATATTTCCTTTTGAGCTATTTACATGCTTAGAGTAACTCAAATAGTCTAAATAGGTGTTTTTTCAAATTACCATTTTATTTACACTATTTTACTCTTTTACACACACTACCAAACCACTTAACATTTAAAAGGCATTTAAACATTTGTCTTCCCAAGGCCTACCTACTTGGATTTCATCACCAAGGGAGAAGCCAACTTAGTTTTTTGGCCAAGGATAAATATGTGGTTAGTGGTATATATTGGAAAAAAAACTGACACAATTATCACTTTAGGATTGTGAAGTGAGGGGGTAAGCCCCAATACCAAGCCAATAACATTGCAAATACATATCCCTTTCAACCCAAACATCTTGAAACCAACTTTAGACTACTTTTTGGTTCCTTATTTCAACCAACTCTCTTATCACATTAAAATCAAAACTTTCTTATAATCTAATAAAACTTAGGGTGACCAATTGTTTATAATTTAATTTTAAGTTGATTTCTTGATTTTTGATCATTGCATGTTGTATTTCAAAGACTTAAATTGGCCAGTGTTGCTTCAAAGATTTGTGATGTGTGTCCCAATTGGATCAATTACATTGATCCAATTGTTTGTGTGTTTGATTTTATTATTTCTTCTAATTATCTTTCAAAATGTTTCCCTTATATCATCACACTATAATCTTAGTTGATACAATCTCTTATAAACTATGTTTTACCTTCCTATCAATAATACATAGTTGATCTGAATGACTGTCTTCTTATCTTCCTATTAATTTCTATGTTCAATCATACATAGTCAACCTAAATGAATTTGTATCCTTATCAACTTACTTTACCTTCCTATTTGAATACACAGTCAACTTGAACAATTGTGTATTCTTATCTTCCTATTGGGCTATAGAATATAGTCGACTGATTCGATTCTATTTCCTATTTTTGAATTTGTCTTTACATTATCATTGTCCTTCTTATCCTTTTTCTCTCATCATGAAATTCCTATTTGAGGATAACACATAGTTTAACTCAATAGATATGATGAGATTTACCAATTCCAATAGCTTTCCCCATAAATAAATTTTAGCCTCCACTTTAGATGAAAGTAATGTGCATGTGGCCACTCACACTACAAATTATGGGACTCCTCATGCATATTCAATTTGTAACCCTCTATTAGACTTATAAGATTAGCCTAAATTAGAGTATACTCTAGAAATGTTTTTCTTCATTAATGAATTACTCAACATCAAATAAAAGACCCTTCTACTATTTACAACCTTATGATAAGTGGTCAAGAAAAAGAACCCCATTCACCTTCACCCACATTATCACATGGATTTAGGGGTAATAACTTCTTTTGTTCTCAACCTCTTCCTTATATTTTGACCCCTTATCATACTATGACATCTTCTTCCTTGATTTCTTCTACCTCCATGCCAAGTATCTTTAATAACATGACAGGGTCAAAATCTAGTGGGCATTTCCCAAGACCCACTCTTCTCAATTATTCCACTAGTGTATCATTTACTACTAATGTTAATCATGCCACTAGTGTTTATTATTCTTCTAATCCTTCTACTAGTGCATCTTTTGTAACACATGATAATCATGACACTAGTGCCTCCTTTTCTAATAATGCCTCTCAAGCCACTAATACTATGTATGCCACTAATCATAGTGGTACCCAAGCCACTAATACCAATGCTAATGTTTTGTATACTGCATACATCACCACTCATACCCATCAAATTTTGTTATAAACTCTTAACCAAATGAATGTCTTCTAAGATAATAATGCTAACCAAATGATGCAAGTGCATAATCACCTTATTCATCTTCTAAATCAACCTCAATAGGTTCTATGGGGAGTGCACAACCAAAATTCCCCTATCCTCCCTTAGGGATCCCCATGGTAACCTTATTCATCAACCACCTCTTATTAACAAAATGATTAAAAATTTTCAAAATGAACCTCTTATGACTCAAATTTATAACATAGATATAGGAGGTATCACTCCTACCGTTATCTATAATGAGTCAACTAATCCTACCTTACAGTTAAAAGTATTCATAAATATATACAAAGATTGGGTCAATTTAAACACTTTTGCCACTACCAAGATCTTAGAAAAAACCCTCTTTAGAGATGGTTTATATTGGTATAGCTAATTCAAGTATCTGTTGATGGTTAAAATTGCACGTGTTTCTAACACCAACAATGGGAAGTTTCAAGATGTGGGACTTGTGACTTGAAAGAACCTCTAGATTTTTAAGAAGCCGGTCTCTTCTTTATATCAAGCGTATACTGGGAAAAGGGATAGGAATTTTAACAAAAACACAAATGCAAGAAAGAAAATCTAACTATGGTGATGTGCCTAAATTTAATTTGACCCTTAATTCTGAGCACAATGAGACTATATGTAAGATTCAATTACATTTAAGAGCAAACAAGGCATGATCAATGTAAAAGATGAAAAGAATAGAAACAAAAGCTCACAGCTTAGACTACTTTTGCTGTGACACATAAAATATCAACAAAGGCACATGATTCAATATTCTTATTAATTATCCAGTCACATAAGAGACATAGAAACATGCACAGTTATATAAACTTTCCAACTCAAGAAAATAGAATAAAGGCAAATGATATTCCTAATCACAGCTCTAAAAAGTCTAAAACCCTTGACAACACAACTTAGACTACTTTTGCAATGACAGAAAATATCAACAAAGCACAGGATTTAATCTTCTTATTAATTCTATAGTCACATAAGAGGCACATAAACATGCATATTTACATAAACTTTCCAACTTAAGAAAATAGAACAAAGGCAAATGATATTCCTAATCACAACTCTAGAAAGTCTAAAACTCTTGACAATAATTCTCTCAAAAAATTCTCTCTAATTTTGATGATGATCCCTCCTGGTGATCTCTACAACCTTATTTATAGCCTTGGATTCACTCTAGATTGTTTGCGTGTTCCCAATTTAATGGCCCAACTAAAATCTAACTGAACTGGAAGTGTTTAACAGAAGATATTTCTTAGATTCTAAATGCTCTGTCTTTCGGTAGTTCATTAGCTAAAACAAATCACATGACACTCCCTTAATTAAATAAAAATGACACTTGGCCAATTATTTAAAAACCTTCTTATTACTTAGGAGACACCGAGGAATGACACATGGTGTGTTCTGCAACACTTACCGAAGACACACATCACTTTCTGCGTAACTTATACTCTTTTGTGTCTTTACTCAGGAGTGTTTTTCCTTTGACACCTGTCGCAATCCAATTCTTCAAAACTTTAACAACTTAACAAAAAATATGACCCATAACATTTCTCACCTGAGTAACTTTAAAAAGGCATAGGGATAGGTGGCAATTTCTGCTTGCCTCAACAAAGGACACGTGGCAATCTCTGCTTTACTTAACTAGGGATATGTGGTGATCTCCACTACTTTTAGCTACCTTTTGAGAAACCTACAGAAGGTGACACATGCTGGTCTCCATGTTGATCTATTTATAATATAGAAACAATCGGGCCTCATTTCATATTTACGTGGATAATGACACTTGGTGGCTTTTGCTTGCTTCAGAAACAAAACTTGAGACCCACCACAATCTTTACTATATCAATGAAACAAAATGAAGATAATTCAGAGGCTGACACATGGTGGTTTCTACTCTCTTTAGCTAAGATATGTGGCATCTTCCATCACTTTTATAAAAGCAAATTGGAACCTTCTACGATTGCCACTTGGCACCCTCCACATGATCCTAATAGTTAGCTTATTGAAAGAAACCTTTGAAATGCATATGAGATGCAGATGCTGACACCTGTTGCACTCTGATGAGTTACTATGGGACACGTGGCACATTCCACAACCTTATTTAAATTATGAAAAGTGCCTCAAAAAATGACACTTGGCAGCTTTCGCTTGACTTTGACACTTAGAGAAAAATGAGGCAAAAAAAACATCAAGCCCGAGCTCTGAATGTAAACTTCACCGTCTCGAACCAAAGTGTGTGGGGACAAAGATTTATATCATGCACTACTAATAATCAGAATGAAACATAGAGTATTTTTTACTCTATAATTATTGGTGACCCTAAGGACTTTTGAGCCTACTCAAAAAGAATCTACAACTCTCGCATGATCAAAAATCGCTAAAAAACATAGTTTAACTAAAATGTTTTAATTAGATTCCATTCACAAGAATATCTTCAAGTTCACCTTCCATCATTTCTATCTCAAAAAAAATTTACTATTTACACACACAAATTTTATAAGGGCTAGTCTATAATGCTTCAAACTTAGTGTGTTGACCCAGTTTGGCAGCTCTTGCATCCCATTTCAAAACAATTGAGCCTGTTTCGAAAAGGGGGTTTGAAGTCCTTTTATCAAAATAGTATTTAATTATTTTCTAATGCTTTATCAATGAATCATGTGCTGTATCCCTCTTTTCTTGAACTTCTAGAAGTTTTGTGAGTCTAACCTACATGGGGCCATTTTCTTCAATTTCAATCTATTTGATAAGCTAGAGAGCAGGAATTTCCAAGCTAAGGGGTATTACAGTAGGCTTTCCATAGACCAATTCACATCAGGACATTTTGATCACCTATTTAGGTGTGATTTTATTAGCCCATAGTGCTAAATTAAGCACTTTATGCCACTCTTTGTGATGATCAGCCCCTATTCTTTTGATGAGTCTAATCAGGTTCTTATTAGTTGATTTTGCCAAACCATTACCCTGAGGGTAATAATTAGAGGAAGTTTTCAGGTATATTCCATGCTTTAATGTAAATTCAAATACTTTAGACCCTAAAAATGCTTTAGCATTATCTAAAATTATGGTGCAAGGAGCCCCAAAATGAGTAGTGATACTCCCTAGAAAATCTAAGATCACATTTTCTATTACTTCCTTGAGTGGCACTACCTCGATCCATCTAGTGAAATAATCTGTGGTTGATAAGATCCATTTGTGAGCCATACTAGACATTGGATTTATCATTCCAATGAAGTCAAGACCCCATTGAGCAAAAGGTTCATCCACAATTATAGGACTAAGAGGCATTACTGCATTCCTTCTCATCCCCACATAATATTGACAAGATTGTCATTTTTTAACTAGCTGATAACAATCTGTAAATAAAGTAGGCTAGAAATAACCTGCCTCACTTATCTTTATAGCTGTGGTCTTTGTAGAAAAATGTCCACCTGATACTCCATGATGCATTTCATGTAGTATTTTCTTAGCCTCATCCTTTTCTACACATCTTAACAATTTGCCATCAAAATTTCTTTTGAAAAGAACCTATTCAATTAAAACAAAATGAACTCCTTACATCCTATAGTATCTTCTCTTATTTTGATGGAGTTCTCTTGGGTAAATCCCATTTTTCATAAAATGAATCCTGCTTGTGACACAAGATTCTTGATCAACTTCTTGTTTTCTCAATACAATTTCTTCTTCTGTTCCTGAATTTATCTCTTCAGGTATCATCTTTTCAAGATCTTAAGTCACATATTGGCACAAACCCATACCTCTGACTAATTTAGTGGGTTTTATTTCTACATCATATTCAAGGATCTTATCCAATTTGCTCTTTTTTTAGTAATTTCACCCTCCATGATGTATTCTTTGACACTTGGATGTGTTACAAGTATCAAAATTTTAATTCCTGATACTATATGCCTAAACTTTTTGAGGGCTTTTACCATAGCATATGTTTGTTTTTCCACAAAGTTATATTTGGTTTCATATTCCCTAAGAGTCCTTGAGAAAAAGGCTATTGGATACTCTCCCTCCTATCTATCATCTTTTTGTGTTAGGACAACAACAATACTGAGCTCTCCTCCATATACATACATTACAAAAAGCTTAGAAAAGTCTAGGTTTCTAAGTGCTAGAGCTATTGAGATAACTTTCTTGACCTCTTCAAAGGCTTGCCTTCCTTCCGTAGTCCACTTGAAAATTAGGTCTTTTTTCAGAAAGATTGTCACAAGTTTTACTAAGCCTGCAAATTCAGATATGAACCGACTAATGAAATTAATCTTTCCCAAGAAAGATTGAATTGCTTTCTTATTTACTGGAAGAGGTAAGTTCATTATAGTTGCCACTCTTTCTGGGTCTATGGAGACTCCTTCTTTAGATACTATATGTCCCAATAATTTGCCTTGAGGGACAACAAAAATATATTTCTTAGGATTCAAGGATATTACAAATTCTTGACATTTTTTAAACACAACTTCTAAATGATCAAAATAATCAACAACATTTTTTGAAAAAATAGTAAGATCATCAAGATAAATCAGGATGATTTTATTTATCAGTTCCCCAAATGCAACATCCATAGCTCTCTGAAAAGTGGCTCCAGCATTTGATAGGCCAAATGGCATCTTAGCATATGTAAATGTTCTCCATTTGGTAGTAAAAGTAGTTTTGTATTGGTCTTCATTAGCCAACCAAATCTGATTGTATCTAGTGAAACTATCTAGCAAAGAAAATCTCTTTGATCCAGCCACAATTTGTAGAATTTTTTCCATGGAGGGCAAGGGATAGTGATCCTTCAAAGATGCTTTTTTTAGATCTCTGAAATCTACATAAAGTCTTATATCACCATTATTTTTTCTAACTGGTACTAGATTTGATACCCAAGTTGAGTGTTTGATTGGAAAAATTATTTTAGAATCTAAAAGTTTTTGCAACTCATCCACCATTAGAGGCTCAATCCTTGGATTCACTAGCCTCTATTTCTATCTGACAGGCTTATATCCTTCAATCAATTCTATTGTGTGCTGAATAATGTCTCTATTATATCCATGAAGGTCTTCATAGTTCCAGGCTATGACTCTATCATATTTTTTGCATAATTCAATTAACCTTTCCTTTTCTACTTGAGTTGTAAAATTTCCACCTTTTAATTTTTTTCCTTCACTCAAATCTATTTCAAAATAATCTACTTTGTTTGATTGGAACCTTTTCTTCTCTAGGCTTACATCTTCTAGATCAAAAAGGTTTTCTAAAGTGACTAAACCTTTGAGAAGCTTATTATATTTTAATTGTATAATTTGATCCCCATATGCCTCTTCAATCTTTAGTTGCAATTGATTGCAAATTCCCTTGATTGTTGCAAGAATGAAAGTACCTAAAAATCATTCTCAAATACTTGCCAATTCTCATCATTATCTGGGATAGTCAACCTTACTATAACCTTTACTGACTCATTGTTAACTAATAGGCCAGTTGCTAGATCAAACTGCATGCCAATCTGTGCCATCCTATCAACTTCAAAATTTTTAATCCTAGGGACTAATTCAATATTGAAATCTTCAAAATATTCTATTAAGTCCCAAATTCTGTGCTTATAGGATTTCATCCTGACATTCTTTGCTATTACCTTTTCTCTAATTTGCTTTACTACTAATTCTGAATCTCCTTTTACTATTAGATTCTTTATTCCCTTTTTCTTGGCTAACAGGAGCCCATGTACTAAAGATTCATACTCGGCATCATTATTAGTTCAAGCAAATTGAAAATGGCTAGCCCTTAAATTTTTTTCACCATTTGGAGCAGTAAGACAAATTCTTGCTCCAACACCATTTTTACTTCTAGCCCCATCAAAATTTAAGGTCCATATTTTTGAATCTTTTTTAGATTCTTTATTAGTTGGCATTTCTTCTCTTAAAACATTTGGGATTTCATGGTCTTCATAAAAAATAACATAAGTGCCCAGACCAGTAGAGTCATAATTTTCATATGGGTCACTATGCATCATAGCTAACAACTGGTTATTTTCTATTTCTTGATCATACTTAGTTCAATCACCTAACTCTTCAACAAAAACCCTTTCTTCCTTATTTGTCATAGCATAATCTACCTCTAATTTTGATGTTGGTTCATTTTTGATGTGATCCTTTGATAGTGGTTCAAATAGAATTTTCATCTTTGAACCATATTTAGTTCTTAGAATTAAGTGAGACCAATCAAGAGACATATCTCCTCCTATCTTGGCTATAAAGTCTCTTGATAAACATAGACCAAATACAAGAGGTATATCTATAACTACTATATCTTGATTTACAATTATATTTGGACAAGTATATAATTATAATGGGAATTGTTTAATTCTCCCTATTATTTGCACTGATTTGCCATTTAGCTGCATAACTCCTTTAGTGAGTGGCTCACATTTTATCTTTAAATCATCTGCTATTTGGTTTAGCATTACTATAGTACTATCCTCTATATTTATCATTACATTATGCAGTAATTTCTTTCCAGCTATCACAATTAAATAGAAGGGATCTAGTTTGGATTTGCTTACCTCTGGTGCATTGTTCACTATGGCTATTATCTACAGATGAACTATATCTTTGAGCTTTTATTTTTTAGTGGGTCCTTCTTTGATAACAATACATTTGGGCACTACTTGGCCTTGAAGAGATTCTTGTAATAGTTTCCTTTGTTTAGGTATAGCTAATATGTCCCAAATTGATACTTGTGCTAGAGCCATCTTTAGTTGATCTACCACATTCATTGGTCCCAAAGTTTGAATTATTGGAAAATAAGGATACCTTGTCTTTTCTTGAATTTGTCTAGGAACTACTTGATTCTGCACTGGCTGAAGCACTTCTTGTCTAACTACTATGTTTTGATGACCTTGAAGTGGAGTATTCTCCATAACTTCATTGTTTACAACTTCAGGCTATTTTAGCATTCTTCTCTTTGATCTAGTATAGTAGTCTGATTACACCACTTGTTTCTTGGAAACAAAATATTCATTCAAGAATACTGATTCTTCATCTTCAACCCATGAGAACAAAGCATATTCTAGGGTTATTTCTTCTTTTTGTAAAGACATCCCTTGCATCTGAGCCATTAGGACTAAATTTTGCATACCAAAAGATTGGTAGGCTTGATTGTCACTGGAACTTGCAAACTGTCCATCCATTCTTATTTGCTCTACTACCTTTTGTTGTAGATTACCCATGGGACAATCTCTAGGTGTATGAGTATTATTGCAAGGGAAACACCAGGCATTAGTACTATCTATATAATTATTTTGCCCTGGAACCATCTCTCTATTTGAATTGGGAGGAATAGTCTGTGAGGGTGTAGGGACTGCAACTAATTGGTTTGCTGGCTGAGGGTTATTTTGCCTTGGAGAACCCTGATATTGGTTTGGCTGTGATGGAAATCTATTTCCTTGATAGCCTTGATATTGGGTTTTAGGGTAAGTATTCTGCTATCTTTTCATATTATTCGGCTCATTATAAAATGTCCTTAAAATATTCTTGATATCATCCAGCTCAGATGAGTAGGCAGGGATAATTTCTTTAGCAGGTGGTCGAGGATATGTGTACATAGACACAAGTGGGGTTGTGGATTTAGAGGCTTCTTGAGGTAATGGCAAGGAAATATCTAGAAACATGGGCATGGGAGGCCTTGGAGACAACTTTACAACATCTATCAAATTATTTTTAGCTCTGACTGCATAGTCATAAGCCTCTGGTAGAGTCTAACCTCCAAGTGATTAAATCATAATAGATATGTTTGAATTCAAAGCCTTAAGATAAAACACTATAGCCATACCTAGTAATGGTCTAGCCATAGTAGGGATTCTTTCCCAAGTCTTTTGAAATCTAGAATTGAAGTCAGTCATCGCTTCTTGTGGTGCCCTTTGGATGGTAATCACTTGCTGTAATAAAGAAGACTTATCACCCTTCTCTTCAAATCTTTCAAAGAAAAGATCTCCAAGTTGATCCCATGTAGATATGGTATTTGGGGTCAAGGACTGGTACCATTATAGAGCTTTCCCTTTAAAAGAAGTTGCTAATAATCTTATGGCCACATTTTGTTGTGTGACAACATGTATAACACATACATCTGATACATCCTATAGATGTTCTTTAGGTGTTTTGAAGTCTTGCCCACTGAATTTGGGTAGAGCTTTCAAGGAATTCACTGGGATAGGATCCCAAGTGGCTGGTGGTATTGGGAGAATCAAAGGAGTGTTCCAACTTGCATAATTTCTTAGGGCTATAAGGGCTCCCATATTTTCTCTTGGTATTTGTATAAACTGGTTGACTCTTCTTCTTAGACTAGTTACCAAAGGTGGCAAAAGAATACCTAAATTTATAGCATACTGAGATTTGGTTACTGGTCCACAGCTCTGACTCCTCATAGCTCTCTGGTTCATATGATCTTGAAAGAAACTTTAATATAGTGTCCCTCCAGGCATGCCAAAAACTATTGATGGTTAAAATTAAACTTGTTTCTAACACCAATAATGGGAAGTTTCAAGATGTGGGACTTGCAACTTGAAACAACCTCTAGATTTTTAAGAAGCTGGTCTCTTCTTTATATCAAGCGTATACTGGGAAAAGGGATAGGAATTTTAACAAAAACACAAATGCAAGAAAGAAAATCTAACTATGGCGATGTGCATGAATGTAATTTGACCCTTAATTCTGAGTACAATGAGACTATATGTAAGATTTAATTACATTTAAGAGCAAACAAGACATGATCAATGTAAAAGATGAAAAGAATAGAAACAAAATCTCACAGCTTAGACTACTTTTGCAGTGACACATAAAATATCAACAAAGGCACATGATTCAATATTATTATTAATTCTCCAGTCATATAAGAGGCATAAAAACATGCACAATTATATAGACTTTCCAACTCAAGAAAATAGAACAAAGGCAAATGATATTCCTAATCACTGCTCTAGAAAGTCTTAAACCTTTGACAACACAGCTTAGACTACTTTTGCAATGACACAAAAAATATCAAAAAAGGCATAGGATTCAATCTTCTTATTAATTATCCAATCACATAAGAGGCACATAAACATGCACAGTTACATAAAATTTCCAACTTAAGAAAATAGAACAAAGGCTAATGATATTCCTAATCACAGCTCTAGAAAGTCTAAAACTCTTGAAAATTATTCTCTTAGAAAATTCTCTCTAATTTTGATGATGATCCCTCCTGGTGATCTATGTAACCTTATTTATAGCCTTGGATTCACTCTAGATTGTCTGTGTGTTCCCAATCTAACGACCTAACTAAAATCTAACTAAACTGGAAGTGTCTAACAAAAGATATTTCTTAGATTCTAAATTCTCTATCTTTCAATAGTTCATTGGCTGAAATAGATCACAGGATGCTCCCTTCTATTAAATGGAAAAGGACACTTGGAAAATTCCTTAAAAACCTTCTTATTAGTTAGGAGACACCGGAGAATGACACTTGGTGTGTTCTGCAACACTTACCGAAGACACACGACACTTTCCGCATAACTTATACTCTTTTGTGTCTTTGCTTAGGAGTTTTCCACCTTTGACACCTGTTGCAATCCACTTCTTCTAAACTTTAAAAAATTAACAAAAAATAAGACCCATAATGTTTCTCCCCTGAGCAACTTTAAAAAGGCATAGGGACAGGTGGCAATTTCTGCTTGCCTCAACAAAGGACACGTGGCAATCTTTGCTTTACTTAACTGGGGATATGTGGCGATCTCCACTACTTTTAGCTACCTTTGAGAAACCTAAAAAAGGTGACATGTGATGGTCTCCATGCTACTCTATTTATATTATAGAAACAATCAGGCCTCATTTTATATTTACGCAGACAGTGACACTTGGTGGATTCTGCTTGCTTCAGAAACAAAACCTGAGACCCACCACAATCTTTACTATATAGATGAAACAAAATGAAGATAATTCAGAGGTTGACACATGGTGGCTTCTACTCTCTTTAGCTGAGATATGTGGTGTCTTCCATCACTTTTATAAAAGAAATTTGGAACCTTCTGTGATTGTCACATGGCACCCTCCGCATGATCTTGATACTTAGCTTATTGAAAGAAACCGTTGAAACACATATGAGATGTGGATGTCGACACTTGTTGCACTCTACTAAGTTACTATGGGACATGTGGCATGTTCTGTAGCCTTATTGAAATTATGAAAAGTGCCTCAAAAAATGACACTTGGCAGCTTCCGCTTGAGTTTGACACTTAGAGAAAAATGAGGCAAAAAAAAAACATCAAGCCTGAGCTCTAAATGTAAACATTGCCATCTCGAACCAAAGTGTGTGGGGACAGTGATTTGGATCATGCGCTACTGATAATCAGAATGAAACATAGAGTCTTTTTTACTCTACAGTATCATTTAATCACTAGTTTAGAATATCTAGTTAACACTCTAGTATAAGAGTTTCAAACTAGTAACCTCCTTAAAAATACCTTGGCTCATTTTATTAATTTCAAGCAACTTGAGATAAAAAATGCACAAGCTTTCATCAAATAGTGAAATACCATATCTAATAAGTGTGAAAATAACATGGTAGATGATAACCTCTTTCATCTATTTACCAATGCTCTCTATCTTAAGTTGCAATATTAGGTTCAAAATCTCTCTTCACAAACTTTGGAAGAGGCCCTCAACCAAGCCAAGTGCCAAGATTTTCTCATGCATTAGTTTGAGACATATAAACTCCTATGGGCACTTGCATGCTCATTGAAAATAAAAGTTATCAAGCTACTAATGATGGTATCACTGATTCCTATGATACCATTCATAATATTCAAGATATTTCTCCTAACCTTGATCTAGAACAAGCTGCTCCTTTAAACCACACCCCTAATGCTCACTTTTCTCCAATAAATAACATCAATGTTCATAAGCCATTATCCTAAGTGAAACTCCATAAGCATCTACCAAGGCCTAAATCATGAGAGCTTGAACCCACTCACCCTATGAAATCATTGTATGATCCAAATAAATTCTGTTGGTTTTATACTAATTAGGGTCACTCTCATGAGACTTATAGGCAATTATATAACTTACTTATGAATTTATTTTTTGGTCCTAATATTGATCATCATTCCCTCATTTTTAAACATCAACAAGCCTATGACATTGCCTTCAAATATCATGAAACATAAAGTAAAAAACAAGCCTTAAACTAGGCTAATGATAATCTAGCCATTTAAAAAGACCTTCTTCCAAACCATCAAGATAATAATGATAATCCTACTCACACAAGTAATGTTGATAATCTTATATAACTAACTCTTGAAGAGAATTCGGTCAACATGACTAATATGTGAAGGTTAGTTATCTTCATTGATTGTCATCCTACCTACATGCACACATCATCTCATACTTTTCATGTTATCCAAGATTCTTCCCCAACTCACCTAAAAGAGTTGGGGAAAGAGGGCCTTATCTCTTCTGATTAATAAATTCTAACACCTCTATTAGATAACACCTCTCATACCATTTATATAATTTATCCAACCTCTTTACCCTTCACCAATGATAATTAACCTTCTAATACCACTACTTTAAATCTATCATAAGCTAAACCTACATGACCTACCTCATCCTCTTATGATAATCAACCAATTTATCCCCAAATTAAACCTCTTATATCATGTCATTATAAATTTACATGCACTTTTAATCCTCTTTCTAAGGATCTCCTCCAACATTACACCCCTCTATCTAGTATTCCACACATGGGTTATGATGAATGGGATCTTATCATGGAATTTACTAATATACCCTATGAAATTACCTTTCTCAAACTCATGCATAATTATCCACATCATCATAACTACCTTATGAAACTCCTATTCAAAGTGAATATCCCCCATCCTCCCCTATGAGGACATGAAGCTACCTTATCTAGGTCAGAATATACAATCTTAAAATAATGTGAATAGATGTCTATACACATTGAAAAAATAATGGACACTTATTTTTATCTCAAATTTCTAATTGATTTTATGATTCTAGATGATATTTTGCTTCATGTGAATGATCCTCCCCTCTTTATAATCATCCAAATAGGTGACATCCAAATCAAGTGTGCCTTGATTGATGAGGGTTCATGTACTTTTGTTTCCTCTCTTGACTTCATTAAAACCCTTTGATACTCTGCATGTAATCTTAAGTCCACATGCAACACATGTCAAGAATATGACTGAAGGAAAATGCCTCCCTTAGGTTATGTGCATGTCCCTATTACCATCACCATGTCATTATTAAAGTGAAGGTTATGATATTAAATTTTTCCCTCCTATAATATCTCGCTTAGAAGGAAATAGACTCATCGCATGAGAGCTATCATATCTTCTACCTAGCAATGTGAAAAGTTACCTCACAATGATGAAATATATAATATTCAAGGTGACACTAACCCTTAGAATTTTGAATAATTATAAGACCATGGTGTATTCAAAATTCTAACCCTTGAACCCTTGTTGAGTGTTCCATTCCAATAATCTTAATGTTTTAATTTCCCTATCAACTTTATGCAAGGTTACCACAATCAACCTGAACTCATCAATAATATACCACCTAACCTCTTATATTTTGATGATGATGAGTTTGATGAGATAAAAATCAAGATAAAAACTTTTTATCTCTCTCCTCATCTCATTTCTCAACTTCCACCCTCTTTAAAATTGCATTATCATCAACAACCTAGTGATGATATACACATAGTCTTATCTAAGACTTGTTACTCTATTCATCACACTACCTATAATGAGAAGGTCATAACTAATTGCATAATTTATCTTCATACACTTGACTATGATGATAGTTATACTTTAGATGCCCCATTTTTAGGAGGTCTTGTTCAGGCTTGAAATATTGAGATCCTTTATTATCATTCTTATTTATTTTAGTCTTTCCACTTATCTTATCACATTATATCTTATATCATTCATAATTTTAGCAATATTAATTTTATTCATAGGGTAGAAATGGTGAATTAACATGACACACCTATAGTTTCTGAAAAACCTCTTATGAGCATGCTTATGGATTATGTTATGACTGGTCCCTGCCACTTTACTAGATACCAAGATACCTATAGCCGTATTTCCCCTGAGATGTTTGATACTATACTTGAACCCTATATGCATCTTGATCCTCCCTCAATTGAGCCTAGTATGGATTCTATTCCCACTATACCTTTAATTGAGTCCCTTATTTCTTTTGATTCTATTTCTCCTTTAGTCGAGCCTCATATAGTCTCTCCACCAACCTCACCTCTCTTTGGCAGTGGCCTACGTATTTTACTATAGTTTGATCCTTTACATACCCAATGGGTAGATTAGTCATACTATGAAATTCATAGATTCATTAGTAATTAGACTAGATATTGTAAACTATACCAACTTTCCTTGACTTCTACTTCTACTCCCTCTATTATATACCCATAAAGTCTACTAATAAGCATATCTATTGCTTCCATGACATAGATCACCATTCATCCTCTCATTGTCAAAATATTAGACAATATATAGATGCCTTTCATACTACTCTTCCTCAGTCTATAGACAAGGCTATACCTCCACCCAAGTAATTACCAGAGTATATTCCCAAGTTTGGAGAGGTATATTATATGTTACACCAATACAATACCTATTGAAAAAAATTTGACCCCAAGTGAAATTTTTTTGTCAAAACATACTATTTTTAACTTTTGAAGAAGTTTTCATGTCTTATGGGGTCTCATAATGGTCTAAACATCTTACTTATCCTTCCCTTAGTCCTTGTCTAAGCTCATCCCTCTTGAAATGGCCTAGTCAACCAAAGTCAAAGTTGGTCAACCTTGGTAAAAGATGGTAAAAGGATAAAATTATTTTAAAATTTTCTAATATGGCCTTTAACATTTTAAAATATGTTTCTAAGTCATTATTTTATCTTTTACCTTGTTTCATATGTAAAAAGGGTCATTTGGCCACATTTTTAGCTTAATTAATGACATGTACTAATTTTTACAAGTAATAAATTCTAAAAAAATCTATGGTTAAATGTGGGAGAGGTAAAATAATGTTATGATACATTATATGATATTTAGAGAATCAGTTGTGATTAGGAAATGGTAGTTTTCCTTGTTTTTAGGCTCTTTTGGGCACTTGTATGGACTCCTTGAGTTCACTTGTAGATAAAAATGTGGGTGTAGTGCCTATTAAAATATCCATAGGTAATTAACACATTTTGATTGTAGATATTTCATAAAAAGTTTTATTTATATCTTATTTTCCTTCATTTTTCATTGGCAAGCCAAGGAAGGGCAAGTTCAAGCACTTACTATGGGCCATACAAGTGGAGTCAAGAAGAATGATTCTAAAGGTGGATATTAATCTAAGTGAACTTCACATCCATAATAACAAGTTTCAAATTTGTGGCTCCTCCTTCATGAAAAATCACTTGCACTCCAAACATATTTTTATGGAATTACATCCAAGAGGGGTATAAATTTGTATGTATTTCTTGTTTTTAGAGATCCATGAAGATATGTGAGTTTAATGAAGTGTTTTAAGGTGGAAATAAGACCATATATAATGTTTTTTCATCATATAATGCCTTCACTCTCAATGCCCTTGAAGGAGTTTTCAAAATTGTGCTTATTTTCAAAGTTGGCAGCCTTATATGGGTAACCTAAGTTTTGAAATGTGGGAGAGAGCTCCATGGGATGTTTAAATGTGCTTGGGTCCATGTTTGAAATGTGATTCCATTAAATTTCATTGTGAAATATCAAATTAAGTCACCATTCTTCAAGCTAATTTATCCAATTTTCCTTATTTACTACCTTGTTAGCAATGTGTGCTCACAGTCAAATTCTATAGGAGTTCAAGAAGATATGTGGAGGTAAAAATGATGGGATCCATGGTGGAATTCATGTTTGAGGTCATAACATCTCCCAAGGTCATGGATTTCATGCCATGAAGGTTTAGATGCTATGGCAAGGTAATGTTTTCACTTCAAAATAATGATTGACTGGTTCCTCTGTCCCTAAAAGTGGAAAATAAAGATCCCAAAGCTTTTTTGGGATAATGGTTGTCATGATAGACTGATTTATCAATGATATTGATTGGTTTACCTTATATCCCTATCTAAATGCATTTCCTATGCCAATTTTGAGGTCAAAAATAGGAGTGGAATATGGAGTTTGGACAACCTCAAAATGGCCAAAAATCAATGAATCCAAATAGTGATATCTAAAGGGTGTGGATCAAAAATGACTTTGCACTTCAATTTGTGAAGTATTTAACTATGATATCAAAGGGGAATTATTCAAAATAGTCCAAATTACATTATTGAGTTGAGGTTATAGAGACAAAGGTGAATTTGATGTCTTGACCTCCAAAACACTCTTCCCTTTTTGTACAAGGGACTGAGAATAACCATCTACAGTAGGTTTAGAAAAAAGTTCATCTCAGTTTGGGCTAACAATAACCAAATTTAAAGGATTGAAGTGAGGTGCAAATTTTTAGGGTAATAGGCCTAGGGTGGAAGTGTTTCTTGTTAATAACATGACCTAATGGAACTCAAACATACCTACAAGCCCCTAAATCCATCAAAACATAGGCAATCAAAAGGTATGTTGGTAGTAAGGTGGAAACTTTGAAGTTTAAACCTCATGAGGAGATTTCAAAATGGATACAAGGTACATGATTGAAAAGTGACCTTAATATGACCATGGATATCCTAAACATATCATACACTATACCTAATTCTTTCAAAGATGCATCCTACAGGCATGAGAAACCATTATTGTCACAATTAGGTAGGGTATTCTAGGTCAAGGACCTAAACATGGATTTTATATGGTTTGAAATATTATAGGAAGAATAATAGAATGAGGAGGAATATTATGGCCTAATAAACATGGAATAAATGTTAAAATCCATAAGTCAATACTCAAACCACCTATAGGTAGGTCTTAAGGGCCTATCTCAATCCACATAGGTAGTGCCCTAATCTTGCGCATAAGGTATGCATTGGTGAAAAAGAGTGAGCTTGGAATTGTAAAAATGATAAAGGATAAATTTTATGAGTTGTGAATATAAAAATAGGTTTTTATGGTGTCCACAAAACCAAACAAAACTCAAGGATCACCTAAAGCCAAGAATAAAATAGTGATTTCTCCTTCATAGGTAGTTATAGGCCTAGTTCATGATTTCAAGGCATAAAAAAAATGTTTGAAGGAATAAAAAGTTTGTAAATGGTTTAAATAAGTATTTATATGCATTAATAATCCATATATGTCCTAACTAAGCTCAAATCAACCCCTAAAATCTCCAAACCCTGCCTACCCTGCCTACCCTGTATATAACCTTTCCTAGAAAGTCTACCTTGGAAAATTTGAAGAGATGGAGGTATTAAACTTGGAATAAAGGGGTGAAATTTCGTATATATTACCCTTATGAGTCATATAATATGATATAATCATCATTTACCAAGGTAAATAGTATAAACCCTCTCTATTTTCTCTCAAAGTATGGTTAGTTTTCTCATACACGAGGAGATAATTTGAAGGAGAAGTGGTGAGATGGATGGACCAGAGGTTAGGAAAGCCCAAGTGATGATTTGAGAAGATATAGGACACATAAAAAAATATAAAAAACCTTTATAGAATCTTTAAAATCAATTAGGATGCTCTAACCAAGAAGGGTTACATAGAGATGTTGAAGCCATCAGAAAAACTACAAACTCCATCAGTCCAGCTATAAAATCCTATAACAAAACTATAGGCTTCATCAGTCCACCTATACACTCATATATCAAAAATATGGAATCCATTAGTATAACTAAGGACTTTATTAGTAGAGATTTTTAACTTTCATAGGCCTCATAGAATGCACAAGAAGAGCTCGAATGCCAAGTTGGAATGCTCATATATTTCATGAGCCTTTACATGGGACATGGAACTATTAAAGGAAGTTAGAATGGGTACTTAAGAAGCCACAAGTGGAATTTTATCAAAATTTTAATGTTAAACCTTTATGGACAAAGGCTAAGAGAGCTAGTTAATCCAAAACCCTCTCAAACCCTATTTTAAGACTTGATGGTGAAAATGAGCCTAAAAGTGCATCTATATGGATGAATTTGACCATGAGTTATGTAGAGAAGTTGTTACCAACTCCATGAGGATAAAATCCATCAAATAATATTGTATTTAATCCATATAGGTGATGTAATAAATATATTTTATTGAAATTTTATTATTTTTTGTAGTTCCCTAAAGATGATCAATGGATGCCAATCACTTAAGAGGATATCTTGGGACATGAATCAACTATCCATGCAATTTTAAAGGATTGGAAATAATCAAAAGTGTCCATAATAATCCTATCACTTTATCCAGTCTAAAGTGGCATCTAAAATGACACAGTGAACATAGTGAAAACTCAAGTTGGAGCATTTTAAATATGTTTTTGATGAAGCCAAGCATATGAGGTGTCCAGTATATGTCACAAGACCCATGGTATGGATTAGTTAGGAAAGATGAAAAGATTCTAGTGCTAAGTGTCAAAGAATTGCTATTGGAGAGTGATCTTGATGATAGGTGATGATAAGCTTGTGTAAGAGAATGTCATGATCAATAAAACTCCCAATATAGGTGGAATCATATTTTAACTCCCTCTCATCATCACACATGAGAAATTTATCCATCACTTGCTTTGGAATGCTCAAGAAAAGCCCTTGATGAAGGTAGTTTCACAAGAGAGAATGATTGAGAAGATTTGCTACACCACACTTGGAGAAGAGGATAATTTGGGATGAGATGATGTGTAAATAAATTTCATGACTTATTTTCAACTTTATCCACATGTATTATAATTGATTATCACATTTTGACACTTGTACTGTGCCTCTTCAACTTCTCTCTTCTCTCTTTCCTTCCTAATTCTATAAATATGAGCCATTTTGGCTATTTTAGGGGATTAAAACTCTTGGCATGGTGAATCCTTACTAAAATATTACCTTGATTTATACTTAAGCTAGTGATAATTAAGTTGATTATACTCTAAATCCATTTTCACCACGTGTTGACATGATCCATCTTGAATTTCAAGTATATATTAAGTTCATCTTGTTTTCATGCAATCCTTGAATGGGTTGTTGCAAATGACTTCTCTCCTAATATGTTTCATGAAGTGTATGATACTAAAATAGAATCTTGAAGTGTGTATGAGTTTTTTAGTGTCATATCTAACCTTCCCTTCACTTTCCTTCATTTTTTGAGTTGTTATTTACCTTCATGAGAAACACTAATGCTAGGGAGCTCCATTAATGGTGTTGAGACTAGTTTGGTTGTCTTAGTTCATTATGCAAATTCTAAGTGTATGAATGGAAGAAAATCTTGGTGTATCACCTCATAATTTGGGTTTACTTTATGTAGTTTTATTTCCATTTTCACCCATAATAGGTAGTTTTAGTAGCATAAGCACATCAAGTCATATCCAGGAACTAGCCCTTAAAATCTAGAAGTTTACTTCCACTATAGGTGCCCCACACACCTGGAGTATCTCCAAGATCACCTTATGACCATTATTTCACCTACTAGCCCTCCTCCCATAAGTTACCCATGAAATAAGGTTCCCTATTCTTACCACATGGTTCCTCCACATATGGACCCTTCTTCCCCTATGTTTCCTCCATTGGTGATCCCCCCACCTATGGATCCTCCTTCCCCTGTGGTCCCTTCTCCATTAATGACTCCTTTATATCCCATAGATTCCACTCCTATTCCTTCTACTAAGTATATTATGAAAAATGGCCCTCATGAGAATACTCCTTTAGGAATGCCTACATTTTATATTGAGGAGATTTGATGAGAGTTATTTTAGTAGTTTTGTTTGAATATCAATGAGACCCTTGCTGCAGTTAGAGTTTGGCTTCATAGAACTCTATCAGATGTTATGGATAATGTTTGTGGAAGAATTTTACTAGTATTTATGAACACAACATGGAATTACTTAACTTTATTCTTCATTTTTTATTGTACGTGTGCTCTAAGTTTAAATTTATCTACTTTATATCATTTTACTTAGTGTCAACTTTTCATTCATTTATTTATATTCTATGTCTATTTATATTTTGCATTATATGTTGTCTATGGTGTCATTTTATTTCCTTATAATCTCTTATGGATTATTTTCATGGCTTCATGTTTTTTTTGAGTTAATTTATTTCCATGCATGTCTTTTATTTTCTCATGATTGTTTGTTACCTTATATCCATAACATGGATAATCATTATTATGACTTGGTTATATAAACCTTGCTCCCTTTAGCTACCATGTGATTAGTTAGTAAACAAGTCAACTCATTATAATCTCATTTTAATAATCCATAATGGATCTCCCTTTATTTCCCTTATTTACTTTTGAAAACTAAGCATACACATGGTTGAAACTTGAGATAACATATTGGTTCATAGGTAAGCCTAAGTATTTTAGTTAGTCATGTCTTTAGATACTTAGCTTCCTTTACAAAAGTCCAAGGCTCATTTATGTGTATCACTTTGTCTCTCATGATTGGTCATTCCAAGTCCATATGGAGTAGGAATATTAAAAACCATAAAAATTTAAAATCCAAATCATTTTCACAAGAGGAAATCATATAAAAGGTAAAATTGAAAACACCAAAAGTCAAATAACACTAAAAGACATGATTCAAAGTGAATATTTTTTTTTCTAATAGAAGATAAAACTATAAATTTGGCCTCATAATAGAGTATAGGTCCATTGGGGTGTGGTAGGCAAATAAATTATAAAAGGAGAATAAAAAAATCTTTTATTGCTACCTATTTTCTCACACAAGTACCCAATCATCGTAATAGACCGATGACTCTGTAAGAGATCCTAAGGAATGGGGAACACATTATGGGAAGGTAGATCCATTTTAATTTTATTTTTTAAACAACCAACATGAGTCAATCTTAGTATCTAAATTATTTTCATATACAACTTTGTGCTTATTGTGAACATGGTATGCTTTGTATATTGATGGTCATTAATCACTTAGTGTCTTTTATAAGTCCTTAGTGTGCCTTATGTTTTTTAAGGTCTTATAATAGACACCAAAGTTATAATTTTTACATTACCTCTTTCATTTCCCATAATCCTAATATTTTTCTTGAGAAATATTATTTTGTTCACTGATGACTCCCCCTTAGGTATTCCATTTATGAGTTGTAGTGTAAGATCTTGGATAAGACCAGGCCTTCCTCACAAATTACCAAATTACCATTAAAAACATTAAATTTAAATATTATTTTTCACAATTGGTTCCACCTCATTGGTATTCCATTTTGTGAGTTGCAATGTAAGACCATGGATAAGACCAGACCTTCCTCACAAAATTTTCTAATATCCAAGTCAGAATGAAATTATATGTGTCAAATTTGAGATAAGTAGTGATTGATCATGAGTTACATGTCATTGACATGTTTCCCATATTGATATAGTATGTTATATTATTATTTCATTGATATTTAATTTTTTTCTTCTTATTTTCTAATTGCATGTAAGAATACAACCATTTTTCCTAAGTTTTTCATACTTCCTAGCTTGAATTAGTGTGATCAATTTAAGTTCATTTTTCCAATTTTATTTCTCTTTTATACTTCCAAATGTGATTTAGAATGATTGATTGACTTAATTTTTTTTTGTTATACCATGTGTCTTTAATGTGCATTCCACTTTATTACATTATTTCCATACTTCTCAACGTGATGTAGTGTGATTTTACTTATTTTTATTTGGTGCCAATCTTTCTTTTCATGGTTTAAATTTTTTTTAATCCATTTTACTATCTTTGGTTTATTATATTTAGTCATCATTTTGTTGGGTGAATATTTTTTTGTCAACTAACTGATGACAAAATGGGAATATCAACCATAGTATAAGGAGATTTATGCCATAAAAAGTGTAGGTTTACCACATTTTAACGAGATAAATCTCTCATCTCATCAAGGGGAGGTTCCTTATGAATCGATTATATGCTATATATGTATATATAAGTAAGCAAAAAATAATACTCAGGGTAGTATAACACCATCCATCTCTCTTCTTTCAGAGATGATGCCCAAGGAACAAAAGAGAGAAGTCCTTGTTGATGGCTAAAAGCATTCCTCTTCTTTTAGGAATGGTATCCAGCACAGAGCAAAAAATCTCCTCAAGTAGTAACAAAGTCCACAAAGAAACCCACAAAATCCCAAAGTCTTCTATTGCCTCCTTCATTGATTCAGAACATGTGTAATAGTAGAGTGAAACAAAACACAAAGTCTTCACCTAAAACTACATTGGATAAAAGGATCACCAAGATAAAAGTAGCTCAAAGTCTTTCTTTTATCTTTTAGAAACATCTTTAGATAATTTCAATACACACACTTTGCTTATTAAATCAAATAGATAAGACATTATCAAGAAAGAGAACATAAGAACTATTTCCAAAATAACATGAATTACTTCAACACAAAGTCTGAAATAAACTTGTTTCTCATTCATTTGATAAAATATGATTTACAAGTTGAGCACAAAGTCTCAAGAAGTGTCTCAATTTCTGCAGATTTTTTGCTCTCAATTATCTAGAGATACTTTTACAAAAGAGGTTCCCTCTATATATAGGGAGAAACCTTCAAAATTAAAAAAGATTAAAATATTAAAATATCTAGTCAAAGATGAGTCATCTTTGACTTTGAGATATTTTCTAGATTTTTTACATGTAATTACATATTACAAAAGTGCATGTACTTTTACATGACAAAAGTACATGAAAAGAGAGGAAGAAGAGAAAATAGAGAGATGATTTAGCTCTTGCCGCTGGACTTCTTCAGATGAGCATCATACATGATGATAGATGCATGAATTCCTATACTATCTAGTGCAATGGTGTTCTTGAAGATTACTCTGGCTTTAATTGTAGCTTCTTTTAATGCTATGATTGCTTTGGCATGACTAGTTAACCTGGTTCTTAGATTATCCAGAGTTAACTGAGTATCTAGGATGTTATCCACAGAAGTCATTGAAAATGCTTTCTCTTCAAAATCCCTCTGAATCATACCTTTGAATTTTTGAATCATCTCTTCTACTAAAAGAAATTGACTATCTCTAGAGGCGAGGTTGCAAGGAAATTCTTCCAGTCTTTTCAACAAGCCGGTGTCACTTTTCTCACTAGCATCCTTGGAAGACTTGAGATCTTCAATTAGCTCCTTGAGCACCTGGATTCTGTATATTAGTGATTCCTTGATTTCAACATAAGAATCTTTTCTGGCAATGATGCTAATGGACATCAAGGTGCATTTCTTCAGATCCTTCATCTCTATCCACTTGCTAAGATATTTATCTGTACTATCAATATCTTGAGAAATAAGAGAGATGAGGTCTTCTAAATCTGTCCTCACCTTCTTCATCTTGTCTGTCTTCTCAGAAACCTCTGTAAGCAAAGAAATTCCTTGAGTATGCATCTTTTCTATATAGTCTTCAAGCACATTCCCTTTCATGTAGGTTTTCTCTACTTTCTGGATAATAGGATCATCTATGGAAAAGGCTTTTGGGGTTGCTACTTCAGGGGCAAGAGTGAATTTTTTGACTACTGTGGTTAATTGTTCTGCCTTTGCCTTATAGTAATCTTTCATCTCCTTTTCCCTGTCAAATTTCTAGACCATGATATCCATTATGGACTGTAGGTCACTCTTTGCACCCTCGTGAGTAACTTTCCCTAACTCAACATGAGAAATGGAATAGCTGTTCATGTCAAAACCCTCTAAGGTTACATCATATGGAGGTTTGGCTATCTCTAAAAATTTGTGCCCCTTTTTTTCAACCATTTTTGAAAGGATCCTTAGTCTCTTAGGGGCCTTAGCTTTCACTGGTACTATCTTACCAAAATTAAAGTCATCTGTAGAGATGGCTAGCTTCTTTCCTTTGGATAAGAAAGCCAACAACCAAGGTGGGAGAGTAGAAGCACTTACCATGGTGACAGTCCCTATGATTGGTGTCACTGAGGTAATGTCTACACTACTAGTGGGAATAACGGGTGCAGTGGGAGTAACAGGTGAAACTATATTGATCGTTAGCTGGTCAATGGCAAAACTTTCTTTGATATTGAAAGAAGGAGAAGAGAGACTAGGGATAAAACCTAAGGAGTGAAGGACATCTCTAGAAGCACCTTGAGGATCGCCAAACATAAATCTAGAAGGAGAGGTAGCTCTAGAAGAAGGAAAATTGATGGGAGAAAGAGGTGAAGGAGATGCCACAGGGGTTTGAGGTGGTGAAGAAAAAATGCCTACAAGTGGCTGTGCCCCTTCTTGGGGAGATAGAGGCTTAGTTCTCTGCTACTCTAAAGGCTTGTCATTTGTCTCTATCTACTGTGCTACCTATTCTTAGGTGCTTTGTTCTCAAACCCCCTTACCCATTGATTTTGGTTTCTTAGCAACCTTTGATTTCTTAGACACAAAGATGATTCTAGGCTTGTGAGGCCTAGATGGAAAAGGAACATCACCTTTATTCTTAGTTCTGTTCTCTACGCTCTTCCTTATTTTTTTCTAAAATTTAGCCTTTGATCCTGTAATGAATTCCTTTAATGTGATCCCTTTGACCACTAGCCAATCATTGGTGTTAGCCAATATTAGTTCGAATCTCTTTCTTAAAGAGGTTAATTCTTTTTGGGACCACTAAATTGGAAGAAGAGGAGAATTAGCAACCTTGTCAGCTAGGTATCTACTATTGATTATGTTCTTATCATTGACCAAATTAGAGGGAATATCTGTAAGCCTTAGATATTTAATTTGCTCCAGAGTCAGCCTACTGTAGTCCATCCTTCTAATTTTTTTTGCTATTCTCAAGTCTACCCATATGTCCTCAATCATGGGTTCATGAAACTGAGTCTTTCTTCTGATCATATCTTTGACACCCTTGTAGTCAAAATTATCTCTTCTTTTGAACTACTTCATGGTGATAAGTTGCATTTCTATCTCCATGGCCCTCACTTTGGTGGTAGTCAAAATTGAGTATCTGCCAATTTCAATTGGGAACCTAAAACCTAGCCTCTTAAGTTCCATTTGCCTATTGTGTATGACAATAATCTATCTACATAGCTCCATTAGGACTAACTTGTTAGAAGAAAATTTGGGGAGCATGTAGGGATAGCCTTAGAAAAAGCCAACCCACATATAACAAAAGAAGGGGAATTGTAAAAACATGCAGCCAAAATCATTGACGACCATCAAGGCTTCATCCAATACTCTTTTTTGTTTTAACTGGGGATCGAAAAGGCATAAAAATATCGTGAAGAAGGCATCATTTACCCTCCTAAAATGATAGATTGATCCTTGTAGTGTTAACTGAGGGTAATATGAATAACAAGGGTGGTTCTTCTATCCCCTTCTATTGTCAAACCTGGAAAGGTTTGCATTGAAGCCATGATGTATACTAAGTATGAAGTCATATAGAACTTTGAAGTAGTAGACACTTTTATCAGATGTTCATGAAGAGCGTTGTTGATATGCTCACCCCAAAAGATGACTTGCTTCCCTTGTAGAATTATCTTGATAAAGGGATACATGCATTCATGGAATTGGGAAGAAGATGGCAGACCTCATACCCTACTGAGAAGAGTAATCAAGTCACCAACTTCTTCTATGAAATCACTTTTCAAAAAATTCTATGGCCATTTAAACAAGTTGGTTTTGGGAGTCTTAAGCCACCTATTATTCATCACCTTCCTCACCTCTCAGGATCCTTGTCATACACTTTCTGTGCCTCAACAAAGTTGATTTTTATCACTTCAGTAGTAGGAGGGCACATGAAGACTTTATCAATAAATTCAAGGTCTAACCAAATTATCATGTTGCTGATGGCATCTGACACTAACCTAGTCTCTCTATTGTAGGACTAGGTGCACTGGAGGATGAACTCTATGTGATGCACTGCTACAGGGAAAGAGGCAACTAAATGAATGTTACTTTCAATTATTATTTTCATCTCTGAGCTCAGGTTTGTTGCCTTGGTATTGGTACTTCATGGCCTTTGACTTCTTCAAAGAAGCTTTAGTCATCAGAACTAGTCTTTGCTGAGAGCATGTTGATGAAGGAGAATCCTCACGGGGTACTGCAATGAGAATCATGATCATGCAATTAGGGAAGAATGGGCAAAGTAGGGATTTTGCACATCAAGTGATCATGACCAAGGAAGGGCACTTGACAGGGCCAAGGTGAAAATGAGTTGGAAAGTGAGAGGAAATTGGGGAGGAGGTGAAAAATGGATGGAATGAAAATTTCTCCAAAGTTTTAAAAAAATTAGAGAAAAAGATGCAAGGGCAGCAAAATTTGTCACTCCTGCATGTGGGAGAGTTAATGTGCATAGGTGGCAAATTCTATCGCTTGTGCACGTGGGATGGAAAAAAGGCACGGGCGGCAAATTTTGCTGCCTATGCATGCTGGTAGGAAAAAGTGTAAGGGTAGCAAAAAATACCACCCTTGCACTTAGGTGTAATGGTGGAAAATTTTGCCACCCTTACACACAGACCTGCATCAGTGGCAAAATTTGCTGTCATTACAGGTGAGGGAGGAACATATGGTTGGGGTGGTGAATTCCTCCACCCTTGTTGGTAGAAAACTATGGGAGATAAGGGAGGGTGGCAAAATTTGCTGCCCTAGCATGGGGCAAGAGGTGTAAGGCTAACGGGGTAGGGAGAGAAGAGGAGGAGAGGAAATCAGTCTGAGGAAAGAGATGCCTAGATAAGAGGAGAAGAGAGGGAGAGAATAAAACTAAAAAATAAATAAAAACAAAACCTAAGAAAGAGGAAAAACTAGAAAAAAATGTAAAAATAAAGACCTACCTAGAAAATAATGCACACTGTGAGCTCAAATTTGTTGAAACACACTTTTTCCCACTTGCTGGATCTTCTAGAGGTGGAGGGCAAGAGGAGGAGTGGAATAAATGAATCAAAATGAACCAAAAATGGATTAAATGGGGAAAAAATTTCCCCAACTACTTGATGTGCATGGCCATAAATGTCACGTACAAAAATTGAGGCAGTGTAGGGCAACAAAATTTGCCACCCTTACACTGAAAATCAAAGGGTCATGCAGGGGCGGTGAAATTCACTGCTCTTGCATGGGAAGGAGAAAAATACAAGGGTGGAAAAATTTGTTGGTCCTACTTTCCAAATGCAAGGGTGGTAAAATTTTCCACTCCTACATGAAGAATGAAGAAAAATGCATTAGCGGCAGATTTTACCGCTGGTGCATAAAAATGGAAGAAAAAGACTCTAAAAAAAGTAAATTTGGTCCCCTAGTCGCATTGAGACTGTAAAAACTTTCACATTTTGGGGAAAATGTAATGAAAATATGTTAAGAATTTTGATGTTAGTTGAGCAAATATGAGAACGAGAAAAAAATGTCTCAAAAAATGAACTTAGAGAGACAAAGGGTGAAACGAACAAGTTTCATAGGGGTTGTTCCAAAAATGAGCTAAGCTAATTTTGAAAATAATAGCTGGCTCTTATTGGGAAAATTCCATTGATTGAATCGATCAATAAGAGTAGAAACCAGTCTCTAAGTGCCTTCATCCAAGCCATTGGGCTACGGAGTCATGCTAAAAATGAAAGAAAATAAACAAAATGTAAAAAAATATATAAATATATAATGGATCCATCTATACTTCAAGGATTGAAAAGCTTCAGATGCTACCCACTGTGGGGTAGTGAAAATGGCACTCCATCTTGATACTCTAGCAAGAAGTTATTCTCACCATAGAGTTATCAAATGGTAAACGGACCTCTCCATAAAGAGTCAAATTTGCGGTGCATTCCTTTTGGTTCTTGCCTCTTGTCCCACAACAAGACCTGATCTTCAATTTGAAAATCATGAACCTTAGCTCTTTTATCAAAAAGTTTCTTCACCTGATTTTGATGTGTTGTAATCTAGTCCACCACCATGGTTCACTGCTCATTTAATTTAGTTAGACACATGATCCTTTTGTTGATTGAATTTTTGAAGGTTGAATCTTCGATTGCTTTGGCTAGCCTGAGTGCTAGTAGTTCTAAAGTGATAAGTATCTCTGCATTCAAGCCTTACAAAAGTTGGAAAGGTGACATACCTATGGCCCTCTTGGGTGTAATCCTATCTTCCCATAAAGCATCAAATAGTGCTTTGTGCCATGTTCTTTGATTATCATCTACCAATTTCTTTATAATAGTGACCAGGTTCTTATTGCTCAATTCTACTTGGCCATTTCCCTGTGGGAAATAATCTGAAGTGTGGGATAGGGTAATCCCATAATAAAAGCAAAATTGAGTAATTTCATGTGAAAAGAAACATGCCACATTATTTGTTGTAATTTTTGAGTGGGACCGCAAACTGGGAGATGATATTTTCCTTAAGAAAATTGCATACCACTTCAAATGTAGTGTGTTTGGTTGGGATGGCTTCCACCCATTTGGTAAAGTAATCAGTTACCATGAGGACATAATCATGTCTGGCACTCGAAGATGGGTTAACTGTGCCAATGAAGTCAATACCCCACTATTAAAAAGGCTTTTCGATTATTACTGGCTTGAGGGGAAATGCGGCCAATTTAGGATTTTCGATGAACTATTGACACAATTCACATCTTTGCACCCATTTTTAGGCATTTTGAAATAGCGTAGGCCAATAGTACCTTGCTTGCAAAATCTTGTGCACTATCACTAGTGCAAAAAAATGTCCTCCATAAGCCAAATTGTGGAAAGACTCCAAGAGTTTATCTTGTTGTACCTTATCGACACAATGAAATAATGCCCCATCTAGGTTCTTTTTGTATAGACCATTATCCCACAAAACATAGCTAGCAGCCTTTAGTTTAACATCCCATTTTTCCTTATAAGAGAGATGAGTGGGACACTCACCATAGGTCAGAAAATGGGTGATGTCAGAATACCACTCATCAGTAGTGGTAACAAAGAAGACCATAGGCATGCCTTTGATCTCCATTTTTTCATTTTTTGCTCCCTTGAGAATGTTTTCAGCAATCAACTGACAAAGACCCTTTCCCCACATAAGTTTGGTAGGTTTGATGTCTAGATCAAACTCTTGAATCTTGGTGATCTAATTACCCTCTTCGTACCAAACTCCTGTTGAGTCAAAATGGACTTCACTATTGTGTTAGGCACCAAAACCTCAGTATGCGAGTTCAAGATATAAAACCTAAAGTGCTTAACTATTTTGACCACTGCATATGCATGCTTCTCCATATTTGAATATTTTAGCTCATGAGCCTTGAGTGGACAACTCATGAAGGAAATAAGAGATTCCACACCCTCTTGGTTCCATTGAACTAAAATAGCTGAGAGTGTATGTTCAAAAGCATAACTGTATATTTTAAAGATTTTGGTGTAGTTTGGATAAACCAAGATTGGTGCATGAGCGATCGCTTCTTTGATGTCTTTAAACATTGATTTGCCCTCTATAGTCCACTTGAAGGTAGCATTACCTTTCATCATATTGACAATGTGGTGAGTTTTCTTAGTGAACTCAGGGATGAACCTTTGAAGAAAATTCACCTTTTTGAAGAAAGAGTGAACCACAGTTTTACTGGTAGGCAGATTAAGTTCTTGGATAGATTTGACTTTTTTTGAGTCAATTTTAATACCTTCTCGAGACACAATGTGGTCGAGAAGTTTCCCTTCTGTCACCCCAAATATAGATTTTTTGGGATTTAGAAAAATACCATTCTGATGACAACATTCCAATATTCTTTGTAAATAGTGGACATGGTCAGAATGATGCTTTGAAAATACCATCAAATCATCCAAGTATACTACAATGAACTTACCCATTTCATCCTTGAAAGTGAGGTCCATTGCTCTTTTAAATGTGGCACCAGCATTTATCAAGTCAAAAGGCATCCTTCAATAAGTGAAGGTGCCCCACGGTGTGGTGAAGGTAGTCTTATGCTGATCTACTTTTCCAACTTCAACCTAATTGTACCTTGAGAAACTGTCCAACATTGATAACATCTCTGAACCTGTTACCATCTATAGAACTTGATCCATAATAGGGAGAGGGTAGTTATCTTTTAAATATAATTGATTCAAGTTTCTAAAATCCATGTAGATTCAGATTTCACCATTCTTCTTTCTCACAGGCACTATATTGGCAATCCATGTGGAGTGATGGATTGAGAAAATTATCCAAGCATCAAGCATTTTTTGTATCTCAAATAAAATGGTACTTGATATTTTTAGATTATATTGCCTATACTTTTGCTTGTAAGGTACTGAGTTAGCCTTAAGAGGAATGTCATGGTAAATTTTATTAGACCTGAGTGATTTTAGGTCGTCATAAGAATATGCTAAGACATCTATTTATTGGCAGAGTAGATTAACAAGCTTGAATCTCTCCTTAGGAGTGTAGCATTTCCCAATGTTCACCATTTTAGGATCTCTCTTGGTTCCCAGGTTCACTTGATCAAAATCATGAGAGGAGTTTGAATCTGTTCAGTGTTGTTTGATGAACTTGTCATGGTTATCAAATAGTTTCTCTAGGGAACTAGGCCTTTGAAAATTTTATTCCCTTTAAGCTATAGGAAATCCTCACCTATGTTCGTGTTTGATTCAGAAGTTTTCTCATATTCCCAAAGTTCACTGCCTTCAAAATGCAGTTGTTTGAAGCTGTCCTTTTACTCCAAAAGGGCAATGATTTGATCATCATTATTAAATACTTGACAATGACTGGCATTATTAGGTACACTTGGTTGAAAGACCAGTTTAATAGTGTACTTGTCTCCTTTAAAGTCTGGGTGGGGAACCAAGAGAGTAGCAAAAATAGCCAATGTATCCGCCTGATCATTGAATTGTATCAAAATGGCAGAGATACTAAAAGCATCAAAATTTTCAATTTGGTCCCAAACTAGATTACGATAGTGGCACAATCTTTCATTCTTGGTTTGATAGAGGTTCCTTACCTGAAAAATGACCAATTTGGCATCCCTTTTAGCATGGAGGAGTTTAATAACTTTTTCTCTAGTAACTTGCAATCCAAGTAACAGGGATTCGTACTCGACTGTGTTGTTAGTGTTGTTGAACTACAACTTGTAATATAAACTAATAATATCTCCTTGAAGAGATACCAACACAACTCTAGCTCCTGAACCGATAGAGGAGTAGATACCATCAAATTCTAAGATCCATACCTCATTAGACACCACTTTTTTCATGAAAACTTATTCATTTAGAGGAAGAGGTCTTACCATGCATTCATTTTGCTTTATTGATTCTCCGACTTTGTCAGCTAAACACATTTCCAAGTTATTACATGTGGAATTTTCATCAAACATCTCATGAGCTTTGTCTGTGGATAGAAAATAGTTACCCATGCTTGAAGACTCAAATAAAATTTGAGATTTTGGTGCTGATGATCGAGTGACTACGTATCTTGCCTCTTTTTCAAGAAGTAATTTCTTCTTAATACCTTGAATTGAGATCCTTGCCTCTAAAAAGTCCATGCTTAGCTCACCCCCAACATCCTTGTAGAAATTCTACCCAAGAAGGATTCTGTAAGACACTAAAACATCAGCCACCAGAACCATCATTTTTATCTTCTTTTCTAGAAAAACTGCGAACGCAAAGTGGGCATCTTTTATTTGACCAAGGAGTGGGATTTGCTTATTTTCCATCAAAAAACACCTCCCAAAAGTTTTTGTCAAAGTTAGACTAAGGGAATCTTCCACTTTGGTAGGCATAACATTATCAGAAGCTCTAGAGTCTATTATGAAATTACTTAATTTGTAACCATTTATTAGCAAGGAAACATAAAAAGGTTCTATTTTCCTAGGAACAATAGAAGGAGTCACGACAAGATTATTTTGGGTGGATTTATCCTTGGGGGGATCATGAGTGGCCTTTAAAGAATCTTGTCTTATGGGGATGGCTTTATTTTTCACATATTTTGCCAATCTATCAAACTATTCAAGATTGGCTCTCAAATACTCAATCTCAGTCATTTGAATTTTAGTCTTTTTGGTGTGATCAATTATATCAAATAATTAAAATAAATTTGAGACAAAAGAAGAAGGTCCATCATCTTGATTTTTAGTGGGTGTGGCACTAGTTTGAGCAATAGAGGTGGAAGATATGAGACAATTTGAGGTACTTACTTTTTTGTGAGTTACCCACTCTTTTGATTGGGGAGGAAATGGAGTCCCTTATTTAGTGATGGAAACCACCGACTGAGGTTCTTCTTCTACTTTTCCTTTGTCAATTTATGGATCTGACTAGTTTTGAGATTTGGTAAAAAGAACATAGGATCCATCAAACCCTTCTCCTTTACTTCCAGCTTCATCCTGGTAATCTAGAAAACTGATATTAGAGTCACCAGCTAATTCTTCTTCCTATTATTTGAAGAGATTAGCATCATCTTGTTGGTCCAACTGAGGTTATAGCAAAAAGTCATGTTCAGCCTCCAGGTAACAAACCACTGAATTGGCAGGTGCTGCTTCAATGGCAAGTTTCCCCTGAGGGGGAGGTAGGTGATTTGGTTGCCCTTGGTTTCAAGTAGCATTACCTTGATATTGATAATTCTAGATTGTTCTCCTTGGCATATCTTGGTAAGTGGGAATAGACATACCTTGGGCCATTTATCTCTTCAAAGTTATTAGTTCATTTGTCAATTTTTTCACTATAGGATCTATAGTGCCTGTGGAAGAACCTTCATTAGATGAAGAGAATCTCTCTTTTTTGATATTACCTACCAAGATAAGATCATCCTCAATCTTAGTAGCCAAAATTTGAGCTAATGCGAGATCCATAGGGCCAACCTGCCTTAATAGAAAGCTTACTTTGGGAAGTTGTGAGTTGATGAAAAAACACTTGAGATTCTCTGGTGTGGGCTGAGCAATGGTAAGGATCCAGTTTATTAACTTATTGAATTTAACTATGAAATCCCTCATGGGATCATGAGGTTCTTTCTTCATTTGCATAAGCTAAGCTAACAAGGTGTGTGCATCTTCAGTAGGATTAAACCTAGCTTCAAATTTAGACTTGAGTGTATTCCAGTCAATTATAGTTTGAGCTTGAAGGTGGTAAAACTAATCTGTAGTAGTGCCTTGTAGAGTTTCTATAAAAATTCTCACTGCTATGTCTTCAAATTCCACACTGATCATGTAGCATGCTATAGATAAGGTGGCAATATGCTCATTGGGATGAACCTTCCCATCACCAAAAAACTTGAGAAATTTTTTCCTAGAACTACGAGGTGGTTAATGCAAGGGTGGGGTCAAATTAAGAGGGACAAAAGAGTTTCCCCATGGACCTTGAGCCATTATGATAGGACAATTAAATGGTGGGATAACAAATATTGATGGAGTTAATAAAGACAAAGCCTTACCAGTATTGAGGCTAGAAGCGTTACTAGGTATGGGAGATCTGGTGTTGGTAGGAGGGAAGCTCCTAGTTCACTGATGATGAGATGATGGAGGAGAAATCTCAAAATTAGTTTGTTGCACCAACTTAAATATAAGATCAACAATACCTTGAGCTCTCTAGCCTTGTGTGTATGGTGGATCTGTCAGAGTGTCAAATGAAAAAGGGACTGAAACTACTTCAAGTTGAAGTTTGAGGCTTCAAAATGCAAGTTCATTTCCCTAACTGAATCACCAAAAATTGTTGGGTGAATATTTTATCATCAACTAACTGATGACAAAATGGGTATATCAACCATAGTATAAGGAGATTTATACCACAAAAAGTATAGGTTTACCACATCTTAAGGAGAGAAATCTCTCCTCTCATCAAGGGGAGGTTCCCTATGAATCACTTATATGCTATATATGTATATATAAGTGAGCATAAAATAATACTTAGGGTAGTATGACACCATCCATCTCTCTTTTTTTAGAGATGATGCCCAAGGAACAAAAGAGAGAAGTCCTAGTTGATGGCTGAAAGCATTCCTCTTCTTTCAGGAATGGTATCCAGCATAGAGCAAAAAATCTCCTGAAGTAGTAAAAAAGTCCACAAGAAAACCCATGAAAGCACAAAGTCTTCCGTTGCCTCCTTCACTGATTTAAAACACGCATAACAATAGAGTGAAACAAAGCACAAAGTCTTTGCCTAAAACTACACTGGATAAAAGGATCACCAAGATAAAAGTAGCTCAAAGTCTTTCTTTTATCTTTTAGAAATGTCTTTAGATAATTTCAATACACACACTTTGCTTATTAAATTGAATAGATAAGAGATTATTATGAAAGAGAACATAAGAACTATTTCCTAAATAACATGAATTACTTCAACACAAAGTCTGAAATAAACTTGTTTCTCATTCATTTGATAAAATATGATTTACAAGTTGAGCACAAAGTCTCAAGAAGTGTCCCAATTTCAGCAGAGTTTTTGCTCTCAATTATCTAGAGATAATTTTACAAAAGAGGTTCCCTCTATATATAGGGAGAAACCTTCAAAATTAAAAAAGATTAAAATATTAAAATATCTAGTCAAAGATGAGTCATCTTTGACTTTGAGATATTTTCTAGATTTTTTACATGTAATTACATATTAGAAAAGTGCATCTACTTTTACATGACAAAAGTACATGAGAAGAGAGGAAGAAGAGAGAATGGAGAGATTATTCAGCTCCTGTCACCGAACTTCTTCAGATGAGAATCATACATGGTGATAGATGCCTGAATTCCTATACTATTTGGTGTAATGGTGTTCTTAAAGATCACTCTAGCTCTGATTGTAGCATATTTCAATGCTGTGATTACTTTGGCATGACTAGTTAACCTTGTTCTTAGATTATCCAGAGTTAACTAAGTATCTAAGATGTTATCCACATAAGTCATTGAAAATGCTTTCTCTTCAAAATCCCTCTGGATCATACCTTTGAATTCTCAAATCATCTCTTCTGCTAAAAGAAATTGATTATCTCTAGAGGCGAGGTCATACGGTAATTCTTTCAATTTGTTCAATAGACTGGTGTCACTTTTCTCACTAGCATCCTTGGAAGACTTGAGATCTTCAATTAGCTCCTTAAACACCTAGATTCTATATATCAGTGATTTCTCGATTTCAACATAGGCATCTTTGCTGGCAGTGATGTCGATGGACATCAAGGTGCATTTCTTTAGATCCTTCATCTCTATCCACTTGCTAAGATATTTATCTGAACTGTCAATATCTTGAGAAATAAGAGAGATGAGGTCTTCTAAATTTGTCCTCACCTTCTTCATCTTGTCTATCTTCTCAGCAACCTCTGTAAGTAAGGAAAATCCCTGAGTATGCATCTTTTCTATATAGTCTTCAAGCACATTCCCTTTCATGTAGGTTTTCTCTACTTTCTAGATAATAGGATCATTTATGGAAAAGGATTATGGGGTTGCTGCTTCAGGAGCAAGAGTGAATTTCTTGACTACTACAGTTAATTGTTCTGCCTTTGCCTTATAGTAATCTTTCATCTCTTTTTTTCTGTCAAATTTCTGGACCATGATATCCATTACAGAGTGTAGGTCACTCTTTGCACCCTCGTGAGTAACTTTCCCTAACTCAACATGAGAAATGAAATAGCTTCTCATGTCAAAACCCTTTAGGGTTGCATCTTATGGAGTTTTGGCTATCTCCAAAAATTTGTGCCCCTTTTTCTCAACCATTTTTGAAAGGATCCTTGGTCTCTTATGGGCCTTACCTTTCATTGGCACTATCTTGCCAAAATCAAAGTCATCTACAGAGTTGGATAGCTTCTTCCTTTTGGGCATGAAAGCCAACAACCAAGGTGGGAGAGTAGAAACACTTATTGTGGTGATAGTCCCTATGGCTAGTGTCACTGGGGTAACATCTGCACTGCTAGTGGGAACAATGGGTGCAATGGGAGTAACAGGTGAAACTATATCAATCGCTGGCTGGTCAATGGTAGAACTTTCTCTGATATTGAAAGAAGGAGAAGAAAGACTAGGGATATAACCTGAGGAGTGAAGGATGTCTCTAAAAGTGCCTTGAGGATCGCCAAACATAAATCCAAAAGGAGAGGCAACTCTAGAAGAAGGAACACTGATGGGAGAAAGAGGTGAAGGAGATGCCACAGGGGTTTGAGGTGGTGAAGAAAAAATGCCTGCAAGTGGCTGTGCCCCTTTTTGGGGAGATAAAGGCTCAATTTTTTCCTACTTTAAAGGCCTATCATCTATCTCCTTCTGCTAGGCTACCTGTTCTTAGGTGTTTTGTTCTTAAACCCCCTTAGCCATTGATTTTGGCTCCTTAGCAACCTTCAATTTCTTAGACACAAAGATGATTCTAGGCTTGTGAGGCCTAGATAGAGAATGAACATCACCTTTATTCTTAGTCTTATTCTCTAATCTCTTCCTTATTTCTTTTTGGAATTCAGCCTCTGATCCTATAATGAATTCCTTCAACGTGATTCCTTTGGCTGTTAGCTAATCATTGGTGTTAGCCAATATTGGTTCGAATCTCTTTCTTAAAGAGGTCTATTTTTTTTGGGACCACTGAATTAGAGGAAGAGGAGAATTAGCAACCTTGTTAGATTTGCTATTGATTATGTTCTTATCATCGACCAAATTAGAGTTAATATTTGCAAGCTTTAGATATTCAATCTGCTCCAGAGTCAGCCTACTATAGTCCATCCTTCTAATTTCTTCTATTGTTCTCAAGTCTACCCAGATGTCCTCAATCATGGGCTCATGAAATTGAGTCTTTCTTCTGATCATATCTTTGACACCCCTATAGTCAAAATTGTCTCTTCTTTTAAACTGCTTCATGGTGACAAGTTACATTTCTATCTCCATGGCCCTCGCTTTGGTGGCAGTCAAAACTGAGTATTTTCCAATTTCAATTGGGAACCTAAAACCTGGCCTCTTAAGTTCCATTTGCCTAGTGTGTACAACAAAAATCTATCTACACAACTCCATTAGGACTAACTTATCCAAAGGAAATTTGGGGAGCATGTAGGGATAGCCTTGGAAAAATCCAACCTGCATATAGCAAAAGAAGGGGAATTATAAAAACATGTATCCAAAATCATTGACGACCATCTAGGCTTCATCTGATACTCTTTTTTATTCTAGCTGAGGATTAAAAAGGTATAAAAATACTGTGAAGAAGGCATCATTTACTCTCCTAAAATGATGGATTGATCCTTGTAGTGTTAACTGAGGGTAATATGACTAAACATGGGTGGTTCTTATATCCCCTTCTATTGTCAAACCTGGAAAGGTTCGTATTAAAGCCACAATATATAATAAGTATGAAGTCATATAGAAATTTGAAGTAGTAGACACTTTCATCAGTTGCTCATGAAGAGCGTTGCTAATCTACTCACCCCAAAAGATGACTTGCTTCCCTTGTAGAATTATCTCGATAAAGGGATACATCCATTCATGGAATTGGGAAGACAATGGCAGACCTTGTACCCTACTGAGAAGAGTAATCAAGTCACCAACTTCTTCTTTGAAATCACTTCTCAAAAAATTCTATGGCCATCTAGACAAATTAGTTCTAGGAGTCTTAAGCTAGATGTTATTCATCACCTTCTTCGCCCTCTCGGGATCCTTGTTGTACTCTTTATGTGCCTCAATGAAGTTGATTTTCAGCACTTTAGTAGTAAGAGGGCACATGAAGAATTTATAGATAAATTTGGGGTCCAGCCTAATGATCGTGTTGCTACTGACATCTGACATTGACTTGGTCTCTCTGTTGTAGAATTGGGTGCACTAGAGGATGAACTCTGTGTGATGCGCTACTATAGGGAAAGAGGTAACTAGATGAATGTTGCTTTTGATTATTATTTTCATCTTTGAGCTCGAGTTTGTCACCTTGGTACTGGTACTTCATGGCCTTTGACTTCTTTAAAGAAGCTTCAGTCATCAGAACTAGTCTTTGTTAAGAGCAGATTGATGAACGAGAATCCTTAGGGGGTACTGCCATGAGAATCATGATCATGTAATTAGGGAAGAATGGGCAAATTAGGGAATTTACATGTCAGGTGATCATGACCAAAGAAGGGCACTTAATAGGGCTGAGGTGAAAATGCGTTGGAAAATGAGAGGAAAATGGGGAGGAGGTGAAAAATGGAAGGAATGAAAATTTCTCTAGAGTTTTAAAAAAAATCAGAGAAAAAGATGCAAGGGTAGCAAAATTTACCGCTCTTGCATGTGGGAGAGTCAATGTGCACAAGTAGAATATTCTATCGCTTGTGGACATGGGACCAAAAAAAGGCACGAGTGGCAAATTTTGGCCACCCATGCATGTTAGTAGGAAAAAGTGTAAGGGCTATGAAAAATGCCACCATTGCACTTAGGTGTAATGGCAACAAATTTTGCCACCCTTACACATAGACCTGCATCAGCGGCAAAATTTACTACCGTTATAGGTGAGGGAGGAACATACAATTGGGGCGGTGAAGTCCTCTACCCTTTCTAGTAAAAAATCATGGGAGATAAAGGAGGGCGATGAAATTCACTGCCCTAGCATGGGGCAAGAGGTGTAAGGCTGATGGAGTAGGGAGAGAAGAGGAGGAGAGGAAATCGGTTTGAGGAGAGAGACACCTAGATTAGAGGAGGAGAAGAGGGGGAAAGAAGAAAACTTAAAGAAAACCTAAGAAAGAGGAAAAACTAGAAACAAAATGTATAAACAAAGACCTACCTAGAAAATAACATGAGCTGCAAGCTCAAATCTGTCAAAATGCACTTTTTCCCACTTGCTAGATCGTCCAAAAGTAGAGGGCAGGAGGAGGAGTGGAAGAAATGAATCAAAATGAACCAAAAATAAATTAAATGGGGAAAAAAATGGCCCTAACCACTCGATGCACATGGCCATAAATGCCATGTGCAAAAATCAAGGTAGTGTAGGGGTGGCAAAATTTGCTATCCTTACACTGAAAATCGAAGGGTCATGTAGGGGCAATGAAATTTGCCACTCCTACATGGGAAGGAGAAAAATGTAGGGGTAGTAAAATTTGTTGCTTCTGCATTCTAGATGCAAGGGTAGCAAAATTTTTTGCTCTTACATGAAGAATGAAGAAAAATGCATTGGTGGTAGATTTTGCTGCCCATGCATAAAAATGGAAGAAAAAGACTAACTCTAGAAAAAGATAAATTTGGTCCCCTAGTCGCATCAAGACCATAACAACTTTCATGTTTTGGGGAAAATGTAATGAAAATACATTAAGAATTTTGATGTCAGTTGAGCAAATACGAGAATGAGAAAAAAAATGTCTTGAAAAATGAACTTAGAGAGACAAAGGGCAAAACAGACAAGTTTTGCAGGGGGTTGTTCCAAAAATGAGATGTGCTAATTTTGGAAATAACACATTTGTTATTACATATTTCTCATTGTGATATAGTTTGTAGTACATTTGTTTTTTTATTACTTATACTTTTCCAAGTCATTTTTTCCCTTTTCTTTTTAACCATGCATGTGTATCACATAATGATAGAAAATAACACTCTATATATTTTACATATTATATAAAATAATAGCTAAATACATGTACTATAAATAAAATATCCATGTATCAACATCCAAAACCAAATAGAACTCATGGAATCAAATCCAACTATCAAAATCAATATCTATATATGTCATATGTTTTATGTAATACAAGGTACAAAATATAAAATACATAGCTCCAACTCTATGACTAGGCCCCATCATGCCTATCCTGTGGCTTAGCCACACTACCCATAAATGCCTAGGACTATCTCCTTTGATTAGTACACTATAATGAGATAGTCTAGGATATCAATCCTACTAACTATCCTTGTAAGTTGGCTACTTGGGCCTATACCTATCCAAGCTGAACCTTAGTATCCATATGCATTGCTCTTTCTTGATCCAAGGTCTATCATGCCTATGCCTCTCCTACTTCCACCCCTAAAAAGGATGAAATACATCCCTACATGTCTATATCTACCTCACAAACTCTACCACCAGTCTAAACTATCCTACCTAGGCTGGGGAAGATGGTACCATAGGATCATCTAACATGGTGGGTTTGTATGGTGCCGACACCCCATCTAAAATGTCATGGTGAAAATTGATAATTAGGGATCCCCACAAGACCTCCTTTATCACTATATATATAAAACCAAAAACTAGATAGACATTAGTTCACATTTTTATCTCAAAATCTATCTATCTATTATAACCACATGTATCTAGTACCCTATATAAAATCTTAAATATAAATTACAACATTTATCACTACTACTAATGTCACCAACCACTATCTCTCTATCTACTTGCCCATCAAGCATTATCTCTCCATTTACTCATCCATCAAGCACCTCCTTCATATATCTCCTCCCTACTAGTGTAAATCTAGGAATCACAACTCATGCACACTATGAACCTCTCCTAAGATGTGTCTGTATAGACCAAATATATCTTAGAATAATTGTTAGGTCATACCATGCTATCACCCTCACTTGTGCCCACTCTCATCAGTGGTGACTTTATCTATGGTGTGGTTGAGGTGGTTGCTACTACTACTATTATGATGCCTAATATGGTACCCACTATATCATTGCATCCATATCCATGGCATCCCATCCCCCATCCACCTACTACCATGATCAACTAGTTTATGGTCTAGCATGCCATGGACTGATCTTGAGTCTCTCAACTAGTACTCCTCTTCCTCTTATCTCCCTCATATTTATAGAATGTTTTGCCCAATAAGCAGACAATACTAGAGGGGCCACTAGGTGTGGGAGTCTAAACTAACCTAACAAGCATGCCATTGACTATGGATCTACCCATTAGGTATAATGGCTTATAATGTGCACCCATGCCAACCTTGTCACCATAGTCAACCAACTAGGCCAAATAATAGTAATGTACATTTAGGGTTGCCACACGATCTCCCCTTATGTGATATTCTATAATGATGATATGTTGGGCACAACATGCACTACATGGTCATACCACCATATTTTCACTTGAGATAACCTATCATCTACCACGTAGGTTAATCTAGCTGGTCAATATATAAGAAACCTCTCATATATCTAGGCACTCAATAAAATGGACTAAAATATAATTCTCCTTGATCTAAAATGGACTAACACAAGGTATTACGTATAGTGGTATCTTTCCATCTGACTTGTGACATAACATTTATTTTATCAGAAGTTCAATCATAACCTTTTAGATGTATAAAATATATGCAATATATACATCAAATAGAGTAACCTATAATCTAAAGTATATCTTATTCAATCACATCACCCAACTAGCTAGTGATTGCCTCTCCTCTAGATCATCTAGTGTCCTTGTGATCACTAATGTCCCTCATATTGATGGTTCTAGCAAAGCCTGGATGTCCTCTAGTGTGATATCCACCTTTATGGTATCTCCATCCACCACCCATCAAATTTTTTTGGTCAACCATTCCCATAATCCAAGGAACATAAAAATGAGATCCACTAAGCATTATTAACCTCATCTCCATGATACCTCTAAATCCTAGTGTCACTAGCCATGCTCTATTTGCATTAGTCAATTACTTCAGTAGATATGGTATCCATGATGCATCTATAAATCACCAATACCTCTATCATTTTTATAAAATATCAAACAACAAAGGATGTATCAAATTCTATGTCATACATAATCAAAATAAATTCTTAAAATTTCAAAAAAATCAACTAGTTTGATTTAGTCTCTCAAATTTCTACTAAATTGGCCCTTTCAATACTAAATTGTCCCTATACTTATTTGTGATACTAGATAAGCCCTCCAAAATAAAAAATACAAACATCTAGGGATAAAAGGTAAGTCAAGGTATGCATACATTTAATTTTTTAGATATTTCCCTTTTAGTCATTTAAATTTTAGTTATTTTTGCTTTAAAATATTGCAACTTTTTTTTAGCCTCAACATTGTGTGTTGCTATGTTATTTTCTCAAAACACCATCCCGTATTTCACCTGAGTGACACATAATGAGATTAGAGTGGGGAATATTTATACACATAATATTTTCAAACTTTATCAATTATTGATGCTTTCTATCTTGTAGGAACCCATCAAGTCTCAATATCTCTAAGTGCATGCCTTAAGGGGTGCATCAAGAAAGGGGTGGGCAAACCATTAGTGCTTCGTAGGATGATTGTTCCTTACTACCACTTGATATCATTACAACCATCTCCTAAAAACATTCTCGTAAGTTTTAACTCCTCTTTTGAACCCTCCTCTAGTCATTTTTTACCTTCATTAGCCCTTTCCTAACCTAAAATCCTTTTTTGATAGTTTACGATACATTGTCGGTCCCATCAACCCTATACTCTAATTGAAAAAACTTATTTAGGGTCTATGGATAACCTAGACCAATACCTAATTTATTTTTATCAATAATGATACAATGTTGATTGGGTCAACCCTATTGACTAAAATTTTAGAAAGGACTAGGGTTAGATCTATTTATATAAACACATCCATTTCACCATTTCATATATATATATATATGTATGTATGTATGTATGTATGTTTATTTATAATTTCTTTGGAGATATAAATCTTATCTTGGGTATAAGTCTTTTGATGCATTGATAGGTTGTGTAGACGAGAGCTAATTTATCCTTGTCATCCTTACATACCACAACAACCTCTTGTGAAACACCTTGGACAAGAGAGAGATTGAGGCTCTTCTGGTTCATCTTCAAAGGTAATTATTCCTAAATTTTCTCCTCCTTTATAAGAGTAGATAGATTTGCATTTGTACTTTTCTCCCATACATTAGGATTCCATATCATTGACTTGAGTATATGTATTCTATGCATGTTTAATTTTCATGTTTATTACCCATAATTTGTGCCACAAGCTTTGGTGAGCACTAGATTAGACTTTAATTTACTTGTTATAGTTTAGTGAATATGAAAACATAGGACTTAGTTAGGGTTATTGCATAGTTTTGATTGAGTGGAGGATTTATAACCCTCCATAGTGATATTATTGTGGTAATATATCCCTTAGCTAGGTCTAGTGGATCCATATTAGTCATGACCTTGAATATTTAATGTATCAACAATAAGAATTGTAAGTAGGATTTATCTTCTCCAAGCTAGGATTGATTTATGGATTATTTATATTTACCCTTACATACAAATCCCATATAAACCTTACAATATATGATGACATTATTATGGTATATCTTAAAATTATCCCTTAATTTAGTGGAGAAAACACCATTATCCCCATTGAGCACATCAGAGATATGGATAACTTTTAAAATATTTGCAATATTTCTCAAGATAATGTGGCTATTATATTGTTATAAATTTAATTTAAGGGCAAGGATCTAGATTGGTATAGGACTTTGGCTCCTAATTCCATTGATTCATGGGACCAATTAAGAGAGAAATTGAGTAAGATGTTTGAGGACAAGAGTGATCACTTGTATTTGGATGAGCAATTAACCACCATCAAGAGAGCCTCACAAGAATTTATGCAAGATTTTAACTCTATATTTCATAAAAAATGGGATATAATTCCAACTCTTTTGAGACCTAATTCAAACTATGATTTCCTCTACTATCTCAAGGCCTTAAATAATGACATAGCTATCATGACACAATCTATGGGAGGAGAAACCTTACTTGATGCCTATGATGTTGCCATTCAGGTTGATAAAAACCTTATAAAATTTGGAAAGATATCCCCAAGATCCCCATTACATTGTTCCCTAATTTATAACCCCTATACTAACTCTTGCTCCTGTTCCCACACTAACTGGTTATGAGCAAGTTATCCCTAGTCAATCAAATGAAATACAAGGGTCAAAGATCCTTGTAAAATCCCAAGGGAATAAGTTAGTAACCATTTAGAGGCAACTACCTCAACCTCATAAACCTTATCATGCTTTTTATTAGTCTTATTAGCCCAATAGACCACTTTTTCATGCTAACTTTCAAGTACATGGGTAGATTGCTAATGCTACACCATATACCAATCATAATCTAAATTCTGCCTCCACCTCTATAGCTCTAGTCCTTATTCAAAATAACCTTATGTAAGAGATTGATTAGTATTATCAATGGGATCAACATCATAATCAACCTGCCAATCAAAATGAGGTTTTTAATTAGGATTTTATGACACAAAATGGAACAATGCCATTATGACACAAGCTGAAGTTCCTAATCAAGAAAAGATCAATGGAGAGCAAGATCAATTAGATCCTACATTGGTAAATTGGAAAGAGGGAGATCAATGTGTGGTCAATTAGTTAGGAATCACAACAAAGGTTGATACTTACATAATAGATAATATAAGATCTAAGAGGAGAGTAGATGAATATTCTCAACAGGTAGGTAAGAGTCTTGTCATAACTCCTTATATGTATCAAGGAACAAAAGAACCTAATGTAGCCTCTAAGTCAAAAGAGATTCAAATAAATTATAATGTAAAGAGTGTTTTCATACCTCAAACCATGCAAGCTCAAATTAATGTGGTAGATCCTAAAGGATATTAAAGGGTTGGTGGTTTTTGTATCAATAGTGTGGACCAAATGAAGATTCATGTGAGCATTCTTATGTGGGAAACATTATCTATCCCTAGGCAAAGGGCCATGATTCAATAATAATGGTCTAAACTTAGCATTTTATAAAAATTAGTGAGGAGAGAAAATTCAATTTTCACTAATACACCTACACCCACTGATGGTAAGCCAAGAAAAAATGGTAAATATCCTCCTTTTTACCTTTCTATGATTACTAAAGATTGCTTGGTTCATAATTTATGATAGATAGTGGAGTAAGTAACTCTATGATACCTAAATAGATATTTGATAAGTTAGGCCTAAAGTGTGAACATAATACCAAGGGTGTCTTGAAATTAGATGGTTTAGCTACCAATACTATGGGTGTGATCAAAGGTTTGAGTCTTACTCTCCATGCTTGTCCCAAATGTTATATTACCCAAGATGTTGTTGTAGTGGACTTACCACCCTACTTTGATCTAATCTTATCTAGAGAATTCATTACTAAAATTGGGGGGTATTTGTCATCTGATTGACCATATATGTTTTTTGAAACTAGACATGGTATTAAGGTTATATTTAGGTCTGAATCTATTTCTAGGTTTCATCTTGAACCATATAAGCCAAATATCTTAAATGTGAATTGAACTATCATTGATGAAGGAGATCATCCTATTTATCAAGAAGTAGTTGTACCTCTTGAAGACATATGATATATTTTCCTTGACAAATGGAGGATGTAAAATCATGAATATGATCCTTATAAAGGTATTGAAGAAGCTAGGCTAGGTGTTAACTATTTGCATGAAGAAGGTATAACTATACTAGCTCTTTCCAAGTCAAATGAGGATAGTGATGGTCTATGGAAGTTATTATTTGAGGGTTCCAAGAGAAAGAACAAAGTAGGGGTAGGTGTGAGGTTAGTTTCTCCCTTCAAAGAAAGTATTATTATTCTATTAGATTTTAATTCAACTACACTTGTAATGTAGCTAAATATGAAGCACTTATTGATGGATTCCAATGAGCAAGAAATGAGGGAAATAAATACATGTATTTGGTGATAGTGAGCTAGTTGTCCATCAAGTTAAGGGTAAACATGTTATTAAGAATCCATTTTTAAAGTCTTAAAAACATACGGTATGAGACTTATAGAAGACTTTGAAGCCTTCAACATACAATCAGTCCCAATAGAGGAGAACCAACATGATGATAGGATAGCTATATTAGGACCAAAATTTGACATTCCTAATGATGTGAAGAACGCAAGAAACCAAACACATGTTAAGGTAGTGGTAAGACCATTAGTTTTGGATAATTATGTTAATTGGTAGCATTTTGAGAGTTGTAAATAAATTGCATGCTTCCTTCAACAAGAAGCTTGAGTTTTTTTCAAAAATTAGGGTAAGTTACAACAACAATATGGAGACAAAATTGTGTAGCTAAGATATAAGAATCTCTCCAAAGGTTTAGTAACTCTTGAAAATATATTCAATAAGAATGATCAAATAAAGAGGAAGAAGGTGAGTATGTCTACCAAAGAAGAGCATCATGAAAGAGTTAATATCCTTAAGGATAAGCTTCTTAAACTTGGAAATGTATGCACTAAGGTTGTAAGAATTAAATTTTTAGAGTTGTGTAAAGAATTTTGATATCTTTACTTGGAAATATAGTGACCTTAAGGGGTTTGATATTAGACTAACTCAAAATACCATAGAGTTTGATCTAAATGCCAAGCTTGTAAGGTAAAGATAAAGATCTATAAATCCAAATATTGAGCTCCTAGTGAGGAAAGAGTTAACTAAGTTGATAGAGTAAAGCATCATATTCCCTATTAAGCACTCTTCATGTGTTGCTAACCTAGTCCTTATGAGGAAAAATAATAGATAAATTAGATTTTTTAGAACATAACTATCTACTGAGAGGGGGGTGAATTAGTAGATTGATTAAAATTAGTCTTTTAATATTTTTAATGTAAATTAATATGTATATATAGATATCAAACACACACAAATAGACATAACTCTCAGTGTACATGGAAAACCCGATATGGGAAAAACCATGGTGAGAATAGCTACTTGAATCTACTATTCTAATCCAACCTCATAGTCAAAACCTCACAGGTTACAATGTTTAAAGGCACTAACCCTAAGGAGACACCAATCTCTTGATTTAAGAGAACCTACTCTAAGGAAGTACCTACTCCTTAAATAAGCACCAACTCAACTCTTCTAATGCCACCCACCTATCAAATCTATTATGGAACTATAACTCCAAATTACAAAAATTGATTCAAAAATGAATGCAGTTCTATGTTATAAACCTATTATATTACTACTCATGCTCTGCTCTACATCTCTCTTTCTCTCTTTCTCTTTCCCTCTCAATTTAACTCTTTGTCCACTTTGATATACACTCAATGTGTTTCCTAGATTACATATATATATATATATGTATTGATCTATGTCTATCATCTTCTCTATGTTCACACTTGGTTATTAACATATCATGCTCCTATAAGTTTCCCACTTCTTAAATTCATGCACCACTACCATAATTCTCTATCTTTGACTATATTTAGCACATATCAGGATCTAGTTTTGATGCACATGCCATATTACACAATTTAGATAAATCACAATGATCTATATCATTATCTATGTTGTATAATACATCTTTCCTATATGTCCCATCGTTTAACCATTGAGATGAACATATATTTAAATACTAACCATTAATATTAAGTTTCATGCCATAATCTGATGCTCATCATTTAAATGTATCAACTTTAAAATGTAACCATTAGATCAAACTCTAACAGGCTCATACACTCCATTAGATATCTATGAGCTTTTAAACTTTAACATTTCAACTTTTAAGTACATCCATTAATCTTTTGATCTAATCTTTGGCATGCCATTAGATATTTAAGCACTTGATCTTATCTCATTGCTTCCTAATACTTTTAAACACATGCACACCATCAATCTCCTCAAAGAAGCTTGATCTTTAACTAGCTAAACTTCAGACACTTTGACCTCTTTAACTCCATGTCCTCTATTGATATTTATTACATGATCACATGCTCACAATTACTTATCTCAATCTCCTAATATTAGGACACTTGATACTAATGAATTCATTTTGATCACATTACTATCAGTCCCTATGCTTGTGACACTTAACACTCTTACATGCCTTTTTCACATTATCAATACCCATTCTTGTGACACTTGGAACTCTTGTGTGCCTTTTACACATTATCAGTCCCTACACTTATGACACTTGGCACTAGTGCATTCACTCTGAGGTACCTTTGAAATATTAACTTTGCTACATGTCATTAGATCTACATCATGTGATTAAGCACTAATTATTGATCAAGTTTAGAATTAGTAAATGTTAAGTTGAGGACTTATGAAATATTGAAGTCTTTGATCACTGCTCCAAGTTGGTAATTGATAGGTCAAAGGGGTTGATTACATAATGATGAGGAAGGATTAAGTTATAATTTAAGTGATTGGTTCCCACCTTTATCTAGTCAACATAAAAATAGAAATGCCTATGAATGTCATGACAAAAGCCCATAGGGTTTTACTAAGAAATCCTAGTTATGTCAGAGCAAAAATAAATCATTTTTGGGCTCATTTCTCTTCATCTAAACCTGTGGACCATATATATGAGATGTAATTAAAAATCCCATAATGGATCTTATATAAAAATCTCTAAAAACATCTAGAAATAGTATTTTTAAAATCATGACAACTTTATAAGATAATATCATAACTTGTGCAATTATAAAACATGCTCTTCTCTCCATCTCTCTTGCATGTGACTATCCTTTGACATCAATGACATCCATAGTACCAAATATATTTATTTTAACATCAATGAAAATCATATTACAAACAATTTCCTCCTTTGTCATTGATGTAAAAATAAATGCTCTAATCTTGTAATACATGCTCTACTCCTCTGGCATTGACTGTACTTGCATTGGCTTTTGATGAATGTGAGCTGAAGCTATTTATACTAAACTTTATCCCCTTAGGTAATGAAACATTTACCTAAAAACACCTTGGACACATGATTTACTCATTATTTGATAAACATAAAGCTTTTACATAGAGAATTTTCACCTTTTCTCCCCCTTTGACATCAATGGCAAAGGGACTCCAACTTTCTCACTATTTGTCCAAGTTTTTCTCCTCATTTTTTAGATAAATGAGTTTGTTTGAGAATATGTAACCATAAAATCATTAATTTTTTTTAAATATGCATACCTAATTTGCCTTATCTCTCTTCTTCCATGGATTAACAAAGTTTTTATGATCCTCCTGGACTCATGCCCTATTATTAGGATATAGTGATGTGAAGTAGGAGCCACCACTCCCAATTTCAATCTTAGATACTCAAATTATTCCTTGAGAAGATGTTTGGTGAATATGTCTATACTTTGATCTTGTGTTGGCACATATTCCATTGTGACCTCTTTATTTACAACCTTTTCTCTTAAAAAGTGATACTTGATTGATATGTGATTAGTTATAGAATGCATCACTAGATTATTTGATATATTAATAGCACTTAAATTGTCACAAAGAATTAAAATAGGTGATTTATATTCTATCTTGATGTATTTAAGTATTTGCTTCATCTAAAAGACTTGAGTACACCATGCCACTACTGCAACATACTCTACTTCTACTATAGAAAGAGTAACTGACTCTTGATTTTTACTTATCCATGAAACAAGTTTGTTTCCAAGGTAAAATGCACCACCACTAGTGATTCTTCTATCATCCCCACTTTCTACCCAATCAACAACTGTATATGTTGTCAAAGTGAAATCTTCACATTTGGGATACCATAAGCCATAGTCAATTACATTATTGATATATCTAAAGATTCTTTTCACTACATTGACATGTGATTATTTGGGAGTAGCTTAAAATATTACAACCATGCACACTACTTACATGATATCAGGTCTTGATGTAGTTAGGTATAACAAGCTACCTATCATAGATCTATAAATTTTTTGATTTACATTAAGGGACTCATCCTTTTTGTTCAATTTACATCAAATTATCATGGGAGTACCTACTGGTTTTCTATCTTCTATTCCAAACTTCTTGAGCATTTCCTTAGCATACTTAGTTTGAGATATAACTATCCCTTCATCAGTTTGTGCTATCTAGAGACCAAGGAAGAAAGAAAGTTATCCAAGCATATACATTTCAAACTCATTTTGCATTTGAGTAGCAAATTATTTATATATTTTGTTTCTATTAATATTAAAAATGATATAATATACATATACATCAACAATTAACATATGATTTCCTTTTAATTTAAAGGATAAATTACTATCTCCACAACTTTTATTAAATCTTTATTTTTATAGGTACTAGTATAATCTTGAATACCATGCTATAGGTGCTTATTTTAGACCATACATAGATTTTTTTAGTATGTAAACATAATATTCTTATTCTAACATCTAAAAACATTCAAGTTGTTCTATGTAGACTTCCTCTTCTAGATTCCCATTCAAGAAAGTAGACTTAATATCCATTTGATAGAATTTTAATTTATTATAAACAAATAATGCTAGAAATATTATTATGGATTCCAATCTAGCAACTAGAGCAAATGTTTCCTCAAAATCTATGCCTTCAACTTGTGCATATCGTTTGCATACCAATCTGGCCTTATTCCTTATAACAGTTCCATCCTCATTGAATTTTTTTCTAAAGACCCACTTTGTACCTATTACATTCTTATTTGAAGGTCTTGGAAATAATTCCCAAGTTTTATTATTTTTAATTTGGCTTAGTTATTCTTCCATGGATTTTATCCAATTCTCATCCTTGCTAGCTTGAACATAGTCCTTAGGCTCAATTTCAGATATTAGAGAAAAACTTATGTGCTCCTTGTTCATTGCAACTCTTCTCCTTGTCTAAAATCCTTCACTTTTATTACCAATGATTTGTTCTATAGGATAATACTTTTGTAAAAATATTGTAGGTGGATTTTCATTTGATTCCTCAAGATCTTCATTAGTTACTTCCTCTTTAGACTTTAATTCTTCTTCATAGATGTATTTGTTCGGTTTAAGATATTTTAAGCCTTTTTCAACCTTGACATTGATACTGTCTATAATTTTATGTAGTCTTTTGTTGTAGAATATGTAGGCTCTAATTTGTGTGGAATAACCAAAAAATATTCATTCATCACATCTTGATTTTAAGCTTTCCAAGTTATCTTCATTTCTCTTGATGTAGAATTTGTTACCAAACACTCTTATTGATGTAGGTTTTATGCACACCACATCCTTAATGAGGTAACCTCTAATGTTTTAGGATCTAAATAGAGGTATACTCTAGTCCATGGAATGAGTTTCAAGTATGTAGTCTATTTCAACCTATTTATGGAATAGATGATAGGGCATGTAGGTTGTTGATAAGGTTTTTTGGAATGAGGTGTGGTTCCTAAAAGGTAGTGAATCTCTACATGAGTTGGATGGGTGATTAGATTTTAATCTAAAGTAGGTAGGTCTCAAAAATAAAATCCAAAAATGAGGGAAGGGTGAGGCAGAAAAGAAATCTCATGTGGTTTTTATGAATCACTTCCCTGGATGGTTTCTAAAAAGGACAAGTGCTCTCAGAATCTATGCCTATTTCTAGCAGTAATTACACATGCACAATCAGACATGAATGAGAAGTCTAAGGAAATAATGATGTAAGAAATTCATAAGCCTCAGACAAAGGTTTCTCTTTTTAGGGAAACTATTGCACACCCTTAATTAGGAGATTATGGATTAGGCTAATGAAGTATCTAAGGTAACTATTACACACACACAAAAACCTACATACAAAAATGCACTCATGCATAATCAAATTTTTTAATTAATTTGAACTTGACTATCTTAACCAATATATTTACTGATCCTTCAATAACTATTGCACATCTAAAGATTAATACATAAATTAGTATAACCAAGAATCCATTCACAATTTTTTCACACTAAAAATTATTGAAACATACAACCAAAGAAAGTAACAACTAATTACATAGAAATTAGAAAAGAAATATACAAACACATTAGCTAATGATCAAAATTAATGCTGCTCCTATATTCAAAAAGTTATTAAAAAAAATCTAAGTTGGATTATAATTATTTATATAGACTTGGGGAAGGGGTTGCCTCATCCTCCAAGCTCATTCGAGGTCATTACATGTGATAAAATATGAGTTATATTTTTGGTTTAAAACTATATAAGAGTCCAATTGTAGTTATCAATTTAAAATAGCCTTTGTAAAAGCTATGTAACTTGTGTATGTGTATGAAGATGAAGGTAATTTTTATAACTATATCTCAAACTACATGAAAAACTTTTAAATATATGTGTCATTTATAAAAATGTACATGCACAAAGTCTTAGCCTTTTAAATCTTGTGAGAACAACCTATTGATATGTTAAGTTATCCACCTTCAAATAGAACTCAGACATGCATCAAAGATAAGTATCAATATATCAATGATTTAAAACTAGTGAAAATATTATTAGTTATGACTAACATTAATATGACTATGTATTACATGCTATTTGTGCCTCTCATTGAGTTTGGATCTTTAAAAAGTCCACCTAGAATTAACATCATTTATTTTCTACATGATGGGATGCAAGTTTGCTACTTGGTAGTTTTGTGGGATTTATTATTTACCTTATATTCATAGCTTGAATGTATTTATTCCATTTGACAGTCTCTAGCTAGATCTAGGCATGATGAATTTTTAACTCTTTTCACACACCATTAGATCTCTATGTACTAGGATCTCATAATGTTCCCAATTATAATTATTGTAGAGATTTTTAAAATCCTTTGTTACTGTGCTTGATTACACACCACTAAATCTACAATACACAAGGTAACATGGACCATAGATCTTGATGCTTGACTATTTGACTCCCACAAGCTTGAAACTTATTATTTCTAGAATCACTCCTAAAAAACATAAACATGAAAGTGATTGATCATATATACATAATAAAGTGTTTGACTATAGGGGTGACACTTGGAAATTACATATAGACTTTAGTCTATTTTCATTGGTAGTAGGGTATTGTTTTTGACCATTTTGTTTAGGGGAATTTATTGTGGGACTTTTATTTGGGTCATGTATATCATCAAGGAAATTATTTTAGATAAAATGTTTAAAGTAATTATCTTAAAGGGTATGTATTTTTTCATTAGGTAAAATGTCCATGACACAAAGTCTGAAGGGACTACATTTTTATTAGACAAAATGTCCGAAGGAATTGGCTTGAAGGATAAAAGGCTTAGGACAAGAGTCCTAAATGGTAAGTCTTAGAGGGAAAAAGATAAAGGGTAAATCCTCTAAAAAAAAAATGTCTAAAGGAATGGGTTAAAGGGAAAAATATCTTAGATAAAATGTCCAAAGGAATTGGCCAAAGGATAATGTCTTGAGATAAAAGTCCCAAAAGGTTAGTGTGAAGGGAAAAAGGGGCTAGGAAAAAAGTCTCAAAGGGTAAGTGGCTATTTCAAAAAGGGCCAAAGGGTCATTTTTATTAGGAAGAAATATAAAGGGTATACTTCATAGGGGATTAATTCCATGACAAAAGTCCCGAAGGATAAGTCCTGAGGGCTAAAGAAAATCTGTTAGAGGATTTATTTTGAACAAAATGTTTGGGATAAAATTCATTCATGGGAATTATTTTAGACAAAATGTCCATAATAATGTCCCTAATGTAATAAGTCTAAAACATAAATTCTAAAGGAAAGTTTGAAGGGATGGGCCAAAGTACGAAAGACATGATATCTCAGACAAAATGGCCATGACAAAAGTCCTTCAGACCCAATTCTATTGAGGGAATTACTTCAAACAAAATGTATGCAACAATTCCCCTATCAAAATTAATTCCACAAAAAATAATTGACAACAATAGTTTGAGACAAAGTCCAAAGGAATTCAGATAATGGAAAAAATACCAAACAAAGACAAATTACATAAGTCTAATAAAGATAAGCCCAAAAACATAAGCCCAATAGATTAAACTTGATAGAAAGAAATAATCTATAAACACAATACCAATGCCATTTTTTTAAATTCCAAAAATTATAATAATCAATCTTCTCCTATATTTTGCATAAAAGTATAAAAGAGGGGCTCAAAGTTAAGACCATAGTCTGAAAAAGTAGGTCCCCATTTTCTATGAAAAGAAAGGGGATGTTAGGAACAACAAATGGTGACTCATAGGGGGAATACTCTTGAGTATTCAAGAACATAGTTCTTTAGTTTTCAATATTGAATCAATCATGAAGTGTGTCATAGAAGAATACTTAAATCAGAAACATGAAAGAGACTCCTAAGTTAATTCACACAACATACTTGCCTTCTAATTCTTAGATCTGTGTGTGTTAAAACATGTAGTTTATTTAACCCCTACTATGATGAGTTTTTAAAAAGCTTTATGAAGTTGTAAGTTTCATTTTAGCATCTATTAAAGTACAAAAACAAGGTAAACTTAGGCATTGATTTGCTACCATCTAGGCGTGCATAGCTCTGATAGAGATACCTTGGGCTCCTTCTCTTTTTATTCCATTATTATTTTTTGATCATGATGTGTGGTACATTGACCTTATTTCATCATGTGAGATTTTTGATTTTATTTTCCTCTTTTGAACTCATTATTTCTTTCTTATTCTTTTCTTTGGCACTTTTTTTGTGTTCTTGAATGGAAAAGAGAATAGCTAGAACCCTAGTGAGTTGGTATATTTATAAAACAAATAATTACTATAACATCCCTACCAACTACACCTATACTCAAAATTATCATTTCCAATAGGTATTTAATGTGATAAGTGCATTTGATCCAATAAAATAAGAAAAATTTCTAGATTTATATGAAGTACTTTGAGAGCAACATTTACATGCCTGGTAAAATTATTAAATTATGACACCATTAAGAATAATCCATGATTATCTACCTTCATTCTAAAGACTAAAAAACATATGAATACACCCAATATATAAATTAGTCCTAAAGTGTCAATATTTTAATTTTCCCTCTTTCTTAAAAGTCATAATCTTAGTTGGTTTGGATTTTAACTTGGTTATAGTCAGAGAAAACACAATTCCAATTGTCAGAGAAAGCAAAAACCAACTATTCTAATAAAGTAAGAAACCTAAACTAAGAAAGCAGGAAACTAAACTAAGTATGAAAGAATCTAATATAAGAAAGCAAGAAATATAATCTAATGAAAACAAATGAAAAAAAAAACAAGAAACCTAACCTACTCCCACTCTAAATAAAACCCAAACAAGATTGGAGATGAATTTGGAAACTTTGTTTGTTATGCTTCTCACTCTTTGGTAATAACAAGGTTTTCCCCATTAAAGTTTTGAGATCGGTAGGGACATCCTTGTATTCATTCAATATAATTTTGATCCTTTCCATCATATTAATGAAAAAAAATTAGGGTTACTCATTGGGACATCCCAAACACATAAATAACTTATCCAAAGTGTTGAATATTAGATCTAACCTATAGTCTTGAAAGTCATCATCCTCTATGAACTCATTATGGAAAAGGTCCATAAGGATAGAAGCAAAATCATAAGTATAATAATGAACAAAGTTTTATTCAAAAACTTCATCTAAACTCTCATTTTGAGTGTGAATTTCAATATTGGAATGAATAAACTCCTGGCTTTCCAGATTATGAATAAAAATATGCTTACTTGGGGCTCACTATTTTTGATTTTAGGAGTGAGAGATTCATTAATTATTAATTCTAGAGGGATCATCCCATCCAATACCTATTGTTGATCCTTTTTTTATTATTCTTTTGAATTGAAACTCTGCTTATTTCCATTTGAGTAATCTACTTATTTTTAATAGTTATGCTCTAGAAGATGTGTACCTTTAGGGGCATCATATGTGTAACTAAAGGTCTTTGCTTCAATGTCAAATGATGTTGATGTCCACACACACTGGGGTTCCTAGTCAATCACATAATCAAACATAGTGTCCTACATATTAGAGTTAGGCACTAAATTGAATTCAACATCTATCAAATTAAGGCATGAACATCTATGTGAATTAATTCTATTGAAAGGGAACTCAGAAATAGAATCAAAATTTTTGGGGTAAGCCAACATACCTTTTTCATTTTCATCATGATAAAAATACATACCTACCTTAGGCATAACATAATATGAAATCTCAACATTGAAGCTTGCATGATCAAAGGAGAACAAGTCAGAAATATAATCATCAAATGAGTCTTCTGATAGAGATTCCAATGCAAACTGATAGTCATAAGAGTCATCAACACCATATTCAAAGATAATATCTTATTTTTCAGGAAAAGTAATTGATTCTATACTTGAGCATATTCTATCTCATAGAGATACTACAAAGTTTGAAAATGTCATTCTAAATTGATACTTTCCTCACTGTCATTATTTCCTTCTTCAATTATCTCATCAAATACTGAGATGTAATCAACATGATTTAATTCTCCTAGCTTGATGGATTCTTGTTATTGGTATCTCAATTTCTCCTATAACATTGTAATTTCTTAATTGATGGCTATAATGCACTCTTCATCTAAGATCTCTTCTTCTTCCTTGTGTATAGTTTCTAGATTAAAAGGAAATCCTTCCACTATGTTTCTATTTGGGTACAGTAACAAGATTTCTCTTGGGACAACTTATATACAATTCACATCCAATATACCTACTACAAAGAACCTCAAGTCAGATGTTAAATTATTTTTTAAATCATGAACATCAATATTTGAACCAAATCAAATAAAAAAATGTTCCTCAAGATCATTCCAACTAGTAATAGAACTAGGTACCGAATATCCTAACCAATCATACATTTCTTCTCCAAGAATGAATGGGAATAACCTATAGATTATATCCTCAAATTTTATATCCATAACATGCATAACATATGTGTAGGAATTGAGATGCCCTTTAATAGCTCTTGGGTGATTATTATGGAACCTATGAAGGTTTGGGAATAGGTCATTAAGGAGATCATGCTGAATGCCTGAAAAATCCATGGGTCCTTTACTGAGCCAATCCATTCTCAATTTTTTTTGTTTTTCAAGTTTTATGATTTTTTTTTTTGGATTTTCATAAGGGGGCTCTCTTATGTTAATGATAATTGAATGTTCATGCCCTCCTTCTAGCACCAATTAGATTGTTGATGTAGGTTTTATGCACGCCATAGTCTTAATGAGGTAGCCTCTAACATTTTAGGATCGCAATGGAGGTAAACTCTTCTCCAGGGCATGAGTTGTAGGTATGTGATCTATTTTAACCTATTGATGGAATAGATAGTAGGGTATGTAGGTTTTTGATAAGGTTTTTTGAATAGAGGTGTGGTTCCTAAGAGGTAGTAAATCTCTATGTGATTTGGATGGGTGATTGGATTCTAATATAAAGTGGGTAGGTCCAAAAAATAAACTCAAAAAAGGAGGGAAGGGTAAGGCAAAAAATAAAGTTTCTATGGTTTTTAAGAATCACTTCTCTGGATAGTTTCTAAAAAGGATAAGTGCTCTCAGACCCTATGACTGTTGCTAGCAATAATTGCACATGCACAATCAGACACGGTTGAGAAGTTTAAAGAAAAAACAATGCAAGAAATTCAAAAGACTTAGACAAAGTTTTCTCCTATTAGGGTAGATATTTTAAACCCTTAATCAAGAGATTATGGCTTAGGATAATGAAGTATCTGAGGCAGCTATTGCATATACACAAAAAGCTACATCTAAGAAAACACTCATGTACAATAAAAATTATGAATCAATTTGAACTTGAATATCTTAACCAATATATTTACCAATCCTTCAATAGTTGTTGCTCATTTACAAATTAGTACATCAATTAGCATAACCAAGAATCCATTTGTAGCTTTTGTACACTAAAGATTATTGAAACATACAACCAAAGAAAGAAAGAACTTATTACACATAAATTGGAAAGAAAATACACAAACACATTCATTAATGATCAAAATTGATGCTGATCCTAATTAAAAAAGTCTATGACAAAAAACCAAGTTGGATTACAATTATTTATATAGACTTGGGGAAGGGGTCGCTTCATCTTCCAAGCTCATGCAAGGTCATTACATATGATAGTTAGAACATGAGTTTTAATTATAGTTCAAAACCATATAAGAGTCTAATTATATTTATCAATTTAAATTAGCCTTTGTAAAGTCTATGCAACCTATGCATGTGTATGAAGATGAAGATAATTTTTACAATTATAGCTCAAACTACATGTAAAACTTCTAAATATATGCACTGTTTACAAAACTATACATGCACAAAGTCTTAGCCTTTTAAGGCTTGTGAGAATAACCTATTAATATTTTAAATTAGCTACCTTTAAATGGAACTGAGACTTGTGTCAAAGATAAGCATCACTATATCAATGCTTTAAAACTAGTGAAACTATAGTTAGTTGTGACTAATCTTACTATGATTATGTATTGCATGCTTCTTATGCCTTTCATTGAGTTTGGATATTTGAAAATTCCACCTAAAACTTTCAGCATTGATTTTTTTCATGATGGGATATAAGCATGACACTTAGAAATTTTGTGGGATTCTTTATGTACCTTATAGTCATACCTCAAATGTCTTTATGCCACGTGATAGTCTCTATCTAGATCTAGGCCCATTAAATTTGCAACTCTTTGCTCATGTCATTGGATCTCTGTGTACTAGGCTCCTACAATGTTTCCACCTAGAATTCTCATGGAGCTTTTGAAAAGCCTTTGTTATTGTGCTTGATTATGCACCATTGGATCTTCAGTATGTGAGTTAACATGCATCATAGATCTTGGTGCTTGACTCTTTGACTACCATAAGCTTGACACTTGTCATTTCCATATTATCTCATAAAAAACATAAACATGAAAGTGATATAGCATATATACATAATAAAGTGCTTAAATTTATGAGTGATACTTGGGAATTCCATAGGGACTTTGGTCTATTATCATTAGCAATAGGGTATTGATTTTAGCCAATTTGTGTGGGGGAATTTGTTATGGGATTTTTTTTGGGTCATGTAATCATCAAGGTAATTATTTTGAAAAAAATATCCAAAGCAATTATCTTGAAGGGTATGTATTTTTCATTAGAAAAAATTTCTGAGACACAAAGTTTGAAGGGACTGCACTTTCATAAAAAAAATGTTTGAGATGCAAAGTCTAAAAGAATTAGCTCGAAGGAAAAAAGGCCCAAGACAAAAGTCCTAAAGGGTAAGTATCAAAGGGAAAATACCAAAGGTTAAATCCTCTCAAAGAAAATGTTCAAAGAAATGGGTCGAAGGGAAAAATCTCTCAGATAAAATGTCTAAAAGAATCAGCTGAAGGATAAAGCCCTGGGATAAAAGTCCCAAAATGTTGGTGAAAAGGGCAAAAGGGGCCAAGATAAAAGTCCCAAAGGGTAAGTGGCTATTTCAAAAATGGCTAAAGGGTCATTTTGATTGGGAAAAAATATGAAGGTTTTACTTCATAGGGCATTTTATTCATGATAATAGTTCTAAAGGATAACTTTAGAGGGCTAAAGGAAATTTGTTAGAGGATTTGTTTTAGACAAAATGTTAGGGACACAATTCATTTTGGGGAATTATTTTGGAAAAAATATCCACAACAATGTCCCTGATGGAATAAGCTCAAAATAAAAAGTCCAAAGGAAAGTTTGAAGGGATGGGCCAAAGGGTGAAAGGAATGATATGTCAAACAAAATGGCCATGATAAAAGTATTGCAGACCCAATTTCATTGGGAGAATTTATTTGGACAAAATGTTTACATCAATGTCCTTGATAAAAGTAAGTTCAAATAAAAAATCCCATAATAATATTTCAAAACATGAAGTCTAAAGGAATTCATATAATGGAAAAAATACCCAATAAAGACAAATTGCATAAGTCTGATAAAGATAAGCTTGAAAACATAAGCCTAATAGAATAATCTTGATATAAATAATTAGTCTATAAACACAATACCTATGCCATTTTGCTAAAGGAAAAAAAGGCCAATAATCAATCTTCTCCCAGATTTTGCATAAATGTATAAACAATGGGCTCAAAGACAAGACCATAGTTTGGAAAAAGTGGGTACCCATTTCTTATGGAAAGAAGGGGCTTGTTGGGCAAAACAAATCTAAAATACTTAATAGAGGCAGGTTTTCCATATCATAGTTCATAGGGGGTTTTATCACTATTTACCCTCACTTGAACTCTTTCTAAGCTATATACTACTATTTGTACTACTTTTCTCCAGTATCGATTAGGTAACCTGTCCTCTTTTAGCATTTTTTTGACTATCTCCTTGATTATTCTATTCTTTGTTTTAACAACTCCATTCTACTATGGAGTCCTTACTATAGAGTAATTAATTTTGATTCCATGCTTCTCACAATCTCTATGATATCATTTGAGGTGAATTAACCACCTCTATCATATCTTAAGCATTTGATTTTTCATCCAATCTAATTCTCTACCATGTCCCTAAAGATATTGAATCTTTCAAATGCTTGAGACTTGTCCTTCAAAAAGGTTACCCATGTCATTCTTGAGTAATCATCTACTAGAAGCATGGAGTATCTTTCTCCTTTTGGATCCTCTTGTCTTAGTAGGACCACAAAAATAAGTATGAACTAAATCTAAAGGATTTGTAGTTTCATACTCCTTTGTTTGAAATCTAACCCTTGTTTGCTTTCCTTACTAATATTCCTTGCAAGTAGTGTTTGCAAGTTTGGTTATCTTAGGCATATGTCTAACACACTTATTTGAGCTCACTTTTACTAGGTTATCAAAGTTAACATGACCCATTATTCTATGCCATAACCAACTCTCATCAATCTTTCTTATTAGGAAGGTATTACCATTCACTTCACTTAGATTATACATATTGCTTTTAGTTATTTTCTCTTCTACAACTAATCTTCTAGATGTCCTTATCTTACATCCTTCTACATTAAATGTGACCTTGTATCCATTTCCATAAATTTGAATGACACTTATAGATTATGTTTCAATCCTTCAACATAAAGGACATCATGTGTAGGAAATTTTACATCTATGTTCAAGGTTCCTTTACCATGGATTTTGACTACAATATTGTCTCCCAAGATAACATATCATTCCTTACATTTAATCAATTTGATGAACATGCTCTTTTCACCAGTCATGTTTTTTGAGAAATCATTATCTATTACCCATAAATTCTATTCCTTGACATGGATTGCAATTTGAGCAATCATAGATTATGTAAATTTATGATCTTTTACTTTCCACACATATTTAAGTTTCTTATTTGGCTTATTTTTCTCCTTTTTAGAGACTTGTGAACCTTTGTTCACACTAGGAGGCATGATTTTCTTTTCACTTTGTATTTTTGGTCTTACAAAGTTTGTTCTACTTTGTTTAGCTATGTGACCAAAGTTACTACAATTATAGCATATTACATTTGTATCTAACAATGGTACAAATAAATTTCTACTTACAAAGTTTGTTCTCCTTTTAGGTATAACCCTATATTCACTAGCCCTATGACCTAACTAATTACAAGTATAACAATAACCATAGAAAAATGAGGAATACAAGGTCATAGTAATTATTTGTGTAGGATGAGGAAATAATCTTAGCTCTAGGTTCTTTAAGTATTTTACCTTTATGTAGCCATCTTCATCAGCTACCTTTGTCTTCTGCATCTTATGAGTTTGTAGAGATTGACTCATTGTTCTTATTTTGTTTTTAGGCTTATTTTCTCCTTCAAATCTCTTCATATCAATAATTCTTGTGTTTTTATTTGTATTCATACAAGCTTTTTATTTCTTATTCTTGATTCTCCTTTTACTTTGAAGTTATCATATAAATTTATAGATGTACTAGCTATGGGCATTTTTCCTTTTTCAAAATCAAGACCAAATTTCTCTTTTGATGGCTTTTGAGAGTTGATCAATTCATTAAGAATTTATGAAACTCCTTTTAGCTTTAGACCTTTGTCTATTTATTCTTTAGTTTTTTCAAGTTCTTTTTTCAAAGCCACTATTTTTACTTTTAACTTCATACATTCATTAGATTTAAATTATACTTCAAATTCGACTACATCTTCTATTATTTTAGACTCTTCAACTTGTGTCTTTAGGATAACTACTATCTGATTAGATTTTTCAATAATGTTGGATACTTTCTCAATCTCTTTTTATGCTTGTTTATTCTATTTTGAGTTCTCTTTTCTTATCTTTTCAATTTCATCTAGAGCACAAATGAGTTAACCCTCTAGATCCACTTCTCCTTCATATTATTCATCTGATTCTTTAACTTCTTTTTCTTGATCCACAAATGTTGATTCTAATGTCATGAATAGTTCATTTCCCTCAGCCACACAGGCATAATCATGGTCATCATTTATGCTATCACACTCATCTAATTAATTAATATCTTATTTTATATACAATCCATTCTTATTTTTAAAGTTCTTCTTCTTAGAGTAGTGAGGTTTCATATTTTTACTATCCTCTTATTGATCAGAGTTATCCTTTTTGTTATATGGGCATTTAACTACAAAATGTCCTACCTTATCATAGTTAAAGCATTTAAAGGGTAACTTAACTTTATATTTTCCATATCCTCTTAGTTTTTTGTAAAATTTGGCTTCTTCTTCATTAATATCTTCAAATTTAGATGTAGGTGATTCTAATTATACTTGTTTGGATGCTTTGAATGCAAATTCTCTCCTGAAAATATCTACTTCTCCCATTTTCATCTCATAGGCTGTGAAGGTTCCATGCAACTCATCTATAGTGAGCTTATCTATATCTCTTGCTTCTTTTATTGTAGATATTTTAGAGTCATACCTAGATGGTAGAGATCCTAGGATATTTTTGACAATGATCAAATCTTTCATCTCTTCTCCAATGCCTCTGATTGTATTGACTATTTCATCCACTTTGAGGAGATAGTCTATAATTTTCTCTTCTTCATTAATTTTAATACTTTCAAACTTGGCTCTGTATGTTTATATTTTGGCCTATTTTTCTTTATGATCACCTTCATATATGTTCTTCAACTTGTTACATACATCATGTGCAATTTAAAAATGCATGACTTTAACAAACTCTAAGTTTGACAATCCACAAAGGATATAATTATTTTCCTTAGCATTACTCTCATATGCTTTCTTGGTAGCTTGATCAGAAGGAATTGTAGTAGGCATTGTATAAAAATTTAAAATAAACATCCATACTTCAAACCCTAATGAACATAAGTATGCTTCAATTCTAATGCTCCAAAATGTATAGTTTGATCCATCAAAGATAGGTGATTTGTTTGAGGAAGAACATTCTTGACTAGCCATTTGTGTTCATCATCTAAGATCTACTTGAGCTAATTAAGCTTCTTCTAAGGAACTTTGGATATGATAATAATTATTGGAACATAACTATCTACTGGGGGGTGAATCAATAGATTGATTAAAATTAGTCTTTTAATACTTTTAATGAAAATTAATAAGTATATGTAGAGATCACACAAAAATAAATAGAAATAACACTCAGTGTAATTGAAAAACCCAATATGGGAAAAACCATGGTGAGAATAGCTATTAGAATCTACTATTATAATCCACCCTCATAGGCAAAACCTTACTAGTTACAATTTATAAGGGCATCGACCCTAGGGAGACACCAATCCCGTAATTTAAGAGCACCTACTCTAAGGAATCACCTACTCCCTAACTGAGTACCAACTAAGCTCTTCTAATGGCATGCACCTATTAGATCTATTATGGAACTACAACTCTAGATTATAAAAATTAATTAAAAAATGAATCTAATTCTATGTTACAAACCTATTTTATAATTGCTCATGCTCTACTCTACATTTCTCTTTCTATCTCTTTCCCTCTCAATTCAAAGCTTTGTCCACTGCTATACACTCAGTGTGTTTCTTAGATGACATATATATATATATATATATATATAATGCATTGATCTAGGTATCACATCTTATTTGTGTTCACACTTGGTCGTTAACACATCATGCTCCTACAAGTTTCTTGCTTCTTAAATTGATGCACCACTACCATAATTATCTATATTTTACTATATTTAGAATATATTAGGCTCTAGTTCTGACACACATGTCATATTACACAATTTAGATCAATCACAATGATTTATATCAATCTCTATGTCATATAATGCATCTTTCCTATATGTTCTGTAGCTTGACCATTGAGATGAACATATCTTTAAATATTGACCATTGATCTTAAGTTTCATGCCATGATCTGATGATCATCGTTAAAATATCTCAACTTTAAAATGAAACCATTAGATCAAATTCTAATAGGTTCATGCACTCCGTTATATCTTTATGATCTTCTAAACTTTAACATTTCAACTTTAAAGTGTATCCATTGATCTAAGCTCCCACATGCCATTAGATCTTTAGAAGTAGCACAAAATTTACCTTTATCTATCATTAAACATCAAGCCCTTGATCTCATCTCACTTCTTCCTGATACTTTAGAACACATATACACCATCGATCTCCTTAAAGAAGCTCATTATTTAACTTGCTAAACATCAAACATTTTCACCTCTTTGGCTCCATGAATTTTGTTGATATTTATTTTATGATCACACTCTCACCATTATATCCTTGTCTTAGTTTCTTGAGATTAGGAAACTTGGCTCTAGCGTGTGCCTTTTAATCACTTTACTATTAGTCCCCATGATTGTGACGCTTGACACTCTCACATGACTTGTGCACATTATCAGTCCCCATTCTTGTGACACTTGGCATCTCACTTGTCTTCTACAAATTATCAATCCTCAAACTTGTGATACTTAGTACTGTCACATTCACTCTCAGGTACCTTTGACATATTGAATTTGGTATGTGTTATTAGATCTACATCATATGATTAAGTGCCAACTATTGATCAATCTTGGAATTAGTAAATATTAAGTCAAGGACTTAAGAAATATTAAAGTCTTTGATCACTGATCCAAGCTAGTAATTTTTAGGTTAAAGGGGCCAATTACACAATGAGGAGGAAGGCTTAAGTTATAACTTAAGTGACCAGTTACCACTTATATCTAGTCAACATAAAAATAGAAATGCCTATGAATGTCATGACTAAAACACATAGGGTTTTAGTGAGAAACCCTAGTTATGTCTGAGAGCTAAAATAAATCATTTATTGGCTCATTTCTCTTCATCTAAACTTGTAGACCATATATATGAGATGCATTTGAAAAACCCATAATGGATATTCTATCAAATTATCTATAAATATATAGAAATAGTCTTTGTAACAACATGACAAATTTATAAGACAATATTAAAACTTGTGATATTATAAAACATGATCTTCTCTCCATCATTATTGCCTGTGATTGATCCTTTGACATTAATGACATCCATAGTGCCAAATATCTCTCTTTTGACATCAATGATGATCATATTTCCAACAAGATTAGGTGTATATTTTAGATATTTGAATAGTGTGTCATTGAAATATCATTACCTCTTACCCTCCATGGAGGAAATTCTTTAAATGGTTGCAAGTTCTCAATGCTTCTCTCCTTGATGGCTACTCTGGTTATAATAATGTTTTGGTGAAGCAGGAAGATCAATATAAAATAGCCTTTACTACTAAATGGGGCATATATACCTATAAAAGGATGCCATTTGGGTTATCTATTATAGGGGATACCATATAGATTTTTAAGGCTTGATTAATTAAATGGTGATAATTTACCGTGATGACATAACCATTTTTTTGAAAATTCTAGTGACCATTTAACTAATCTTAAAATAATTTTTGAAAGGTATAGGCAGTATGGGATCTCTCTAAATCCCAAGGAGTATGTTTTTGTTGTTAGTAAAGGTAATATATTAGGTCACATTATCTCCAAGGAAGGGCTTGATATATATCCTAAAAGGGTGAGTGCCATATTGGTTTTGTCTTTGCCCAAACATAAAAAGGGACTATAAAGTTTTCTTGGAATAATTATTTTTTTTAGAAGATTCATACCTATTTTTGATAACCTTGTGAAGCCTCTAAAATCCATGTTGAAGAAATATCATGAATTTAACTAGACTAAGGGAAAAATAATTTTAAGGCTATTAAATAAGTTATATCCCAAACACCCACACTCTGATTTTCCAAAATATTTCTTCATGTATGCTTTTTTTAACATTGACACCATCTCAACCATGTTGATGCAATAGAATTGTGAAGGTTTTGAGAAACTTATAGTATTGTTTAGCCAAGGGATAGAGGATTATGAAGAGATAAACCTTTATATTTAAACAAGTGTTGGTAGTCATACAAAGCCTTAATAAGTTTAGGCATATGGTTTCTAACAACAAAATCCATGTCATGGTGACACATCCAAGCATAAGAGATTTATTTTTGAACAAGGATTTGAATGAGAAAAGGGCTGGTTGGATAACAAAATTCATGGAGTATGATGTGGAGATTAAGGCTACCAAGTTGGTAAGAGGAAGGGGACTATGTGCACATTTGGCATAAACCTTCAAGAGGATTAAGAAGCTATTTTGGCATTATAAGATGATACTCTTATAGCTATACCTTCATCCCCTCCAAATTGGACACAAGATATGATAAGATTTCTTCAATCAAGTGAGTGTCCTACAAGTTTGGATAGAGAAAAAAAGGTACTTTAGATTGTAGTCCATCCCATATGTTCTCATGGATGGAGTCCTCTTTAGAAGAGATCTCAATGGGATGCTATTGATATGTGTTAAAATTTATTATATTAATAGGCTTTTGGAAAAATTTCATGATGGGCCTATAAGATGTCACTTTACACCCAAAAATATAGTAGTAAAAGTAATGAGATCTAGGTAATATTATCCTAGATTGTTCAAGGGATTTTATGCATAAGTAAGGTGGTGTCAAAAGTGTGCATTTTTCATAGGGAAATAAAAGCTTGCAACTCTCCCTCTTAATCCTATTCAATTGGATCAATCATTCATGCAATGGGGTCTTGATTTCATTGGTGTGATAAAATCCCCTTCAATTGTAAAACATAAGTGGGTGATTGCATGCAATGCTTATTTCATAATATGGGTGTATGGAATATCACTCAAGGAGGCAAATGAAAGTTCATTCCTTGACTTCTATGAAGGCATAATGACCAAATTTGGAGTCCCTTCCACAATAATTTATGATAATATAATGATATTTAGTGGTGAAAGGATAAGTGAATGGAATATCACGAATGGAATATACATAATCACTTATTATAACTAATATCCTCAATCAAATGGATTAGAAGAGTCCAAAAAAAAGAATTTCATTAGAATTATTAAGATGATGGTGGAAGAAAATCAAAGAACTTGGGACACTATGTTGAAGAGAGCTTTATGGGCTGATAGGGTCACCCCTAAGAGGCTTATTGGTAACTCACCATAAATTATTGTGTATGGAAGAGAGGAAAAGTTACCTATATATCTTGAATTACCATACCTAGAGTTATCACATCAACTTGATATGATGGAGAGTGATCCCTTGGTATTAAGGTTGACAGAGCCGTTGGTATTAGAAGAGCCACATGGAATGAATACTATATTTAATAGGAAATATATTTCAAGATAATTTCAATAAGGATACCTTGTGTTGAAGTGGGATGAAGATAGGGCTAAGCCTGGTAAACATACAAATTTCAACACATTATGGAGTGGGCCCTATGTTATCATTGGCTACAAACAACATAATGATTTTTATCTTTCAAAGTTGAATGGGAAAGAACTGAGCATCCCAGTCAATGGGATACATTTGAAACCATGTTACTAAGGTTAGTTTTTAGTTTTTTACATAATATATATTTATTTGTTTTCCTTAATTTCTTGAGAACAAGTTTGTTTGTTTGCTTTTGTTGTTGTCCTTCCTCCAAGTGTCTTATGACACGTGTATGTGTGGTGTGTTTTCTGAAAGTTTTCCTTAGTTTTCAATTTTTTTCTAAGTATTTTTTCAATTTTAAAGCTTATTATGCATTTAATTCAATTAGCATTCATGATCCCATATCCCAATGGACTATCAAGGCCACTAGTCTATATGCATAGGAGGCATGAAATCCCATGGGGTTAGCAAAGATGTTAGCCTAAATTGGACACCATGGGTTAGTATCATTCAAAACATTTGGTAATAATGATATTAAATTTGTTTATATACATACAAAAGGTGTTTTAATAGTCATGGTTGGTCTCATAGTGATAAGCATTGTGTTTCTCCTATATGCTGTCAGAGTCTCATAAGGTGGTCTAGTGAAAGAGTGAGTCAAAGCTCCTAGTATTGTCATCAAGTCACTTAATATGGTCATATCTAAAGTATTTGTCATAGATTAGGGTAAATTTAGAAATGTCAAGGTTTGATTATGAAATTAAAGGTAAATATTGAACCATTGTGAAGATAAGAAGATGGTGACCCTCCAAGAAGATAATGTGTTCTAAGTTGAGCAAGTAGATCAAAGAGCAGAGCTAGTAAGTTGGAAACATTAAAATTTAAATAATTTTATAGAAAATAAGGTATTTTTAAGAGTTTAAGGTTTATTTTACTTTTTATTATATTAATTAGTACAATTTTCTAATATAACTCTTTGAAAATATCATCAAATATGAAAGTCTAATGTTATCACCAAAGATAGAAAAAGGTCATTTATGTCATTTGGTAATTGTTAAATGTCATGATGCATGTACCTTACCTATAAATCTTGTATAAGGTGTTTTAGAACTACTATTAAAACATTAGAACACTTTTTTTACTACCTAATCATCATTTCTAATGTTCATACAAGGCATAATGAGGAATTTACAAGGAAAGAAAGGTGGGAAATGCTTTGGTACATTATTCCATCACTGTATAGGTCAAGAGAGACTCCATAGCCACCTGATTCATAGTTCCAATAGGGTAAGAAAGAAATAAAATAAATTTTATTAAAGGAAAAGAAGATGTAAGGTCTCATTATAAAGGTTTTCCATTGAATATCAATTATTTAGTCTCTCCAAGGCTCGCTTCATCCTCTTCAGACTTAAATCCATGCTTAAAAAGGAGTTATAGGCACTATAAGGACAAAAATGTATTGATTTTATCCTTCAAGTTCATAGGTCTACTATAAAATCTCAATAAGGTCAATGGTTTTATGTAAGTACACATAAGAGAGATAAAGTTAGGGATAATGTTCTTATGGGAAGGAGGGGACCCCTATGCTCTTCCAATTCATAGCAAGAGTTAGGATATTCAGGCCCTAAGCTTTATGAATCATCCTTAACAAAATAAAGTGTTTAAAACCCTCTTAAAACCATATTAGTTCAATTTTGGATAGTTTTAGATAATTAATGAGCTCATTTGTGAAAATGGAAGTTTTTGTGAGGCATGAAAGATATTAATAGTCCTCTCATGTTGTCTCTCATCACTCATTTGACATGTACTGGCAATAAAGAAGCAAAACCTTCACATTAGACAAGTTACAAACCTATGCAAAGGGTAAAAGTAGGTTTTTGGTTGGTTTTTAATGGATAATCAATTAAGTTAGTCTTCAAGTAAGTCAAGATGAATCCTAAATATTTTCAAGGTCACTTAGACATAGTTATAAGGTTTAGATTCAATTCAAGTACAAGGTCTTTATGGATGTTAGACTTGGAAGATGAGCCCACAAGGATGTGACATGAAGAAATAATATTTCATACACACATATGAACCATTGTATTAAATAGTAAAATTAAACTAGATTTAATGATCCTAAATAACTTATTTATACCCTTCCCTAATATATGGTCATGTTGATAACCTTAAGGCATGATTTCAAAGCAAGGTTAAAAGAGGTTTTGTTAACCTAAAAGTTTGTAGATTGTAGGTTAAAATTTATACCTAAATATTGAAATTTAAGTGTATATGGGATATTTAATATATTATTATATAATACCATAACTATTGAATACTCTCCATAAGCTTTAAGATTAGACTTGTCAAGTCATAGTTGAAGAGATAGAGTGTTTGTGAACACCAAACATGTATTCAAGTGTAGGTTTTATGTTTATATAGGATAAAAAATCATAATAAGATAATTATTAATATTAAATTAATTTTAAATATCAATTATATATAGTGACATAAATAATATTCAAAGATTTTCAAGGCCTCAAACTTTAAACATTCCTACTCTCTTATGGTGTATTCCATGGTTGCAGGTCTATAAATGGGTTTTCTTCACTATTTTGATGATTTTAAAGGTAACATGAGAGTTTTATAAGGTTAATTAGTATTTAATATAAATTTAAAACTATTTTATATAACCATTAGGGTCATTTATATCTCATGATGTCAGAATGTACAGAAAGTCCTCACTAGGCCCTTTACAAATGAACTGTGCAACTTTAAAGACAAAACTGTGAGAGGTTCAAATGAATATACAAGGTATATAAATAATATTAGAGACATATAGATAGTAATAAAATATGGTATAATTTATATAAAGTTTCACAATTGATCTAATAGGTTCAAGAATCATAAAACACAGGGAGAGTCAAGAAGCCTAAAAAAGACCTACATGCTTGCATATAAAAAATGAAGAAACATGCAAGTTTTGAGGTGAGTTTAGGTATGAAGGAGATTGTGAGATGATTATAAAATTTTAAGAGATTAATACAAGGTTTATATTCATTTTAATGAAGAGAAATTTCTAAAGAGAGGTTATTAGGGTCACTCACACAAGAATGTTCATAAACCCTAACAATGGCATAATGTAGGTTCCAAGGAGTTTGAGGAGTTATATAGTTAAGAATACCACTTGGACACATTATGGTATGTTTAAAAGAAATAAATTATATTTTAAAAACCCAAATAAAGAACTTTGATACCTTTTTTCCCAAATATCCCTCTCTCAAATGTACCTACATGCCTGTATTGCCCTAAAAGGTTATTTTCACTATGTGTGAACTTGAATGAGGATTTGCATGGGTAAAAATGGATATTTTATATATTAATAAGGTATTAATAATTAAATATTTTTGAATAATTTTTAATATTATCTCTTTTCTATGAATGATCCTTAGAAAATTTGATACATCAAAACCTTGCTAAAAGCTCAAAAGAAGCAAGATGGAGGAAATTAGTCTTCTAAGTGCCTAAAATGGATTGAAATGGATTTTAAACCATTTGGATGATCTATAAAAAAAATATTATAATATTTTAGAGCAAATTTTTGGCACACATGAGGTTAAAAGTATAATGAGATAGTATATAAAATGTCTTTTTAGGCCTATTTTCATAGTTTTGGCTATGCAAAAGTTTTTTGGTCTGTCAAAGAGGTATCAAAAGCTGGGTAGAGACATAATACCTCTTAAAAAATTCATTATATAGACCTTAAATGTAAAAATAACAATCTTTAATTCACTAGACCAGTCCATGTGAGGACTACCTTTTGGTTGCATGGAAAAGGTAAGGATGAAGGTTTGATTGAAGTGATAAAAGTATAGCGAATCTCATAGTACCCTTGAATGCATATGATAACAATCATACATATATACTCAAGTCATGAAGAATAATTTATAGAGGTATTTAATAATTGAAATGTTGTTATGCAAATAAAATAAGATGTGACATGGTGAGGATCACAAGTGTCTTTGAGCTAAGGGTAAGGTAGTTGAGGAATTTCCTAATGCTCTTTAGGCATCTCATGCAAATTTAAATATATTTCACATAATATTTGAATGTTACAAGTGTGCACAATATGAAAAAAACTAATACAATTCTTTGCATATGAATTTTTAACCCCCTTTACAAGAAGTGATTAATTTTAAAAGGTGAGTGACATCAATCACAAATAAGAACTACTATGACACCTCTCGTGAGGCCATAATTTGGAAAGGTTAACACTTGTTGAGAGGAAGAATGAAATTATTTTTTATATTCTTCTCTTTTTTATAACTACTCCATGAGTGCTTAGTCAAGCATAATGAGATTCTCTATGCCCTCTCTCTCCCTCTTCTATATTTCTTCAATAAATGAAGCCTTAAAAGGCATTATATGGAGCCTCTACTAGTTATGGTGAAGTAATAACCATTTTTGTACTTGAATACCTCTTGAAGCTATAAATAAATCTGATTTAACTACCTATATGCCGTGTAATGTGTGAATTTATGCACTTTTTTATCTTGTCTAATGAATGATTCATTTTCCTAGCTTGTTGTCAATAGTTGTTCACCACTATAAAAAAAATATAGTTGTTACAAGTCATTTTTAGTGTTCTTCCTTAGCTTATACATGATTTAGAAGTGGAATTATATCATTTGTACCTTTACAAGGTTAATTAATACCCCCTCAGTACTATCATGCATTCTTTAACCTCTCAATGAAACACTTATGTGATAGTAATGTCAAAGTTATAGGTTGTGTAATGAGTATAGATTTATTTATTCAAATAATGTATGTTTAGTCAAATAGAGTAAAAAAAATTATTGGTGCATCACCTCATTTACATTCCTAGTCAAGTTTTCAAGTTTTCCCCCCTTTTTCTTTATGTAGTTTTAATAGTGTTTTGGGTGAATCATCAATGGAGTTAGCCCAATATAGAGATTCACTTCCCAATTAGGCCACCCATAGCCTATAAGTGATTCCATTACTATCATATAAGTAAGAAGGCTTGAGCAACCTTCATAGGGGTACAATTTAGATTTATAACAATAAAATAAAATAAATGACATATGGATAGAAAACTTAGCAACATTTGAAATTACATTTAAGTTCTTAATTTTTAATTTTTTGATGTTTTTGAATATTTTGGATTATTTTAATGTTTTTGAAAAAAATTCATATTTTAGGTTTATTGAATTTATTGGAATATTTGAATTGAAATTTTTTTGAGTAAGGTTTTGAAGATATAAGAATGGAAAGGGATCTGAACAAACCTCAACAAGGTGCAAAAGGATTATATGATAATAAGAAAAGGTAATCCATGTGCCCCCAATGTATGTGTAAAATTTGGTTTGATTGATTAAGACATATAAAAATGTACATTCTCTTTATGGATTAAAGATAAATGTGATCATGTAAGTGAAATAATGTTATATCATGGAGAAGTATGAAATGTTAAGCAATATGAATAATATAGTTGTTTTGGATAATTTGAATTAGTTTAAAAAACAAGAGGGAAAGTACCAAAAATGGAAAAAAATCCAAGGACTTATAATGATGATTTGGATAAGTGATAAAATAATTGATATAAAGCAAAAATATTATGTCCAGAAGGAAAATATGTAAGTATATTAACCAAAGATATTAGTAATGGGCATGTGTGCATAAACCATTGCATGAATGAATGGATTCTTGTGAATAGGAAGAGCCAACTACCAACACTTCTAATTCTAGATAAGAATCATATGCTATAATGTATACATTTGAATCACTATGCATATGTCCCTATAAACCTATATCCTCATGTGTAGGTGAAGATGTAACAATATGCTCCTATGGGAGAGCTCTATGAAAAACATATTATGATTTAAGAGATGAGGACATAATCTTGTGTGATATTTTATTTTTAGGAGAAGGTACCATGCTATTTGAAACTAACTAAATATTCTCATGTGTAACTATACAATGCTCATAAATAGATGGAGACTCTAAATATATAATATGCTTATGTTAATTATTAGATGAAGAACTATAATGTTCTTTGGAATATGTAAATCATGTTCTTTAATAGTTGTATAAACTATTTCATTGCCATGTTGCTTAATAATTTTTCCATGAAGTTTTTCTAGAGAAGTAATCATCATTTATTCTAAAGAATATTTATAGTATATTCATAAAATTTTGACACTTAGTTATCATGAATATATTTGAGATATTTTTCACTATAGAAGGTATTACTTTGATCTTTTGTATCTAAGGGAATCCTTGTATAGTATCAAAGACCTCTGTTCTTGGTGGAGTTAGGAAATTAGTGGGCACTATGAAAGGTAGCACTTATAAAGGTAGCACTATATGTCCTAACGTATCTTGTGTATGACCATTGAATGCTTTGATAACTCTATAAGTATCCTATAAGTATTGATCTATATAATAAAGAGAGTATAAAAGTGTTATTATGTACACATTTTTTATTGATCCATTATTAATAATAACACTATGTAATGATTGATTATTAATGTTTCTCTTAATTTCCACTCATTTTTTTAATTTGGAAACAAGTAATAAAATACCTAAAGGGGAAAGTAAAGGAGTACTTGGTAAAAGTGTACATGTGATCTAGATGATGATGGGAATTCCTATTTTTCTTGGAAGGAATAACTTGCAGATAAGAAAGATAGTATAAAAGGGGTTGTTAGCAAGATAGTTGAGTGGAATTACTAGCATGAGCTAGATCTAAGAAGCATATGCTTAATAGGAGGCTGTCAATCCACTATTTATAATAATTAAATTGATGTAGATGAAAATAAAGAATACTTGCATTCAACAACATGAAAGTAAATGTATGCAAGAAGAAGAAAGTAAAATGTTTGTTAAAACAAGATGACTAAATGTAGTAAAATTGGGTCAATACTCATGCTAAGATAGTTGGGGTTAGGTATAAAAAATTAGCTAAGGTTATGTGAGTAGGAAAAAACATAGAAATAAAGGTTTGATTGAGGTAAAGGGACAAAAAATAAATTGCTATTATTTTGACACAGTGACCATCAATGATTGGGTAAACCATCAATGATTGGATAGATAATTAGTGGTTGGGTAACTATCGATGGTTGAGATGACCATGGGTGGTTGGGCTAACTATTTGTGGTTGTTTGTGTGTTTCTAGAAATGATAAAAAAGGGAATTATAGATTAGATAAATGGTTAGGTAGGGATTTGAATATGGCTCTGGTCAGGTGAGAAGCTGAGAGATAATTTTGATCATGTCAAGAAGGTTAAAAATGAAATAAAAATAAATAAACAACTACAAAGTTACTTATAACTTACTAGGTTATTGATGGTGGAAGTCTAGAGAAATTTGGCTAGAGTGACAACACTTGGGCCTCGAGAGCAACTCAAAAAAAGGTTTTGATCTCTATTGCTACTATTTAATTATTGAAGGAAGGATGGATACCTGTGTGTAATAAGATTTGATAGCTTGGACATAGATTTGTGGATTTTTTTTGCTTCCTACTTCTCTCCTTTTATAAGATGAAGTTACTAATTATATAAGAGGAAGTTAATAATGATGATAGAAGATAAAGTTTCCTATTAAAATTCTTTAAAGCTTGTTAGCATTGCATAAGGGAAGTTTATAAATTATTTCATGCTTATCTCATAGACAACTAGAATTAGATTTAAAGTAGGTTTGATGACCTAACCATCAATGGTCAGACCAACCATCAATGGTTAAGTTGACCATCGACAGTTGAGTTTCTAAGGTAAAATAGGTGAAAATAAGTTAAAAGAAGGTGAATTAAAAGGTTAAGATAGGTAATTAATAAATGGGGTAAGTTAAGTAGGTGGTCAAATAACTTTAAGGTTTGGTAGTGGTTCAAGGCATTTTGACATATAAAACTATGTAGTTTTTGAGTGTATAAATTTTACCCCTTTTTGTTGTGTGGCTTTGATTTAATAAGTGACAAAACAAAAATGAATATATTACTAATAATGGTCTAATTACCTTGAGTATGGGAGGAGGTATTCCCCCTCAAATTAGGAGTTGGCAAAATGAAAATAAAATCAATTCAGGGTTTGATAAATGATAAATGGTGAGCCATAAGGTGAGTGACACAAAAGGGTTGGGAATTTGAGATGAAAAAACATGCAAAAACATGACTAGGTGTAATAGTAAAGATCATGCAAATATAAAGTTGATAATGTTCGTAAAAATAAGGTCATTCTTAAAAAATATATGATAGGGGTAACCAGTCCATAGTGTTGATCATAGCTGATTGGGTCATTCCTATCATGTTTGCTAGATAGAGTTAGTGTTTGTCACATGTATTGAAGGTAGGAAGTGTTCCCTTGAAAAAAAAATGGTTAAGTCACACATGAGGTGGTGTGAGTTACAAAATTTCAACATGTCAAGGGTGGTCTATGTGATCAAAATGACTAAGCAGGGTCATCACAAAACATGCAAATAGTCTGGGTAAAAAATGACCAACGTCAAGGTGGATATGGGAAAATGGGTGGGTGGGTATGGGTGGAGTTTTTATAAAAAGGTCAACTTCTAGGTATGGTAGGTTATATCCAAAAGTGATAACATAGGTTGGGTGCTTATAAGGTTGAAAATATTTGGGATCTTGATCATCGATGGTTAGGGGGTTTCTCCAAGGTAGATTATCGATGGTCACCCTAACCATCAATGGTCGAGAAAAACCCTAAAAAGATAAAAGCTAAAAAGTAAAAATGTAAAATCATTTTTACCATTTGAAAATTGGTAATTTTTGCTTAGTCATTTTTTGTTTTGGCATTTTACATTTGACCCTTATGAGGTAGAGGTGATTGACTGGTTGATAAAGTGTTTGGGTTTAACCAAGAGTTGACTCAATGGAGGGTGGAGGAAGGTGTGACTGAGTGGTAGGATGAGGGATTCAACCACATCAATAATCATGGAATGAGGTAGGTGTTGTGAAATTGATAGTATATTTGAATGTGTTGGTATAAAGTTACATTTAAATAGGTTAAATTAGTGGGGTAGGGTTTTGAACTAGTATGGTTAAAATGATGGCCTAGTTTAGGTTTTTGAGGAATTGAGGTAAATTAGTGGGGGAAAAAGAGGTGTGAAGGGTGTGTTAGGTTTGTAATAGGTTAGGGAAAAATGTTAGGTAGGTTAATTTTTGAATTGAGGTGTGTGATTGAGGTTTTTGGGGGTCTAGGGTTCAACGGTTGCACCATTGATGATCACACATAGTGACCATCAATAATTAAACTCAACCATAAAAAATTGAACCCAAGGGTAAAAGGGTCCCTAGGGATTGTCAATGGTTCAAGGAACCATCAATGGTAAAAGTCTTTTAGGGGTAGTGTTGGTTAAAAAGTGAAGCTAGTGATGGTTTTGTTAAATATTTGAAAGTTTTTAAATTTGAAAAATGTTAAATATTAAAATGTTTTAATGTAGTTTTAAAGCTTTTAAAAGGGCATGTTAAAGTTTTGAAATGTGTTAAAGCTAGTATAGTTAAGATGGTATGAAGTTTAAAAGTTTTTTAAGAGATGTGTCTAGTGATGGAAAAAGGTCGAATGTAGGTTTGATAGGATGAGATGGTTAAAAGAGTTAGTGGGTAGAGTGAGGTGAAATATATGTTACGCATGCAAAAATAATGTGTTAGGGTGGAGGTTTAATATTTTACTAAAAGTTATGTAGAATAGGGAAATTGTTTGTGATAGGAGTTGGGTGGTAAGATGATGGTAACATTAATACTGATAAAAGTAGAGGTTGGTTTGATTGTCAAAAGTAAAATGGTAGATGTGATGGGTTAGATTGGAATCGGTTAAGAAAGAAAGGTGTAGATTGGTAGTTAGCGTGATGTAGAAAACTAAGTATGCATGCTAATATTGTTATTTTGTAGGCCCATGACTAGATTCAGATGAGGGACTGAGTCCCTAAGATATTCATCAAGGTCCATGATGGGATGATAGATGATGAGTGGAGACACATGGAGGAGGTTGGTCTAGGGGCCATGAGACATTATCAATGCCTTCCATGGGATGTGGTTATGATCATGGTTCTCATCAAGAGATGGGATCCAGCCATGAACACATTTTTTATATCAATGGGAGAGATGATTATCATCCTAGAGGATATTTAGTGGATTAAATGACTACCCATTTAGGGGGGAACTAATTTATCACATAGAGATTGAGGAATATGATTACCACATGGACCTTATCTATGGAGTGGATTAGGTTTAGGCTAGGTATCATATAGGTGGTGTTTGTTTTGGACCACTATATTAGAGAGCTCTAGGGGATAAATGTTTACTTATGATGATAATGATGGCCATGTCATGCTTTGCATTGTTAGATTTGAGAAATGGCCAATTCCCTTATCTATTTTTGGGAGTTCTAATGGAGATGCTACTGGGGAAGACCATGTTTGGTTGGGCCCCCATATTATTAGTGCAAATCTACAAGGAGGTTTGGGCCTTTTGAGCACATACGTAGTATGGGATTAGTGTTAGGTTTATACTCCATTATTAGGCATATGAACATATATGACTTATGGGACCTTTGGTGCTACCATGGGATGGTTATGCACTGATAGACTAAAGAGTGGGTTTCATGAGATGATAAGGAGATTATGCATGGATAAGGGCTAGTGGTGGTGGGAGGGACATAGATTGGTTTAGAGATGTTTTGGAGGGTTTGGTGGTGGGTGATGTAGTGTGGAGGCCATATGTGGGTTGGCCTAGGTAGGCTTAGAATAGTTATCACAATTTATCCCTTCAGAGTTGGAGATGGATATATGGGAGGAGGAAGGCTGAGATTGAGCTTATCCCATTTAACTAAGTTTAGAGGTAGTTTGGCCTTGTGTAGGGGATCCCACCATATTTTCTAAGATATAAGAGGGAGGATGTAGAGTTATTGCTCCTAGAGCTGTAATCATAAGATGTTGTTTTAGATCATAATGAGCTATTAATGAGAGCCATGATAGATGATGTAGGGGTTGTAGATGGTTATGCAATGTGGTACTAGGATTGATATGTAGTGGTCAATTTTAGATGGGGTGATGGGAGTCATTAGCCCATGGATGTAGATCCTCTTAGGGCACTAACATAGGGTTGGATAGGTACATGTAATACTTAAAATAACATAGGTCTAGATCACTAAATTATATGGATAGGTGGCCATATTATAGGGACAAATTGTCACTTTAAAGGGTTAGGTGGTGATACTAATTAGAGAGTGAGATCAGAAGAAAATCTCTCTTGGGTTAGTGACCCAAGAGAGAGATTCACTAAGACAGAGGGTAGGAGTAATGGTAACACTAGTAGGGGCACTAAAAAAAGGACTTGATATAATTCTTATGACATGGTATTTATCCACCATTGAGGAGTTGAGATGTTATAAGGTGATAGTGCTGACACAATTACCACTAGAGATGAGGCATGGAGAGTATGGGGCTCACTTGGTAGGTGGTCCATCTATAGCTACTCTAGGATAGTAGGCCTCTATAGTGGGTCAGGCAAGGAGATAAGGGGGACACCACTAAATGGTAGTGCAAGTGCAAGTGGTAGTGGTGCCCCAAGGGAATGATATATGAGATTATAAGATGTATATGTTTTTGATTTTGATACCAACATGCATGTCGAGGATGGGAGATGTATATATGAGAGAGATTTATGCATACATGATTATATGTATTATTTTATTGCTTGATGATGACTTGATGATTGTGTTATGAAATTGAGATGTTTATTATGTTTTATGGATATTATTGACCCTATGATGATGATGTGATGATTATTTATGTTCATGAGATGATATGTGGATTGATGGTTTATTTCTTAGCATAGGCATGTGATGATGTTCATGTTCTTAGCATTTGATGTGCATGATTATGGATGAGTTTTGATGATGGTCATGTAATGATTTTGTTTATGACATGACTATGGATATGTGATAGATGATGTGATTAGGCTATGGGTAATTTTTTTCATATATGTTTATGCTTTGTTCATTGGATGGATATGATATATATGATCATGGATGGTTTTGATTATTGTCATATAATGATGTTGTTAATGATATTATTAAGGAGATGTGATAGGTGATGTCATATATGATGTATATATGATCATGTTAAATAAAATGATGGCATAGTTTATAGATGTGACATGGTTTTTATTTGGTAGATATGATGTGATTTATGGATAATCTTTATGTTGTATATGGTAAATTATAGATGACATGGTTTATGTTATTTTTTAATATGATGTGGTTTGTAGATAGGATTATGGATATGTGATTATGGTTATGAATGTGGTTTATTTATGGTTCATTAGTTTGGATGTTTATGAATATGCATGGTGTATGTTTGGATATGAGGAAATGGTAAGATGCTCATGCCCCATGATCTACAAGGTGATACATGAAATTGTAGTTTAGGCATATGATGACATATGGTTTGTTTTGTGTTTTGATAGATATGATGTTGAATGCTATGGATGATTTATGTGATGATAAGATGAGGGAATTAAAATGTGCTTATGATTTTTAATTTAATATATTAATATTTTTTGGTGATTATATTGTGGATGATGTGCTTGTTCATGGTCATGATCATGGAAAGGATGGTTTGGATTATCTTTTTGGATGATGTGGTTTATGATATGAGTGATTATGTGATTGATGTTTGGGTGCATAGATAGGATATGGTTTATAATGTTGTGATGTATATGGATTAGTGTTTTAGATTAATGTTTTGAATGTTTGGATATGATAGGATTAAGATGGATTAATGTTGGGATGCAAATGATGTTGACTGTTTGGATATGATATGTGATATGGAGATATAATGAAGACACATAAAGTAAGTGTAGATAGAAAATTAAATGTGGGAAAGGGATGAGAATTATGAGACACACGTCTATATGAACTAATAATGATATAGTAATAAAGAGGCATGAAGTTTTCATTGACAAAGGCCTAACAAAACCAAAGTTGCATGTGAGTTAATGATAATAAGCCTTTTGAATGCTTATCATGAGCACACTTTGATTGAAAAATAAGGAATCATGATCACTTTATGTCAAGTAAGCTCATAGTCCCTTTATTTTAGAGAGTTTAATAAGGGAAAGTAAGTGATAGGTAGATGGTTTAAGGGGAAATGGGTCATGTGGTAACCTGATGTGGGTTAACTTGCCCCTTCTATAGGTGACCAAAGAACCATAATAGACAAGTCCATGTCTTAAAATAATGTGTAGATTGATCAATGAGGGAAGTCTACTAATGCCATATGTAAAAGCTGATTATAGTTTGATTTATTTGATTTTGACATAGGGTTATTTGTTGCTCTTATTGTTTTGAGATGTTGGTGAAGCTAATCAGTGCAGGAAGCTTCAAATATATACTTTTTGAAAAACTTAACTTAGCCATCCTTTAAGGGAGTGGTTTAAATTTGGTTTTTTATAGCTATCCTTCAAGGTAGTAGTCTATCTTTAAGAAATTTAGTTGTTATGCAACTATCCTTCAAGGGAGTAGTCTACAATTTTAGAGATATAGACCCAAATGATATTTTGGTATCCCAATTTGATTTTGAATACTAGGTTTAGACATGGATAAGTATATTTAGGCTTAGAGGTCTACTTTAGGTCAGACTTTTAACATAAAAGGTTAATGATAGATGAGGGAAAGTGGTTTGAGAGACAATTTATCATGGGATTCCATTTGATTAGAGACAAAAAGTATCCATGAGAACCATGCCATGGATAGAGATATGGTATCTATGCAAAGGATTAGGCGATAACTATGATGGATAATCATATGGTCCTATGCGATAATCAATTATCCCCATGAGGAATAGGGTGAACATGTAAGGAATCTCATAAACCAAAGGACGAGCTTAAGTTAGACACAAAGGTGAATGTGATCCTTATTTAATAATAAAAAGGATGTAGATGTGAATAATTGAGAGGCTTAGGTTCTAGTTTTCCATTGAGAGAAGATAAATTATAAGCTCCTGATCCATACTTATGGGTTAGGATGTAAGGTCCAAGTTAATTGAAAGATAAATTGCCTCTTTTTCTTTTCTCCATACTAGTTACATGTTGGTTTTCCTTAAGTATGAGGTCTGCAATATTTAATTCTTGTTCTTTATAATGTTTTTTGTATGTGCACTTGATTAATTCTTGATAGACATGAAGATGATTAAGTGATATGAGGTAATGTTCATCAAAGAGATCAAGACATGTGAGATGTTCCTAATGATAATCACTCTTAGAAAGGATCTCATGCAAGGATATGAAAAGAGAAGGAATATGGACTTTGAAAGGAAAGATTGCCTCTACTCCAAAAATAAGAATAAAAGGGTAACACCCATAGAGGTTCAAATGCTAGTGTGATAGGACCATAAAGTAAAAGTGATGTACAAGTTCTAATATTGACCTGAAGCACTTACTATTTTGGTTAGCATTTTGATGAGGGTTTTGTTAGAGGATTTTTATAGCCCATTTTATTATGGATGATAGGGCGAGGAAAATCTTTACTTGATTCCAAAATCATCACAATGACCTTGCACTTTTTTGTTTTTAAAATATTTACCATTATTAGTGATGATCCTATGGGGAACACCAAAGTGGTAGATGATATGATGATTGATGAAATCAATAATATTTTAAAATTTATTTAATATAAAATGGATGGATTCTACCCACTTGGTGAAATATTTGGTAGTGGCAATGATGGATTGGTGTCATTGTGAAGAATGAGGAGTGATTTCCCTAATAAGGTCAAGACCACATTATGAAAAGGGCTAATAGTCTTTGGATACTCAAAGGCCATGGGTAAGTGCATGATGTAATTTAGCTTACTATTGAAATTTGAAACACTTATTTACATAATCACAACAATCCTGATTGAGGGTGGGCCAATAATAGCCAAGGTGAAGGATACATTTAGCAACAACTAGGCCAATAAGGAGTCCCCCATAGATTCCATCATGTGTTTCCTTGATGGTGTGGGAAGATTCATGAGTATGCAAATAATGGAGAAGGAGGTTATTGAAGTGATGTTTATAAAGAATTCACCCTAGGATGGTGTAATGAGAGGTACTCTAAATAAAGGCTCTCTGGGCATTCCTCAAAAGGTTGGGAGGAACAATGCAAAGGTTAAGGTAGTTAAAAGTTTGGTTGTACCAAATGTCAAAAGGAGATGCTTCCACAATAAGAATGGTAGGAATGTTATAAATAATATATGAGGGTGTGATAAAATTATGGATGGTGGCAAATAGTTTAGATCTGGTAGGTTGAGATGGGATTTAGAAAGTAAGGGAAGCCATTATGTCTACAAACTTGTTGGTAGATCATGGAACTGATTGGATAAGGTAATGCTTAAATGATGATAAGAGTATATATATGATTTATGTATACTAAAATAAAACATAATTTATGAATTAATAAGATCTATTGACTTGGTTGATGACCAGTTAGGAGTCATTAAAGACACTGATTATGTTGACTCCTAGGGCTAGAGTGGTTTAAAGAACTATGACCAGGGCTTCCTACTCAACCGTGTTGTTGGTACATGCAGATTCAATTTTAAATGAAAGGGGAAGAGGTTCACCATTAAGAGGAATGATAATAACTCTATTAACCCCACTATGTTAGCATTTTAAGCCATAAAAAAACATAGTCATTTGGTAGGTAGGTACTTCTTGGGAAAGAGTTGTGATAAACTCATCTAGAAAGGTAAGATGAAGTGGTTGATTGTCTAGTACAGGAGATTTAGCCAATTAATTGGTGATAACTTTCACTTTAATGTAATTTTGTTGAAGTAACTCAAGATCAAGCTCAGCTAGGAGCATAATCCACTTAGCCATACACTAGTTTTGGTATGGTTTAGAGTGCATGTACTTGAGTGGGTCAGTGTTAGTGATGACATATGTTTTATGATTAAGAAGGTAGTGATAGAGTTTGGAGTCCACAAAGACTAAGGAAAGGTAATTTTTATTAGGATGAGTATACTAAGTCTCATATTATATAAGTGTGTGGTTAGTGTAGTGGAAAACTTACTCTTTGTTCTATTCATCATGATGAGTGAGCATTGCCCCTTAGGAATGGTCTGTGGTGGATATATAAAGGTAGAAGGATTGGTCTTCTCTAGGAGGGATGAGGATATGTAGAGAAATAATGTATTCTTTGAGTGAATCAAAATATTGCTGATAGTCTTTGGTCCACTTAAAAGAGGTGTCTTTCTTTAGGAGATGGTGAAAGGGTTGACATCTATTTGATAATTGGCAGATGAAGTGATAAATATATTGGAGTTTACCTTATAGGATACAGAGTTGCTTAAGGTTAGTAAGAGGAGGCATCCTCAAGATTGCTCTAACTTTGGTGGGGTCTATTTCAATTAATTGAAGAGAGATGATAAAACTAAGAAGCTTTATCGATAAGACCCCAAAAACACATTTTTTCTAGTTAAGCCTGACATGATAATGGATTAGTCCATCGAAGATGATCATGAGAATGGCTAGGTGATCTTTATGATGTTTTGATTTCCCAAGGAGATCATCCACATAGTCCTCTACAATTTTATAGATGAGATCATGAAAATGTAGGTCATGGCATGCTGATATGTTGCTCTAGCATTCTTCAGACCAAAAGGCATGACCCTATAATAGAAGGTTTCCTATGGTGTAATAAAAGAAGTTTTATGTTGATATTTAGGGGTAATTAAGATCTGATTATATCTCAAGAAACTATCTATGAGAGATAAAATTTCATGGTCAGTTATAAGATCAATAAGTTGGTCGATGTTTGGCAAAGTAAAGTCATCCTTTGAGTAAGTGAGGTTGAGGTCATGAAAGTTGATGTAGAGGTGAAGTCTTCCTATGGTCTTGGTGATGGAAACAATGTTAAAAATCCATTATAGATAGTCAATGGGATGAATGAAGTTGATAGATAAGAGATACTAAATTTATTCTTTGATAAGAAGGGATGTACAAGGATGCATCCTACAAAGCTTCTATTGAATTGGCTTAACCTCAAGATGGGTGATAATGTTGTGGAGGATAATAGAAGGGTCAATTTTAGGCATAACCTAATAGGACCAAGCAAACTCTATGCTATGATAATTGAGGAAAGAAGGGTAATCTTATTTCTCCAAAGAATTTAAGGATTGGTAAATTTTGATGATATAAGGGTTATCTTGAGTACCTAAGTTGACATCGATAGTGGAATAATTTAGCATGGTTTGGTTCTCAAGAGGAAGGGATTCATGAATAAGATAATATCATGCATTGAGGTAGGTAAAAATACAATCATTGTCTTGATGTTGGATGGTGTTGATGGTAGGAGAATCTATCCATCATTTTAAGATGGATGAGAGGAAGGGTTTTCATTTAGCCATCATTGTGATAGGTCAAGGGGCCAAAACTAATGGTATTGATAAAAAAAAGTTAAAAGGGATGATATCAAAGTCTTTAGACTTCAAGGAAGGTTGGGTTGGTGATGATGGAACATCCTCATCAATGGTGGTGATAAGTTTTAGTGAGGTGGGTTCTTTAGGTGGTACAAACCCAAGGTTGAATAACTCATGAGGTTTTTAGGTTTTGATTATGGGTTGCTTGTGAGGTCCCTATTCATAGAGGCTGAGACCAAACCCCTTCCAAGCACACCTATGAAGGTAAGCTTTGGAAAAGGCTATTTTTTTGAGATAGGAGAAGTCAAAAGTGAATGGTCAGATGGATGAGGTTGTAGTGGGAGCAAGAAGTGGTTGATCAAGTCCCCCATAAATGAAATTTGTTTGATTATTGGGGAACCCAAAAGGGATGATGGTTCTAATGTTAAGATCATAGGAAGGGTCATGTTTGAGGTTCCCATATTCTTATAGAGTAGGGAAAGCATCCAAGGCTAAAATATAATATTCACCAAGTGAAAAATGTTGGAACATGGGTTCCAAGGGGTCCTCTATAGGAATTTGGGAAGAAGGGATGGACAAGCTAGTTGAAGCTTCATCACGGGTATGGGTAGGAGTGTTGTTGGTTTTTGTTGGTGGTGAGGTAGTGTTGTTAGTAGTTGATGGTGAGGTAGATGAGGGAGGAATAAGAACATTGTTAGGCTGATATGTCATATTTTTAGAGGCAAAATGACTAGGGTTAGATTTGACAGTAATAACTTGACCTTTATGCTCAAATTTGACACATTGATTTAAGGTAAAAGGGACACAAATCATGGCATGGATCCAAAGGCATATGAGTAACACGTTGTATTAGAAATCACCATATATAATGTAAAATAGTTCAAGAATGGTATGAGGTGCCAAGTGGATATGGAGGATAATTGTCCCCAAGGTAGTAGTCATGGTATCATTGAAGGAACAAAGGATTGTTATACTTTTTGACATGAAGCTCTTAGGTAGCTGAAGTTGGTCATAAACATGGGAGGAGATAATGTTGAAGCTAGATCCTCTATATATAATTACTCTTTTGATGTGGGTTTGATTGATGTACATAGTGATGAAGAGGGGAGGATCAAGATCCTAATTACGAACATGAGGTATTTTAAAAATCTTGAAATGTGACAAAGGAAAAAGTTCGAGGTCTCCGAAAAAGGGTACAAGAGGTTGAGGGTCATCTAGTTAAACCTATATAGATTGAAAAGCCTCTATCAATGCTTGATGATGGTGGGGCAAGGTGTTGATTAGTTCATAAAGGCTCATTTTCATTGGTGTCTAGTGAATTTGTTTCAACATGATACATTGGATGGAGTTAAAAGGTTTAGAGGGAAAGTCTCCCAAAATGGATACTTTGGGTTTTGGTGGTGGTATAGGTGAAGATGTATGTGTTTGGGTTTGGTTATAAGGTTGAGGGGTTGAAATGTACATCCAAGGAATGGATACTTTGGATTTTACCTTATCCTTCTATTGGGCCCAAAATCAGGTAACCATATGAATAGTGTGGATGGGGGGATTTAATAGGTTTGATGGTTGCTTTGGTTCCTCCTCCTCACTCTTGGGTAAGAGTGGGGGATCAAGTAAATTTTGGATAGGTTGATTTGATGGCTAGATTGGTAATGGGGATAAGATGGGCTCATCTAATAATAGATCATACTCATCATATAGGCTATGAACAAGTGCTTGGAGAGCTTTACATTTCTCCATGTCATGTCTTAGTGCCATATGGTATGCATAGATCAAGTCATCATTAAACTATGAGGGTTTGGTATTAGAAGGGCAGAATGGTTTAATAGGTGGTAAGCTAATGGAATAAGTTTGAAACAACCTTTATAGGATGGTTGAATAAGATTAATTCAAAGGTGTTGGAGGTGATGGGTTTATATTTTTAGGGATGGGAGCCTTTTTAGAAGAAGTTTTCACCCTAGAAGTTGTAGGTGATGGAATGGTTTTGGTTGGTGGTTAGGATTGCTTAGTTATGGTTAGCTTTAGGGTAAATGATTTGAGAGTGGAATATTTGGATGATGAGGGGTTGGATATAAGTGATAAAGTAGAGGTGGATAGATTAGTTAATAATGATGGGGAACTAGAAGGTTTGATGGGTGTAGGCACAGGTAAAGAAAAGGGCTATGGTTTACTAGAGGAAGAATAAGTAGTTGGGATGGTATAAGAATGGGTCGTAAGATAGAAGGCATGTGGGAAGGAGGTGGTATGGGTCTAGTTTGAGGTATAGGTTTAGGTAACTCTACCTTATTAATTGGTTTAGTTGGGGGTTTCTTTTTTGAACTAGATGGGGTTAAGTCCAACTCTAAATAAGGGTGAGTATGGCTAGGTGTAGGAAGAATTACTAGATTCTTGATAAGTTCAGTAAGAGAAGCATAAGGTGATTTAGCAATATTAAATGGAGGTGGTGGGATGGTTCACTTATGGTTGTGGAAGAAGAGGTATTTTATGGAGAGATAATAATATGATTAAGGATGGATTCAAGTGAGGTTGAGGATTTAGAATTATTTTGGTAAGGGAGCCCAAGATGATGCCAAAATGTGGCTCTATAAAAGTTGGGTTGAGAACTAAACTCTAGATTTTAGACTAGTCTAGAAAAGGGCTTGTAGATGGGTTTGGTTCCTTGGTCATTGGTTTCAAAAATTAATCCATTAGGTGGAGAAGAAAGAATGGTTCCTCCATCCTTGTTTTTGATGGAATGTTCCAAAATTGGTGGTTGGGTGGATGAGGTAACCTTATCTTGTGGGATGGTTTCCAAAGAGGGAATGGATGGTTTTATAATGGGGGACGTAGGTATGGTTTCCTTTATTGAAGGAATGGATATGGTTGCTTCCTTTATTTGGGTGTTTAAAGGAATAGAGGGAAATTTTACCACTTTAATGGGTTGATTGGAGGAAGGAGAAATGGTTAAAACAAAGGTTATCTCCTTTAGTGTTTCCATCAAAAGAGAGGTAGATAAAGCTAAGGTCTCATCAAATGGAGAGAAAGGGGTGATTGATTTATTTGTTTGGGTATCTAAAGGAATAGAAGGTGAGTCCACTAATTATGTGAGTGAAATGGAGGAAGAAGTAGTTGTGGTAGTGGTCTCCTCAAAAGTGGGTTCACTAATAATAACATTGATCGTATGTGCCTCATGAGAGTGAGATGATTCTGGTTTGTTGTCATGGTGATGTGTAGAAGGAGCATGATTGGTAAAAGGTTTACAAAATATTTTGAGGGACTGATTAGGAGGTGCATTAGGATTATCAAATACAAGTTCTCCACTATCAATTAAACTTTGAACTAGACTTTTGAAGGTATTACACCTACTAACATCATGTCCTATAACTTAGTGAAAGGCACAATGGTCATTCTTGTTATACTAACCAAGTATGGGGAAAGAAGCATTGAATTGTTGGGGTGGTTTGATAGGTAGAAGTTGGATGAGGTTAGATTTTAGAAATTTGTCCAAAATTGAAGCATAAGACTTCCCTATGGGGTTATATTATTTTGTAGGAGCTCAATTTTGGTTTTGGTTTTGTTGGTAGGAATGATTTGAGGAATTGGTTTGATGGGGTTGGTTGACAGTTGGTAGTGGAGAATTTTCTAGGATAAATAAGTTTGAAAATAATTTTGTCTTGGTATTGGAATGGTTGTATTGGTTAGTGGTTTTGGTGGAGGGAGGGTCATTGGATTTAAAGATAGAATTCTTTTTTTGTAGTTTCAATTTCCCTTTGTCAATGGCTTAGTTTTCAAGTTTACGTGCCATGGTGAATACCTCATCAATTTTTTTGAAAGTTTGAACTTGAAGAGTGGGGGTAATATGTTTGATACAAACCTGAGAGAAGAGTTTAATAAAATTAGGTTGGGGTAAGGAGTAATAAATTTGGTTGATGATACCTTTCCATCTGGATATAAAATCAACAATTGATTCATCATAAAATTGCCTAATAGAATAGAGGTCATTAATAGAAACCTTTTTAGATATATTTACTGATAAGTGCTCTAAAAATATTTTTAGTTGGGAGAATGAAAATATGGAGTGCTTGGTGAGAGCACTATACCAATCAAGGTCTGGTCCTGATAAAGAAATGGGGAAGGTACAAAGGAGGAGAGCATCATCATATGTAATCATATAACAAGAATGATGAAATGATCTTAAATGTTGGTGGGGGTCCTCCTTGCCTTAAAATTTGGAAAACTTGGGTAATTCCTATTGAGGAGGATAAGAATGGATAGGAATGGATGGATGGGTTCATTATAGATTTTATCATAGGATAAGAGGTTATGAGACCCAAAGATAGATGACTCCAAGTTGGTCATTTTATCCATTAACATATTGACCAAATCGATTTGAGGTTGGGAAGCTATATAATTAGGTGGTAATATTTGTTGAGGTTAGGTGGAAAAAATTTATGGATAAGTGGAAGAGGGTGTTAAAGAAGCCACATATTGGTAAGTGGTCATATGAGGTTGGGATGGTGCTGCATAAGGGTTGATTAGCACAAAAAATTGGGTGGAAGGTGCTATGTATCCTTGTGGGTTAGAAACATATTGGTAAGATGTCTTGGTTACTTATTGGGGGGTTGATATGGGTTGGTTTAGAGGTATGTTTGGGTTGGTAGATGGTGGTATGGATGTAGATTGGGTTAGAGGTATGAAAGTGCTAGTTGCTTGTTGGTGGGTGGTAACTCTAGTGCTAATAGGTGAAAATATTTGAGGTATGGAAAGTACGAAAATATAAAGTGGGGTAAAAATTGGTGGGTTGGTTGAACTAAGGGTAATGGTAGAAATAGGGGTAGAAGACACCCCCATATTAGGAGTATAAGTAACAAGAGGTAATGTTGATCTAATGTTAGAGGTATTGGTTGGGATAATAGGTGTTTGGTTACTAGTTGGGATGTTGTATGGAGTTTAGGGAGTGAGAGTAGGTGGGATATTAGAAGAAGAAAAGTCTTGGGTGAACATGGGTTAGGTTGAGGTGGCACCCACTAAAAGATGCAAAGGCATACCATAGGGAAGATCCATAGGAAGAATTGAAGCAAAAGGGGTATAATTAGATAGGGTGTTTAGGTGGTGCTAAAGAGCCATGGGGTTGTTATTGAGGAAGGAATAAAAATATAGATCACCCTCAAAAATAATTACAGGCCTAGTGGGAGGGGGAGAAAAATGATGGGAACCCTCAACATCAGAAGTATACTCCATAGAAGAAGAAGAGGAAGATGGTTATTGGTTGGTTTGATTCCTCAACTGTTGTCTAGTAAAGACCATGAGAGGAATAGACAATAAATAACAAAGCTCACAACTCAAACACAAAGAAAACTAAAGGAAAATATCTCAAGGAAAGAAAACATACTATAAAGTGAGTTTAACAACCTAGGGTTCTTTTTAAATAACTTTTGGCTTATGCCTTATAAACTGTGAAGAAGAATTTTGGTTTATAAATCAAGTACTAAAGAGGAAATCTAAGGTGGGTTTTAGGTTGTGTTTAGGTGCTCAAGAGAGGAAATCTATATTAATATTCAATACATGGCTTGATATTAGGGCCTACCCCCTCAATTCACACACCACAATGATAAGGGTATCGAGTGCTTAGCCAATATATACTAAATTTTAGAGTTTATACTCAACTAGAGATCTGAGTTGGTTCCCCCTAGGTAATGACCTCCAAGTAAGATTATCAAGAAAGGGTAAGGTTTACTACTAGGTGATGCAATCCTAGTCAAGCTCTATCTCAAGTTTGTTTTGATGTGTTGATTGGTTATGTGGTTTGGCAAAAGTTTGTGATAACAAGAGTGAAAGATATGAGTAATTACTTTGATTTTAAGTTACTAGATGAACTAAATCAAGTAAGCAATCAATGTATGCAAAATATTTATTTTAGGCCCAAAATAAATTTTAGATTTCTTTAGATGAGCATAAAATAAAGGAAAAATGATGCTAGGTCACACCAGGTGTGCCAAAATGTTTCTCTTAGTTTTCACTCATTTCTTAATTTGGAGGTAAGTAAGAAACTAGTAAAAGGGGTATGTAAAAGAATACCTAGTAAAAGGGCACACATGATCTAGATGATGATGGGAACTCCTCTTCAGCTTGGAAGGAATAACTTACATATAAGAAAGATACTAGAAAAGGGGTTTTAGCAAGATAGTTGAGTGGACTGCCTAGCATGAGCTAGATCCAAGAAGCATATGCTTTCTAGGAGGTTGTCAATCCACTATTTATAACAATTAAGTTGATTTAGATGAAAAGAAAGAATACTTGAATTCAATAAGGTGAAATTAAATGTATGTAAGAAGAAGAAAGTAAAATGCTTATTAAAAGAAAATGACTAAATGTAGTAAAAGATGATCAATACTCATGCTAAGATACTTAGAGTTAGGTCTAAAAAATTAAGGAAGGCTCTATGAATAGGTAAGAACATAGAAAATAGGGTTTAATTGAGGTAAAAGAACTAAAAATAACTTGATATTATTTTGACATAGTGACCTTCGATGGTTGGGTGAACCATCATCAATTGGCCTAACCATCGATAGTTGGGTAATTATTGATGGTTGAGATGACCATCAATAGTTGGGCTAACCATTGGTAGTTACCTATGTGTTTTTAGAAATGATCAAAAAAGGAATTGCATATTGGATAAATGGTTAGGTAGGGATTTGAATATGGGTCTAGTTAGAGGTGGGAAGCTAAGAGATAAGTCTGATCAAGTCAAGAAGGTTAGAAATGAAATGAAAACAAAGAAAAAACTACAAAGTTACCTGTAACTTATTAGGGTGCTGATGGTGGAAGTCTAGAAAAATTAGCCGAAGTGATAGTACTTGGGCCTTGAGAGAAAATTAGATAGAGGTTTGGATCTTCATTTCTACTACTTGATTGTTGAAGGAAGGCTGGATACCTATGTGAAATAAGATTTGATAGCTTGGATGTGGATTTATGGATTTATGAATCTTTTTCACTTCCTATTTCTCTCCTTTTATAGGATGAAGTTACTAATTATGTAGGAGGAAGTTGTTAATCAAGATAGAAGATAAAGTTGATTATTAAAATGCTTTAAAGCTTATTAGAACTACATAAGGGAAGTTGCTAAATTATGCCATGCTTATCTTATACATATCTAGAATTGGCTTTAAAGTAGGTTTGATGACTTGACCATCGATAATCAGGATAACAATCTATGATTAATTTGATCATCAACGATTGAGTTTCTAAGGAAAAATGGGTGAAAACAAGTTAAAATAAATTAAATTAAAAGTTTAATCTAGTAAATTAATAAATGGGGTAAATCAACTAGGTGGTCAACTAGCTTCAGGGTCAAGTAGGGATTCAAGGCATTTTGACATCTAAAACTATGTAGTTTTTGAGTGTCTATAATTGATATATGCTCAAATTAAGAGTGCATATATATCTAAATCATCATCCATAATTTCACTATCATCAAATGTGATAATATGTCATGGTGTTTATTTACTTTTAGCTATACCAAAAATACTATCAAGTGGATGTCCTTCTGTATAATGAGGATGAACATTATATGCATAATGTGCTTCAAAATTATCCTTGTTATTTGCTTCATGTTTTAGAAAATGATAATTGTACACTTTTAGCTTTGTATTTTCATTGATTATGAATTACATTCTTAGGTAGGTGTGACAATATTAATAATGTTCTCATCAATAATATATTGAATATTGTGCCTAATATTGAAGCATACATTTTTAGAGTGCTTGATACATCTATGGTATTCAAAATATGCATTATCATAATTTTTTTTAGACTATGGTATAGACATATCTACCTCCATTGGTGGAAGAAGAGTGATTACATTACATTCTAGTAACTTTTGTAATAATACATGAGGAGGTGAGTGTAACTTGGAATATTGCCTCATTGATGGAGCTTGTAGTTGAAGATTTTGTGTTGTTTGTGATATGAAATTAACCATAAACTTAGTATAATTATTTATTTCATTTGGTTTACTCTTCTAATTTGTCTTGATTTGAAATTTAAAAATGTAAGTAGAATAAGCTTTTGATTTTTACTTGAGCCTATTCAAAGCAAGCAACTTGACCTCACGTTCTTTGATTGCATGGCATAGTTCATCAAAATCTTTGAACTTATCAAACATAATTGAATATTGAAGTGGATATTTTATAATTTGAGTAAAGATATCTTGTATCTCATTTTCAACCATTTGAGTTGTCATTTTTTTATCAAATTCTTGTACCTTAACACATATCCACTAATTATTTTATTAGACCCTTGTTTGAGATTTGAAATTTGAGTATATGATAATTTTTCACCAATGTTGATAGAAAAGCGTGTGATGAAACAATTTTATAAATAGTTGAAATCCCTTATTGATTGAAGAGGAATATCATAAAACCATTAGAGAGCATATTATTTTAGACTTCTCAGAAAGAGCTTAATCAACAATTTATCATTATCTAAATAATCTAAACAAGCTACAAGGAAGGCATGTAAATGTTGTTCAGGATCATATTTATCTTCATAAAGAGGGAACTTAAAAGCCACAAAGACAATTGGTCATGGATCATATGCAATTTTTGGTGATAAAGGGTTATGTAATAAATGACATGAGTCTATAGATGGGATAACAAGAGAGATAGTTTGTTCAATATTAACTAGTTTGGATTATAATGCAAGGGTGGTATGCTCAAGAGTAGTATTTATGTAAGTAATTAGATGAGTGTAAGTAACATGATTATGAATGGGCATAGATAATATGTAAACCAAGAGATGTTCCCAAATCAGGGGAGGATTGTATGAAAGTAAAAATAGGTGTAGAGATAGGAATGGATGTAATAGTAGAAGTGAAAAAAATTTGCATTGGGGAATTTGACAACCCAAAAAGATAACTGTTGTGGTATAGAAGTGTCTAATTTGTCTTAATGCTTTAATTTTAATGATATAATTATACTAATGAATCTATTAAACTCATGGGGGTTCTCTTTGGACACCTTGAGTAAATTTAGATAACTCTTGCACTTGATCTGGATATACTAAATTAAAATCATTTAGATTAATATGATTTTCATTTTCATTATGTATATCATAATCCTCTTCATTAATTTATTTATTAGTTTCAATGTGAACTTAATTTATAGGATACCAAGGAATTTGAATAGTAGTATTATTGGTTTGAGAAAAAACATAATTATTTTCCATTATAGAAGAGACTAAAGGAAGTTGCATATATGAAATAAAATACCACTTAATATAGCACTATACCTTAGATGGGTATAATATAATAGGAATCAAATAATGTTAATGATTAAGAATATAATGCAAGAAAAAAATTTAAGGTAGAAATGTGATCTAGGCAAGGGTTTGAATGATTTGTAGGATCTTAAATATATTTGATCCTACATTGATTATTTTTGAACTAATACAAAGGAATAAATATGCCTATAGCCCAAGAACCCCATTTATTAGGGTATAATGAGAGTAACTCACCTTAATAATATGCTTCTCTCAAGTTCACCATAAATAAGATAGATAAAAGAGGATTCTTATTGTATAAACATGGGATTCTAGCTATTTTTAGTACACTAAGAGGCACGTGGGAACCAAAGTCCATGTTTAGTGTTATACAATGGACATGAGTATTGGGTTAAACCCATCATGCCATGATATCTGTCAATAGAACATTAAATATTCATTCACAATAATAACTAAATAGTTTAAAAATTACTATAAATTTTTTATAAAATAATAAAAAGTAATAAAAAATAAACAAAAATAAAATTTGAAATATTTTTTGGCATAAAGATCAAAATTTCAACCCAAGGTTGAAAGAAAGAACTTCAGTGTCAGATTTATCCAAGGTTAAAGACAAAATTATTCAATGTCAGATTTAATTGAAAGTCAAGGAAGTTAAATAATTATGTGTTGGATTTTATCTAAGTTTGAAGGCTATTTTATTTTAGTTTTACAAATTCACACAAATTTACTGAAATCTTAGGACAAAAATCAAACACAAAGAAAGAAAACAATGTTTTAAAAATAGTGGGTTCACCAAATTTTATAAATTATTTTAATTAGATAAATATAATTAAGTGATTTAAAATATTTAAATTATAATGATATAATTTATATAATTAATAATGAAATAGATTATGCTACTGTATAATACATAATTTACAAAAAGTAGAAACTTGTTAAAAATAGTAAAAGAGCCTAAGAATGTGAAAACCTCCCTAAAATAGATTGTATGATAACTGTGAAAGCTAAAAAAGACTAGAAATACATAAAAAAATTGTGTATGGAAAAAAAATTACAACTTGAATTAGGGAAATGCTGTTGGAGGTGGACAACGGTGTAGTGTGGCCATGTTTGTTGACTATGACTATGTCTTGTTAAATGTGAACTTAATTTCTTGATCTGGGTCTATGTGATTTTTTTATAGGTTTAATATTTATGTATAGGATTTAAATAAATGTAATGAATATATGTAAATAAAAACCATACTATTTTACATGCACTATATAATAATTATATAACAAAGATATAGAAAAATGGGTTAATAGGGATAGTCGAGTTGGCCTCAAAAAACTCTTATAACTAAAAATTGCCTACATAGCCCAAATGGGACTTAGATCAATGTAGTTCTCTTTCCTATGATTATTGTGTGATATATTATTATGTATCTATAATTACAAAAGAAATAATATTTTATTAAATTCTTGACAAATGCATGCCTTTGACCTGTAATAAATAATTTTCAAACTTGCTATGTGATTGTTAGAGTGCATCAAAATTAAATGTGGAAGAAATAGTGTTATTTTTATTAGTGTATAGTTATTTTTAAATCAAATTTATATGATATTTTAAATTTAATTCATTGATATGTTTTATATGGGATTATTTATAATATTTCACTAATCAACCTTTCAAAAAGCACATGAGAGTTATTATGACGTAGGTACATTTGTATAAAAGTATATTTTTAATTTTAGTTAATTTTGGTTTTTATTAGTCATAAAAGGTAATTTTTGGGTTCAATAATAATAATAATAATTTTACAAGTTTTATTTGTCATTTCTAAGTCATTTGGTGGTGTTTCTAGGTTTTCTAGGTTTCCTGCCAAAATGAGAAAGTAAAAAATTTGAATTTATTTATAAGAGTTTGGAAGATATTAGCATGTTGTAAGGGTATTGATCCTATGGTAAGGGGTATTTAGGGTATAAATATATATTTTATTTTTTTAAAACCTTATAATCACTTTAAACATGTCTTTAGCTTAATCAATGTATGTGCAACATAGGTAGATGACTAAACTAGGCATGTTTGGTTGAGTCTTGGGATAGCTGAGAGATATTTGCCATATGAAACAAGAAGAAACCAAGTTTAGGAATAATTAAATACTTTATAAATTTAAAAAAATAATATTAATATACAATAAAATTAACATAGAAAAGATAATGTCTGAATTTGTAGGTTTTTGAGAAAGTTGGGGAATAGTTTGTAGGATTATGTGTAATAGTTTTAGAGATATATGAATAAAGAGAACTCTTTCTTATTATTTTATATAAATTATTATAATTTTAAAATTTATGTTAATCTATTTTTTTTTTAAAAATTATATTTAATTTTTTTGTAAAATAATTATTCATGTTGCAGGATTTATAAGAGAATACATGTTTGTTATAGTTAAGAAAGTATAAGTACAACCAGGGAAACATTATTTTATTTAATTTTTAGATTTTTTAAAAGTATAAAATTGTATTAAAGGGTATATAATGGTGGGTTATACCACATAAATTTTATATATCTTACAAAAAATCTCTAAATCTAAAATTATTCATTTTTGCGTGTTCTCGGCCTATGTATAGGCCTAATAGGGTTTTGAGCACTAAAATCTTTATAACTTGAAAATGAACCCTTGAATACTATAAAATTTTGATTTTAGATGCATGGAAATGTGTATGATATTTTTAATCTAGTTTAAAGTGTTTTTGATGTATATAGAAAAATATATAGTCAAAATACAGTCAATAGCCTGTAGGTGAGGGCTTTAAAAGGGTTTAAGAAGACTAAAAAATACATAACTCTCATTTTCATGATTAAAAAAAGATGATTTTTTAAAAATAATTTTGAATATTATTTTATTACTTTTAATTATTTAAATTTTTTGAGGTACTTGTTGAGGAAGTTATTGGTAAAATTCAGACTTGTAACCCTATTAAGAAAGCTAAAACCATGTTTTAACAGTACAAAGACCTCAATATCTCATAATATAATCATGAAAATTACCTTAAAATTTTTAAATAGTTTGGTTAAAATATTTACCTCTTTAAAGAGAGTTATATAAATTTTACGATCTGTAAACCTAGTTTTTATATCTAGAAAACCTTGTTTTGCATATCTTGCTTTTATAATCTAGGATAAAGGTATAAATAGTTATGATGATTTAATATAACATGTGAATTAATATTTTAATACCTTTTTATTATTACCAAATTTATATTATTCCATTATAATGTAAAAAATAATAAACATACCTCGAAGAGAAGGTTTCAAGTTTGTAAATCAAGTCAATTTATTAAAAGAGAAGGGGATCTTAATGAACACCTTAAATTAGATGGTATCAAAGTATGTCATAGGTTGATTAAATTTATTTAATTTATAAATAAAAATATAGGATTTTGAATATAGTGAGGATAAGTTATGGAATAAAAGTTTGTAGAGAAAATTGTAAGGATGACACTCAAATAAAGAGGTATGCAGGTCAGAAAGGACAACCAATAGAAGCATCATTGATGAGAATTTTTTAGGTATGTTTGAAATAAATTGAAATTTATCAAGAGGATTTGTAATATATTATATAAGAGATAGTGAAGAATCATCAAATAATACTTTGTTCAGGACCACTTGTAAATCAAAAAGTAAGTGTTGTAAAGCTATTATTGATGATAGTAGCACTAATAATATAGTTTTTTCTTACATAGTTGAGAAGCTAGAACTATAAATCTTGGTACATACCATGAAATAAAAAGTGACTTAGGTTAAAATAGGACATCAAGTATCAATCAAGGAATAATGTAAGATTGCAATAAAATTTGGTAGTTACAAAGATGAAGTCATTTTTGATATCATGTCTATAGATATTTGTCATGTTTTACTTGGAAAACTTTAGAATTTTGACAGGAAAGATATGTATGATGAAAATAATAATAACTATGCATTGAAAAATAATTAAAATAAACACATATTAATTTATTTGAAGAATGATAGTGCAGAAGATGGAAATAATACTAAGATGTTATTAATGAGTGAAAAGAAGTTCTTGTAGTAGGACACAAAAGAAAAAGGTAGATAATTTGTTTACTTTTAAGTCATAAGAGGAAAAAATACCATGTAAAAAAATCAATAATGTGAATTAATAATGATAGGTGAATGAAGAGAATAAAGTTATCTTGGAGGAAAAAAATAAATAAGGTTCTCAAGTGAAGAAAATAAAATTGAATATGAAGACAACAAGAAGAGATAAAATGATAATGATCAGCTCATAAAGGAAGAATTCCTCATGAAAGAGGATGTGGATATGACATGATTAAAGGAATAAAATAGATATGAAAAGAAATAAATGAAATAATATGGACACCTATAAAGTAATCACCAAGAAATCAACCAAGAAGAAGTGCAGAAAAGTGAAGAGATTAAACAAGATTAGTTGCATGTTTTCATGATGGAAACATATGATATAGAGGTGGTTATGTAATAAAGTGAACACAAAGAGATTTTTATTGAGGATAAATCATGAAATATGATTGAAAATATAAATATATATGATGTGAGGACATCATGTAAATATAAGGTTGAGTTTGTAGCTGAATCATGTTTGATAAATTAAAACCATGTACATGTTTACATAAAGGAGTTAAAGAAAACACTAGAAGTACAAGTACATATACATGATGAATAAGAGGTATACGAGTATAATAATAATAATAATAATAATAATAATAATAATAATAATAATAATAATAATAATAATAATAATAATAATAATAATAATAAAATTATATTGACATGCATATATTTTATAATATATATTTTATTATCCATCATTTGAATGGAAAGCAGGAAAAATATTCTAAAAGTGGAGAAGGGTTAGAGATGCCTCAAAGGCTCGAGGTAATGATTAATTCTCTTAACATAGTTGTTTAATGTGAAGGTATAACAATGTATAATATATATAATAATAATCACATATATTAATAAATTTAACATGTACATATATATGAGAATCAAAGTGAAAAAAACATTCTTTTGTAATAGTTAGAGTAGAATCTCATGAGCAGAATCTCATGACACTTTTAAAGTCAAGGGGTATGATGTATGTACATATATATAGAAGCATATATATATTTTTAATTTTAGTAAATTTTGGTTGTGATTAGTATTAAATTTTAATGTTTACTCAATATTAATCCTTTTAAAAGTTTCATTTATGATTCCTAGGTCATTAAGTGGTGTTTCTAGGTTTCCCACCAAGACTAGAAATTAAAAAAAAATGAATTTATTTTTGAGAATTTGAAAGCTATTAGAATGATGTAAGGGTATTGGTCCTATATTGAGAGAAATTTAGGGTCTAAATATATTATGTAATTTTTTAAAAATCTTATACTTACTTTAAACATGTCTTTAGCTCAATCATGGTATGTGCAACGTAGGTATATGATTAAACTAGGCATGTTTGGATGAGTCTTAAGGTAGTTGAGAGATATTTGATTTATAAAAAAAGAAGAAACAAAGTTTAGGCATAAATAAAAAATTGATAAAGTTATAACCATAAAATGAGGATACATGAAAGTAATAAAAAAATATAAAGTCTAAAATTATAGGTTTTTGGGAAGGTTAGGGAATAGTCTGTAGGATTATGTGTAATAGTCTTGGAGATATATGAATAAAGAGAAATTTTTATTATGATTTTAGATACATTATCATAATTTTTAACATGTAAATGAATTATTTTTTAAAAAAAAATTATATTTAATTTATTTGGAACAAAATTATTCATGTTGTAGGCTTGATAAGAGAATACCAATTTGTTACAGTCAAGAAGAGTGTAGGTACAACCAATGGAACATTATTTTATTTAATTTTAAGATTTATTTAAGGTCTTAAAATATATGTAATATTAGATAATGGTGGGGTAGAACACCTCCAAGTTATATTTCTGATTTTTTTTCTAAATCTCAAATTATTTATATTTATGTGCTCTCGACCTATGTACATGTATGCTATGGTTTTGAGCACTAAAGTATTCATAACTTGAAAATAAACCATTTAAATTCTATAAAATTTTGAAGATATATAAATGGATATGTTTATGATAATTTTAAACAATTTTAAAGTGTTTTTTATGTATATAAATGAATATATTTTCAAAATATAGTTAGCAGGCTTGTAGGTGAGGGTAAAAGAAGGGTTTAGGAAGACTAAAAAGTGTGTAACTCTCATTTGAATGATTCAAATATATAATTTTTTAAAATAATGTTTAATAATATATTTATTACCTGTACAATTTTATTTCAAATTTTTAATATACTTTACGAGGAATTTATTGGTAAAACTTAGACTTATAGTCCTATTAAGAAAGTCAAAAACCCTGTTTTAATAGTACAAAAATCTCAATATCTCAAAATATAATCATAAAAATGACCTAAAAATTTGTATATATGTTTTTAAAACTATTTTTGAGGCATTAAAATTGGTTTATTTATTTTTACCTATTTAAATAGAGTTATAACAATTTTACAATCTATAGGCCTAGTTTTTATGCCTAAAAAACCTTATTTTGCATATCTTACTTCTCTAAGCTAGGATAGAAGTAAAAATGGATATGATGAGTTAATATAATATTTTAATTAATGTTTTAATACATTTTTATGATTTAAAAATTAATATTATTCAATTATAATGTAAAAAATAACAAACAAACCTAGAAGAGAAGGCCTTAAGCCTATAAATCAAGTCAGTTTATTGAAGAAGAAGAGGATCTTAAATAACCCCTTACACAAGATGTTATTATTATATTATATTTTAGGTTTCATAAAGTTTTTTAAGATATAAATAAAATAATAGGTTTGTGAAGATAGTGAGGACAATATATGGAACATAAGTTTGCAGATAAAAGTTCAAGGATGACACTTAGAGAAAGAGGTAGTGTAGGTTAGAGAGGACAACCAATAAAAGCGTCATTGATGAGAAGTTTGTAGGTATATTTGAAAGGAATTAAAATTTATCAAGTAATATGAGTTTAAATATATGATGTAAGAGACAATGAAGAAGTAACAAAGAATATTTTGTTCAAGACATCTTTTAAATCAAAAGGTAAGTGATGTAAAGTTGTTATTGATGATAGTAACACTGCTAATATAATTTATTATTACATGGTTGAGAATATATAATTAGAAATAATGGAACATAATATTCCATAAAAAGTGACTTGAATTTATATAATACATAAGGTATTGGTTAAGGAATAGTGTAAGGTTGAATTCTAAATTGATAGTTATATATATGAAGTCATTTGTGATATCATATCTATAGATATTTTTCATGTTTTATTTAGTATACCTTGGCATTTTGACATGAAATATATGCATGATAAAAATAAAAATACTTATTAATTATAAAATAATGACAATAAACACACCTAAATACCCTTGAATAATGATAGTGTAAAAGCTAAAGATAGTACTATGATGCTATTAATGAGTGAAAATAATTTTTTATAGCAGGACATAAAAGAAAAGGTAGGTAATATGTTGATTTTAATATCATAAGAGGAAAAAATATCATGTAAGAAGATAAATAATGTGAATTAATAACCATAGGTTATTTAAGATAATAAAGTTGTCTTGGAGGACAACAAGGTAGTAAGGTTCTCATGTGAAGAGCCTAAAACTGAATTTGAAGACAACAAGAAGAAATAAAATAGTAATGATCAACTCATAAAGGAGAATTCCTTATGAAAAAGGAGATGGATGTGACATGATTAAAGGAATAAATTAGATATGAAAATAAACAAATGAAATAATATGGAAACCTATAGATCAATCACTAAGAAAGTAGCCAAGAAGTGTAGAAAAGTAAAGAGAACAAACAAGATAAGTTACATGTTTCTATAATGGAAACATAGGATATATAGGTGGTTATAAAATAAAGCAAACAAAAAGAGATTTTTATTAAGGATAAATAATGAAATAGGATGGAAAAAATAAATATATATGAGGTGAGGACATAATGTAAATAGAAGATCGAGTTTGTAATTGAATTATCTTTGATAAATGAAAACCATTCTAAAATATATTCATGTTTATATTATATTTATTATTATTATACTCTTATACCTCTTCTTCATCATGTAAATGGAAAACATGAACAACATGCTAAAAGTGTAGAAGGGTTGGAGATGCCTAAAAGGAATGAGGTAATAATTTATTAACTTAACATATTTATTTCATTTACAGGTATAAAAATTGAGAATATATATAAGAATAATAAAAAATGTGGTTCAATTTAACATGTATGTCTATATGAGAATCAAAGTGAAGAATACATTCATTTGTAATAGTTAGAGCAGGATCTCATGAATAAAAGCTCATGAAACTTTTAAAGTCTGGGAGTATGATGTAGGTAGGTATATATATATATATATATATATATATATATATATATATTATTGTGAATTTTAGTTTTGATTAATATTAAAATTTTATGTTTGGTTAATAATAATTCTTTTCTAAGTTTTTTTTTATCATTTCTAGGTCATTTGGTGGTGTATCTAGGTTTCTTGCCAAAACTAGAAATTCAAAAATTTGAATTTGTTTTTAAGAATTTGAAAGATATTAGAGTGTTTTAAGGTTATTGGTACTATTTTAAGGGGTATTTATGGTATAAATCTATATTTTAAATTTTTTTAAACATTAAACTCACTTTAGACCTATCTTTAGTTCAATCAAGGTATGTGCAACATAAGTAGATGACTAAACTAGGCATGTTTGGATGAGTCTTAGGGTAGTTGAGAGATATTTACTATCTAAAATAAGAAGAAACCAAGTTTAAGAATAATTAACAACTTGATAAATTTATATCCAATAAAATTAATAAATAAAATATAAATTCTAAAGTTGTAGGTTTTTGAGAAGGTTAGGGAATAGTTTGTAGGATTCTATGTAATTTTTTTGGAGATATATGAATTAAGATAAATTTTTATTATGATTTTGGATACAATATTATAATTTTAAAAATTTAAGTTAATTTATTTTAGTTTTTAAATTATATATAATTGATTTTAAATAATATTATTTATGTTATAGGCTTGATAAGAGAATACATGTTTGTTATAGTCAAGAAGAGTGCAAATAAAGCCAAGGCAACATTGTTTTATTCACTTTTTTAATTTTTAAAGGTCTAGAATTGTATTCAATAGTATATAATGGTGGGTAATACCAAATATAGGTGATATATATTAAAAATAATCTTTAAATATCATTTTTTTTTTTTTTTTTGTGTGTTCTTGACCTACGTATAGGCATGCTAAGGTTTTGAGCACTAAAACATTCATAACTTGAGAATAACCTTCAAATATAATTAAATTTTGATGATAGATATATAGATATGTTTATGAGGTTTTTAAACTAGTTTAAAGTGTTTTTGAGGTATATATAAGTAGACATTGCCAAAATATAGTCAAAAGGCCTGTAGGTGAGGGCTTTAGAAGGGTTTAGGAAGATTAAAAGAGTGCATAACTCACATTTTAATGATTAAAATATGATGAATTTTTTTTAAAAATTTAATAGGATTTTTATGACCTATAAAAACTGATTTAAATGATTGGAGGTACCTAGTAAGGAAGTTATTGACAAAACTTAGACTTATAGTCTTATTAAGAATGTCCAAAAACCTATTTTAGTAGTACAAAAACCTCAATATATCAAAATAAATTCATGAAAATTACCTTATATATATATATATATATATGTTTTTTAAAATAGTTTTAAAACATTAAAAGTGGTTTTAGAGTGTTTAAACCTCTTTAAAGAGAGTTGCATAAATTTTACAGTCTATAGGCCTAGTTTTTGTGCCTAGAAAACCCTATTTTACATATCTTGATTTTATAAACTAGGATAAAGGTAAAAATAGATATGATGAATTGGTATAACATGTGAATTAATGTGTTAATACATTTTTATGATTCCCAAATTTTTATTAATCCATTATAGTGCAAAAAATAACAAACAAATGTATAAGAAAAGGCTTTAAGCATGCAAATAAAGTTAGTCTATTGAAGGAGAAGAGGATATTAAATAACCCCTTACATCATATTTTTAAATGTATAAATTTGAAAATATAACCATTGGAGTTCAGGGGAAAATATGGTGCTTAGTGGACAAGGCCATAATGCATCCCTATCTAACAAAGCACTATCCTATCCCAACAAGATAAATACTGCTAAAAAAGGTCTGACAAGTGTTTGTAAGTTGAATAGGAATAAACAATGTTGAAATAAGGATTTATATATTATATTTTTTATGTTTTAAAGATAGTATATAATATTTTATATATTTTAAGTTAGTTAAATGGTGAATAGAACAAGTAGGGGAAAATGTCAAGGATAACCATTGTCAAAGACTTAATGATTAAATTTATGTGTACATATTAAAATGTGAGGAAGTTGAGAGATGTTGTCTTATATGTTTTATCATAAAAATTATATAACTATGATGTGAGCCTTATCCTTTTGTTATGTTTATGATATCATAATTTTCCTCATAACTCTAAGAGTGATGGAGATGAGTTGTGTTGTGGTATTGGTTACATCTTGGTGTGGATTGTGTGATTGGGCATTGAGAAAAGTATCCAAAGTCCTCCAAATAGTTTGTTATTGGGGTTGGGAATCAACACAAGTGTCCAAATTCTTCCTAATGGATTGAAGTATTAGGGTTTGGGCATTATGACCATGTCCAAAGTTTTTCTAATAGATTATGGAAATGGGGTTTGGGCAAAGGTGATATAATAATCTCAAGTCCCCCTTTTGTGACTAAGTGAAGGATTATGGAAATGTTGATAAATTAATTTCAAAAATTCATTCTTATATGATTACATTGATTGGAAAACATTTTTGTTCATTTTATGGTTTAATAACCTCTTAATATGTTTAATGATCACTTATTTCTCACCTTGTGGGATCCATGTGATTGGAGAATTTTATGAATTTTTTACATAGTAATAATGGGACAAGGAGTAATTTAAAATTATCTTGGTTATCTAATACAAAATAAAATAAAATAAATCCTCATCTTATGCTTGAATACAACATTGACTCATTTTTAAACATGTTCTTACCATTAAGTGACAATTGATTGGAACTAAATAATTATTAATCATATGTCCTCATAACTTGGTAACCAATATTAATCAACAAAATTAAAATAATTCATTAGAGGATGAATAATACTTGGGTGGATTTGAGTTATCTTTGGGCATATATGTTTTTACATATTACCTATTGCATTCTATGATCTATTAATTGAGATATGATAACATTATATTAGAGATACTACTGAGTTTAGTCAGTAGGGTTCCTTGAGGTTGTTATAAAATCAATGAAACTATCCTTTGACATTCAATGACTTCCAATAGGAGGTATGCATATGGGAAGCATGATGTTAAGCACAATTTTCATAGTGCTAGTTTTTTGATTTTTTGTTATTTTTCTTATGTCCAGATGATGCATAATATTTATATTATTTGATTCATGAGATAACTGTTCTTATATTAAAACTGAGATAGTGTAATTTATGTATGTGATGTTGTTATAACTTTCTTACATGAGTACTATCCAACTACTACTTGTAGATGATTTTGGTTGCTCATTATGATGTTTATTGTATTATATTTCTATTAGAAATAGTAATTATTTAGTATTTGATTTGAGAACATGGATATTTGGATGTTATCAAATTGAGATTACTTCATGATGTTATTGTTATATTTTGCTTCAAGATATTATTACGTATGCATATTTATTGATTTTTTTGATATATTTACATTCAATTACCTTGGCTATCTAGGGTAGTGCATTTTTTTGAGTGAAGTGATATGCAAGTGATAAGAAGAAAAGTGAGGGAATTGGGACTAAACCAAGTATATGTGTCCCAAAATAAATATTTGAGTAGTGTCCTACATGATGATTTAAATTTAAAAACCAATCTTAGTGTTACCTCATAACTTAGTTTGGAGTGTTGGATATTATATACTTTTGGCACTATTCATACCTTAGGATTCAATTTAAATTTATATTAAATTATAAAGGTAAATAAGTAACCCATTTTAGTTGTCTCTTACTCAAAAACTTGGATCTAAAATTAGACCCATGTTTTCAAGTTGGTAAAAAGTCAAGACATTTTAAAGTGTATTTAAGCCTCTTTTCACCAAAGGGATGGAATTAGACATTTTTGGAGTGTTTAATAAGCTAGAGGACAACCCTTGTGACCAATTATGGAATGAATAAAATAAAAATTTATGAGAATGGGTAAAATTTGATTTCCCACATGGGTTTTTAAGAAGAATTATTGCATGGGAAGACTATTTGAAAAAGGGCCAAGGAATGGGAAGGGAAAAATGTCACCTTCCCATTAGATATTGAGTTTTATTTCCTTTTCTATAAGAAAAGGGAAAGCCTTCCTTAGAATTAATTTTTTTATCATTTTTCATTTTTGAGAGTGGAATTAGTGATTGAGAAGAAGGAATGAGCTTGGAGAAGGAGAAGAAGATATTGGTTCTAGAAGAAGATAACTTACACCAAATCACTTTCAAGAGATTTTATTGTATATAATTAAGTGTTAGAAAAAATATAGGTCCTTCCACTTCATTCATGAAATTTTTATTTCAATTGATTCAAAATAAACATATATTTCCTTATTGTATATATGTTTTTAAGAGGTTGTATGACCACTTAGCGTACCTTGTTTTTATTTTTGACTGCCATGGTTGAGCCTATGGACACCATGTGATTTTTATCCTCTTTTTAGGAAAGGATATGATCAATCCATACTTTTTTTAATCACCCATTTTATGATTTAAAATTTTAATGTTATGTTGCCTAAATGGGCCTAGCTTGTTTGTATGGTGTGTGACTTCAATAAGTAGGGTTTGGGAAAAGGAAATATGTTCTAAATTAATAATATATGACCCCATTCAATGGGGTTTTGAAAAAGGGAAATCATGTTATAAATCACATGGTAAGGGAGAAAGGTTTGGGTAAGGGGAGACATTCTTAAGTCGTTCTTCCACACCATAGTGTGAAGAGTGAAAATTATCATTCATAATGAGTGAATTTAGAGTGTATTGATAAGTGTTGGAAATAATTTGTGGCTACCATGTATCTATTATAAATTATATATATATGTGTGTTATTGATTTATATTTATGTTTTTTTGGTTTGGGTGTTAGTGGAAGCCCTTTTTTGTAAGGAAGTTTGATAGGTGAGCCTTCTAATTGAGATCGTCACCTTTCCTTTACCAACATCTACATTATCATACTTATTGGTGATATTGATGACTAGAGTTGGAATTAATAAGCTCATGGGTGCCTATGGAATCCAAATAATTATATAAAAAGTATGGGGAATGAGGCCCTCTTTGGTTTGGCCTTTGCAGGAGTGCATTGGGGCTTGATTGGAAGACTAGTTTTTGTAAATTATTTGTAAATATTTATGTAGTTAATTTTTGGATATTGGAAGTGATTGAAATGTATTAAATTCAATTTTTTAATTTTTTTAAAGAAAGAGAAAGTTTAATTTATTTGTCTTGCAAACATGGAGAGATTCACCTTTTATAATTTATCAAAAAGGGTAAAGATTTCCACATTGTGGACTTTAGAAATATCAATGTAAATGCTTATAAAATTTGTCATATTGATAGCTTAGTTTAGTAGTGAAAAAAAAAATCTCAATTTTGTCTCAAAATTGTCAAAAAAGTATGCTTTTCCTTGGATAAAAAAGTGATAGATACTTTATATAATTTTTTAGTTAAATTAAAACCACCAAATTATCCCAAATTTAATTTATTTGAAAAGTAGACATTGTCATTAATCTGATTCTTTTCATATAATATTTTTAGGGCTTATTGTTAAAAAAAATAAATTTTAAAGATAAAACCACTATTCTACCTTATTTTTCTTTTTAAAATGTCATAACTTCATGAAATTATTTTACATGAAAAATAAGGAAAGATTATGTCCAAAATAATTTTATAATGAAGTTTTAAATTTTATGTACTTGTTGGATTTTGTTTTAGATTTTTTCATGCTACAAGGTGGACCTAGTGAAGTTTTGAAAATTCAATATGTGTAGATGGATTTTAATTTACATTGGCCCTTTGGCCATAGGGTATGTGCCCTTAATTATAGGTTAGGGTATTACCTTAAGAGATAGTCTCCCATCTGACCCCACACAATGTGGTTTAAGGCTATACAGGGATGGTGAACATAGCCTTGATGGTCTTGGTTAAATAACCCATGTGACATGCTTAAATGGTAGGTTTGTATTGAAATTATGGTTAAAAATTGAACCATGGCTTCTATGACATAATGGATAGATTATTTATGCAACTAATGATTTAGCCACATGGATTCCCATCTTGGATAAATAAACTCAAACCACCAAGGCTAACCCAATTTGTTAATTAGTTTTTTAATTATTTTATATTAATATATATTTTTTGATTATTTCATTCAATCAGTTGGTAATTTTATAATGTTTCCATGTATTTTTTTTAAACTAGAACTATTTCTATAACCCTATATAGTTTTAATACACCCATTTAAGGTAAATAGAAGACCCCAAGGTGGGATAACCAGAAGGGGATGCACCCTTAATTTTTATCCCTCTTCCACATGAAAGTGGTTTGATGACCTAGAATGTTGTATTTTTTGAGATATGAAAAATTTATCAAAAAGAGGTCATTTTGACCTTAATGGATTTTTTAGGCTCTTGGAAGCTCTTGGATGGGTTGACCCCAAAAGGAACTCTCATTTTTTTTAATCCTCTATCACATGAAACAAAAATTAAGGCTAAAATTAAAAGTGAATAATAAACCTAGCTCAGGTGGACATTAATGGTTGTGTAGGGGTTTGAAGTTCCCAATCACCTTTTTGAAAAGTGTGAAAGCCTAAGACTTATGAGGGATATTTCAAGAAGATGGGTACCTATAAATTGAACCAAATAAATTTTTTATCTAGATATAAATGTAAAAAATGAAATATGTAAAATCTTGGATTCCCCATTAATGGTAGTCATCTAAGGTTGGGGAATGTGGAGAGGGATGACTCTAGACTAGTCAACCTCTAAACATTCTCCTCCCTTCTCAAATATAAAATTAATAATTAGAAAATGATTTTTCAACCTTTATTAAATTCCATAAGGATTCTTAGGGTTTCCTCTACTTTTCTTGATCTAATGATTGAGAAAAAAAAATCTAATGGTTAAGATGGAGTGCTCCATTCTCAAGAGCTAAGAAAGGATATTTTAGATACTTTTTAAGGTCATACAAAGAATATGAGGTATTTTTTTAAATAAATTTTAATAATAGTAATTCAAATTAAAAATATATTTAAGTTATGACTTAAGGTGAAAACTAAGCCCTGTGATTGGTTAGAATTACTCGAGGTCCATTTTCACCTTATTAAGAGTTAGGATAAATCATTTGAGATAGTGGTTATTTGAACCCACCTCATTTTATTTGAGTGTTAAATTTGGGATTTGGGGCTATGGGGCCTACTAGGTATGCATAGATAATTATAGAATTATTATAATCCTATAATATGATTAGAAAAAGTGGGGATGATATGATGGTGAAGTGACTGCACATCCATTTACACATTTCCATACACCATAAATATAGTTAGAATATTAATGATATGGTTGTGTAGAATTTTTATTAAACATTCTAAAAAAAAAGATCTATTTTTGTGTGGATTTCATCATGTGAAATTTTGGACATGACAAGCTACATTGATCCAATATATTTCATACTTATATATCCCTATATTGTATTGACCTAGCCGATAAAAATTTGAGACATTTTCTTGTTATATTTATTGTATCATCCTAGTTGACACAATTCTAAGTTATGTCCTTGCTAGTTGTATTATATAGTTCTGGCTAATGCCATCAACTTAGGGTCTATGTTTGGTTCTATCTATTACAAGAATATTTATAGGGGTTATACTTAATTCTTAAACCATATAGCACATTCATTATATTTTTTTTCACTTAAATATCTATTCTTAAGTAGTAAAAGGATTAGTTATAGGTTTTGAGTCTTATCTTAGAGGTCTAGTCTTTTTTATGGTATTTAAATATCAATAAGAGTCATGCCAAGGAGGTGTCCTAGTATTTGGAGTCCTAAAATAAGTATATCTAAGTATTATTATTTATATTTTAGGTATTTAACCTATAACATTTATTAAAAAGTTTTGTTTGCACCCAAGATGGAAGTTGAGGCATCAATGAGTCCACCCAAAGGTAAGTATCTCTATCCCCACTCTCTTTGCTTTATTTACTTTGTATATTAGATATTTATTTTCTCATTAATATTTTAAATGTGTTATTTATCCTTTTTTATGATCTTAATTATGATAAATAAAATGGTATATATAGGGTTTCTTAGGCTTACCATTATCACCTTCAGTTGCATATATTTTCTATTGGTTGACCATTGCACCACCTATTTTTTTTATTAGTTTAATACTTATAACTATCTTAGATCTAGGTTACCCTTATTAATTAGTTACTTGCATGTTTTATCCTTATTATATCCTTGATACACCCTTTTGTTATGATTTTTACAATAATTTATTTATCCTTGATACACCCTTTTGTTATGATTGTTATAACTATAGTGAGATACATTTACCATATCTTAGGCAAAATATTTATAACCCTATCCTTTTTAAATTTGAGTGTGGATTACCTTATAATAGTTATATGATTATTATAGGTACTTATCCACTCTTATAATTATATTCAAGTTATATTGCTATGAACTTATTTCTATCTCAGTATATTGAGATAAAAATGACTATTACAGATCATCCTAGCCTGTGCGTACATTTTAGTGAACCTGATGTGAATATTATCCCACATCTAGCTAGATTACCCCTTTTTATTATTAGCATCATCTTAATATTATCATATATTTTAGTGAGTACTTTATCCCAAATGTATCACACAACATGATATTTTTTTTATTTCCACAACTGTAATGGCCAACATGATATTGTTTTCCAAAATTTCCCAAATGTATTAGACAGATTGATATAATTATATGTAATCACTAACTATATCAGATAACTAAATATAATTTTTTTCCAATCGTAATGTCTTATATAGTCTACTACAAACTCATTTTTACTCTTCCTAGTTTTTATTATATCAATTAGCTTGATATTGTTTGTTTATAAGATTCCTATGTAGCCAATTACATTGACCAACTCGGTGAACTTGTGTTTTTATCTTTAAAAATACAACATATTTTTGAACAATTATAAGAAAAAATCCACTAGGATTTTTAAGTATTATATGACAACAATCTTAATTCTATAGAATTAACTAATATCAATAAATTGTCGAAGAGAAATTCCATGCCTTATCACTTTGCTATCTCTCAATATCATTCTAATAATGATTGTAATATGATTTACACTAGATCCAAATGATATAAGTCATATTAAAACCTTGATAAATATAGGTGAGGTATCTTAATGTAAGAAAATGAAGTTGAAGAGGAATGTGACATAAAATATATAGAATGAATGAAAATATTTATCCAAGATCTTCTCGATCATAAGAGTAAGGAACTTGCATTGTATATCACATAATGATGGAACCCCAAGTGGAATATAATCCTTACCCTACATGAATTTTTTATACTAGACTTGGGGAAAATCCATTTATGACTTCCCTCTTTCTTTCCTCATCCACCATTCCTCTTATAACTACTAACATGGCAGGTATTTATTTTCATGGGCCTACAAAAAGTGTTCATGTTAATACCATATTTAGTTCATATGAATAGGCCACTCAAACCTCTACTTCCAACTAAAACACTACTGATCTTAACCAAATATTTTTATAATCAATGAACCAAACGGATAACATATAAGCTACTAATAAAGCTTAAATGATGCAAATTCAAAACTATCTTATGAAAATGCAAGATAGACCTCAAAAAGTTGAGTGGGGAATGCCAAATAAAAATAACCCTCCATGACCATTAGATAATCTATTATAAACCTCATTTTATAAGCCTTACTTTATAGAAAAGTCATTAAACACCTATAAAATGAGACCTCAGTCCCATAAATAGTTGACATTGACAAATTTGGAATCACTCCTATGATATCATATAATTTATCCACTAATATATCTCTACTTTTGAATACCTTAGGTAATATTTATAAGGATTGGATTAAACCTAACACCTTTGCAACTACTAAACTACTAATTAAAACCTTTTTTAGTGATGCTATATAATGGTAAAATAAATAATGATATAACTCTATTTATATCTTGTAAGACTTGGTTAACACATTAGTCTAGGAGTTTTAATCAAAAAAATTACTTGAAAATAATTTATCTCACTTTAGCAATTATAAACAAGTGGAAAATTAGACTACCCAAGAATTTATTAAACATTGGAAAGTATTAGGAAAAAAACTAAGAAAAATATGATAAAATAAAAAATCTTCCACCTATTTATTACCACATTAAATAACAAATTAATTTTTTTTTAGGAATCTTTATCCAAAATCATTGGTGGAAGCCTTAAATCAAACTAAATGATAAGACTATCTCCTAAATGATAAGACTATCTCCTAAGATAGTTTGAGCTTTTCTAACCTAACCCTAAAACTCAAGTGTTTATTTGACATAAAAATAATCATGATATTGGTGATAATGTATCTAATATTTAATATATCAGGATAAAAATCCATGCCATTATGATAGGAATCTATAACAAAGTGACTATTTCCTAACCTTTAATATGGAGACCCTTCCAACCTCCTCCTCCCTCACAAGTCAACACTAGTGAGGTCCATTAACATATTACCCTGATGAGACTATGAGATACATTCCTAGATACTCACCTATAGTTTTTAATCCTTCCATTTCTAATAACCACTAGTATGACCCCTAATTTTTTAGGTTCCATGTTAACCCATTAAAATCTATTTCTATACCTGGTTTTGTCTCTACTATATTACTTAAAAGTTGATATAATTTATTTTTGAGACTTTAATGTCAAAAACTATAATAGATAGGTCAATATAGTTGTCTCAACCTACCTCTACTATAATGACAATTGGAAGCCCATAAAATTTAACATAAGATCATATTTAATCAAGTTTATCTCCATCTACAGATAATCCTAATTAGTTTCAAAATTGGGTCCCTCTTTTGGAGTCATGTCCAACTCACATTAGGCTTGTTGAGTGGGATTATATAAAATAGATTTCAAGAATTCCATATCAAATCCCATTTATTGAGATCACAAGGACTTCCCCTTGATATATAAATTACCTTATGTATATTTTGTTTGAAATGAAAATTTATTGACCACCACCTATGGGACAAGAAGCTACCTTACCTAGGTTTGAGGAATATATCATGTAGTAATATGAATAGATGTCCATACATGTCAATAAATAAATGGACATGGTTATCTCCCTTAGATTTCCTATTGCATTTATTATTTCATAAAAAAAATATTAATTCATGTGGATGACCTTACTTTATTTATTAGTCTCCAAGTAGGTGACATTTGAGTCAAGCAGGGCTTGATTGACAAAGGATCTATCACATCTTTGAAGTTTATTAAAACCCTAATATATTGTGAATGAAACTTGAAGTATACCCATAACATGTGCTAAGGATATGACTAAATAAAAATGCATTAATTATGATGTTTTTAGCTTCCCATCACATTGCCTCATGTTATAGTAAGGATTAAGGTCATGATATTAAATTTTAATTTATCTTATGAAATTCTAATTATCTATCCTTAGAATAATATATGATGTTTTTATGTAATAATAAATGCATCATGTTTATAAATCAATCTTAACTTGATGAAGATAGATCAAACTATATACTTCCAATTGGGGACACATTTGATAAGCAGGAACATGGCCAATATGGGGATCTGCTAGACCTGATTAGGGGATATCTTACCACAACACAATATGTTAGGAAGGGTTATAAAGCCTATATTAAAACATAATCACATAATAACCCTAATGGAGTGATGTGTTTTGATATCTCACTAAACTAATAACAAGTAAAATAAATCTAATCTAGTGCTCACCAAAGCTTGTGACACAAAGTGGGGGTTAGAAATAATAAAATTAAAAATGCATAAGAGACATATAATCATGTCAATGTATATGGAATCCTAATTTATGGAAGATAATTAAAAATGTATATCTATCTACTCTTATAAAGGAGGAACAAAGTTGGGAATACTTACCTTTCAAGATGAACCTACTGATCCTCAATCTCTCCCTTAGCTAAGGTGATTTGGAAGAGGTTGTTGTGGTATGTAAGGATGATAAGGATAAATAATCTCTAAGATACACACCATATCAATGCATCCAAAATAATTCTCCACAAGACAATATCTATATCTCCAAAGAAAGTATGGAACCCTAAGCTTGCTACTCAAGTAGAATGGTCAATAAGTAGATGCACAATAGCTCTTAATTATTCTCTTTTCTAAATTATAGAAAAATAAACTTGTATATATAGGTATATTTGATCCTAAACCCTTCCAAAAATCCTAGTTGATAGGGTTGACCTAGTCAACCTAGCACAATTTTGGATAATTATTCACTAGGTCATGAGCTAGGTTGGCCAAAGGCCAAACTAGTTCCTAAGTAAAAATCACCCAAAATTATATAGGGTCGATCCAATCAACCTAGTATAGCTGACTAACAAAAGAGTATTAAAGTAAGGAATAGGAAGATAAAATTTAGCAAATTATTAGAAAGGGTACAATAGAGAAGAACAATATTAGGGATAATGTTTTTAGGAGACAAGTGTGTAGATAACAAGTGGAAAAAGGGACAACAATCTTGCAAAACACCCCTTAAGGCATGAAATAAAAGATATTGAGATTATATGGGTTTCTAAAAGATACAAAGTGTAGGTAATTTATAAAATCATGAAAATATTATGTGTATACATATGACCCACTTGAAGGTCATCATGTGTTACTTGAGTGCAACATAGGATAGTGCTTCAGGAATAAAACATGATAACACATAATGTTAATGTTAAGTAAAGTATATTAGATATAAAATAAGATAAATGAAAAGACATAATTGAAAAACACATACCTTTGTGATGTAGATAAAGAAGTAGACTAGAAGAGAAGTGAAGGTATCCAATGTGAAGAACATTAGGTGAAACTGTAGAAGTTAGTGCAAAAAATAGACAAGAATTTAAAGTTTTAGAAGATAAGCATACATTAGTGAAAACTATTATCTACATCATCATGATTCCAAAACATTTTATAGTTCAAAAAATGAATTATTAGAAATAAAGATAGAGGTAAAATAAGGAATCTGATGAAAAATATTTGAAAGATTAAGATTTTTGAAAAGTAAGTTTAAATTTGGTCAAAGGGAAGTCATTTGGTATTTTTGACTTGTGAAGGAGAGAAAAAAATCTCTAAAATACCAAACAAGCTAGGATGGCAAGGAGATGATAGGCTAGATGAGAGGGACTCCAATGGTGGGAGCAGGTGCACTATAGGTAGGCAACTAAGAATCTCAAGCTAGTTTTTGATTTTTTATCAATTTTAAAGTGTATTTTAGAAATTTTTAATTTAATGTATTTACAGACATCAAAATGAATTCAAAAAAGATGCTAAGGGTAGGAAAAACCATTTAAGGAAATGAGTTTGAAGGGTTTGGGGCAATAACTACCAAAACGCATGCATTTGACAAAATGTAAGGGGTTAACAAGTGAAAATAACTAGGTTGACCCACTTGACCTTGTAGGTTGAAACTTGATAAAATCCATACAACCAACCTAGAAGGTATGTGTCGACATAGTGTGCTTTCTAGACTACCAACCTAGTATAAAAGTTCACTATGATAATTCAATACTAAGAGGGGAAAGATAGAAGGGTTGACTTAGTTTGTGAAGTCAACTGAGTAAAAAATAGGGAAATTTTGGTCAAACTAGTGTTTGACCAAGGGACCAAAATAGTATGAAAATGCATGCAAAAGGCCAAAAGAGTGCTAAAAATTCCTAGAATGGATGACTGAGGGATAGAAGAGCTGAGTAAGCTAAAAATAGGTCTAATTTATTTAAAATGAATAAATTTAATAAATTAGGCTTATTTTTGTTTAAAATGTGTAAATAATGTATTTTTATTATAAATGACATGGAGGATCTAATCCATCTCTTATTATTTTATGGTTGCAAGGATGATTGAGGTTTTGGCACTTAGTGGATGCATCATGGATTCTAAACTTATTAGAGTGATTATCTATTGAGGATAAAGCTATATTAATCTCATTAGACCTAGGAGGCATAGTAGACATGTGTAGGATTCCTTTAAGTTTAGACTTATAGTCATGTTCTTGGGAGCCTGAGAATAGTTGACTAACATGTTCAAGTGGGAGGTGGAGGGGGATACCATATATGTGGGTATCACCTTAGATGATGTGCATGTCATCTTAGGAATACTCATAGTAGATACACTTATGGTCACATGAGTGATACATAGTCAAGAGGAGAGGAGAGCCCTAGCCATATGGGCAACGGGCTTAGAGAGGATATTCCCTGGATTGAAGGTGAGTATGTTAGATATATATACCTCATAAATTTTGGATATCCATAAGGCTATGATAGGACTTATGATAGTATGGGTGTTATGTCACAATTTAGATGGTAAAGTACCATTGTTTGTGATAGCCTTGAGTCAAATGATATTAAAGTAGAGAGTATTATATGGCTTAGGATCTACCATCTGGGTATAACTCATGAATGACATATATAGAGTCTTGTCTAGAGGGTATAAGTTTGTAGGACTAATTATATTATTACATCATGGATATGAGATAGGTTCCCCATGTATTAGCCAGGTAGGTTACCCCATTTAGTCAATGATAGGTTACCTTAGGTTCAGAGATGGAGATAGGACCAGGTAATGTGGGCCATTCCCCATATGCATGGCCCATGGAAGAAGAAATAACTCTCATATGATGAGTCCATGACCTACCAAGCAAGATTTTATAAGATAAATGAAAGTTAAAGATCATCACCTTCACATGAATGGTGATAGGTGGGATGGTAATGGGAAGCGACACAAAACCTAAAAGAGGCATTTACCTTTGATCATATTCTTGACATGTGTTGTGTGTGAACTTGAGATTTCATTTAGAATATCCAAGGGTTTTGATTAAATCAAAAGCGTCAATATAAGTTCTAGAAATCTCATTAATCAAGGCATGCTTGACTTGTATATCACCAATTTGGACATTAATGAATAGAGGAGGATCATCCACATAAAGCATAATCTCATCGAGAATCATTAAAGTGATAGGAAATTTCAAGGAAAGATAAGTGTCCATTATTTGGTTAATATAGATGGAATCTCTTCACATTATTGTAATGTGCTCTCTTCAAATATAGATAAGGTTGCTTCATATTCTACTAGATGAGGATAGGGATGTTCATTTCAAACAAGAGTTGCATAAGATAATCTTGATGATGTAAAGAGGTCCTCATAATCTCAAGGAATAGAATTTAAGATGGGAGATTAGTGAATTACATGATGGGATCCCACTCATAATAACCCATAAGAAGGTTGGTATAAATAGGTTCATAGTGTTTAAGGAGGTCCTTAGAAGGAGGAATTGAATTGCATTGGAATTTGTGTTGATAAGAAGGATAAGGTTTAGAACAAGTTTATAAATTAGGTTAAAAATATGAAGTAGTTGGTTCAAGTTGGTTTTGAGAATAGGTATAATTAGTGTTGATAGAAGCTTGATTATCATTAGTGTTAGGTAAAAAAGATATAGGGATGGTAGAAATAGAATGAGAAGTGTTATCCAAAGGATGAATTGGAACTGGTTCATCAAAGGTTATAAGGTCATCTTACCCCAAATCATTTAAATGAGTTAGAGAAGAGTCTTCGATAACATAAAATGTGCAAGATAATGGAGGGGTGTATATAGGTTGAGGGTCAATGAAAGCAACCACCCTTTGGATATTAGTCATATTAATCACATTATATTTAGGATTTGGGTCAATAATACTTTCTAAATTATTGGTTGAAAGGGTGGTCTTATCTTTGTTAAGTTTGTGATTAGGAAGAGGGTCTTTGTAGATAACCAAATGAGCATTAGCTTGGTTCAAGGATTGAGATTTAGTGTTAGTTTCTTGATCCTTAAAATCAATATCATAGGCTTGTTGACACTTTCAAATGATTGAATCATGATCAAAATTAGGACCAAGAAGAAAATCCATAGCTAATTTATGAAGTTACCTATAGGTCTCGTGAGAATGACCCCAACTAGCATGAATGTAACACCCTTAACCATTGGTACATCTAGGGATATGTGTGGCTGACTTGTGGCTTACATACCTCTTTTATATACTTATTACATTTCTCTATGTTCTTAGATAGGTTGACCTATGGAATAACCTTAGCTAAGTAGAATATATATAGGAGGTAGTGGTTAGTATTTATGGATTATGTTAAGTATTCTATTATTAGTGAATTATTGTGGAGGTTACCCCCTCAAAGTGGCTTTGATATATTATCCATTATTCTAATCTACTGCCAATTATTGTTGTGTGATATCTCATAATTGCTTATTGTATGTGATATAAAATCATTCCATGTGAACATATAAGTAATTTCATTACAATTTGTATTAGAGCTTTGATTTGGAAAATTTTCCTATGGCATTATTTTTTGGATCTGGTGAGGTGTGGCTTTTTGGAGCTATGGGAGTGAAAAAACATAACTTACAATTTGGGAAAAACTAATTTTTTCCTTTAGTGTAGTAGTGCTCAAAATGATTTTTAAAAAAAAAATATTTTTTAAAAAAAAGTCTAGAATTTTTTCCCCCTTTACATAATTGTAGTCATTAGATTCATCTTGATGAGATGATAACAATGGTATATTCTATCGATACACTTGTTGGTGATAAAATTTTTACCCTAGTGCACAAAGGCAGTCATTAGATTCATCTTGGCAAGGTGATCGTAATGGTACCATCTCTTGGTATACTTTTTTTGGGATAAAAACCATCTTAGGGTTTGTATATGGTAGGTCCTAGTAATCAAGGAAGAAAAGTGGGGCAAGAAACTCTTAAGACTCCTTCTGTTAATGACATGGAATCTAGAACTTCAAATCTAGTGATTTCTTAGCTTCAAGTGGACATAAGGAACTTAGTGAGGCATGATTACTTTGTTACAGTCCAAGTAGATGTTTTAGGGATGCATAGAGAGATTAATGGGAATCAAAATGAATTACATCATATCACTACACAATTGGCTGCCTTTACATCTCAATTTTAGCCCAACAACCCTCCACTTCAACATTTAAATCCTCCTCTCAACACCAACAACTCCCATGCTGGTATGTAACTGATGTTGCCAAAATTGGACATGCGTAAGTTTGGTGGTAAGGATAATTTCACTTGGATTACCCAAATTGATAATTTATTTGAGCTACATCAAACCCCTAATTCTTAGAAGGTGATAGTGGTATCTCTATATCTAGAACTTAAGAAATTGATTTGGTATCACTACTTATATGATCAAAAGAAAAAGAATGGTTCTCCTATTACATGGTATATTTTGATTGAGGAGTTGTTGGCTCATTATCACAATAATTTCTCTAAGAACTATTTTAGCCAACTAGCCAAACTGCCATAATCAAGAATTGTGAAGGATTATATTCATCAGTTTTAGATTCTCTCTTTACAAGTGGAAGATATCACTAAGAAAAATTTGATTGATCTATTTTTGGGTGGCCTCAAAAGTAGCATCCAATTATAGGTTTGAATGTTTAACCCAACATATGTATTAAAAGTTATTCCTAAGGAATGTATGGTAGAAGAAAAAGAGATGGTCAAAAGGAAAACTTTCACTACTGATCATGATCACACCTTTCTAGCACCATCATTTCCATAGCCCACCAAATTAACACAATGACAAATTGAAGAGAAGTGAGCCAAAGGGTTGTGTTATGGTTGTGATAGCAAATTGAGGAAAGACCATCATTGTGCTGAAAAGAAGCTATTTTACATTGAAGGTGCTAATGATGATGAAGATGATGAAGTACATGGTGATGATGTAGAAGGTCCTAAGGAGGAATCTAAAGACTCTCAACCTATTATTTATTGTCATGCCCTTTTAGGTATTATTACTCCTAAAACTCTTAAGTGATGGGTTCCCTTAATAAATAGGTCACTATCTTGATTGATTCTAGGAGCATACTCAACTTCATCAATAGTAAGTTGGCTACTCATTTGAACTGTTTCATTTATCTAGCTCTAGAATTTTAGGTTATGATTGTAGATGGTGGTACTATTAGTTATTCAAGAAAATGTCATAGTATTAATTTGGCCATGGGAGACTACTTGTTGGATTCTCCTATGTTTGCTATTCCCATGGGTGGAGCTAATATTATTTTAGGAGTACAATGGCTCACCACTTTGGGCACTATTGAGATGAATTTACAATAATTATTCATGCATTTTCATTCTAAAAAAAGGACATTTGAGTTGAGGGGAATAAGGGCTAAATCTCCACAACTTGTTAGCTCCCATAAAATGACAAAGATTCTCTATAAGGGTGCTGAAGGATTTTTACTTCACTTGTTTTTTATGGAAGTCTAACCAACTCAGCCATCTCCACCTCTTGATCTAAAACAAGTGATTGATGCCCATTCTATTTTTTTTGGTGACATGCCAAAAGGACTCTACCTAGCTGCACACATGATCATGCTATCAAACTATTCCTGGTTGTAAACTACCCAACATTAGGCCATACATGTATCCTTATGCCTATAAAAGTAAAATTGAAAAGATGGTATAGGAGATTTTGGATGTAGGAATAATTCACAATAACCAAAGAAAATATTATTCACCAATTATCATGGTGAGAAATAAATATGACACCTGGAGGATGTGCCCTGACAACAGAGAACTCATCAAGTATAATATCAAAGATAAGTTTTCTTTTCTTGTCATTGATGATTTACTAGATGAATTGAATGGTGATTTTTATTTTACCAAGTTAGATCTACATTTTGGGTATCATCAAATCTAGATCCTTGATGAAGACATACCCAAAATAGCTTTCAAAACTCATGAGGGCCATTATGAGTTTTTGGTTATGCCTTTTGGTTTAACAAATGCACCATTTAATTTTTAGAGTTTCATGAATATTGTTTGTAGGCCATTTTTGAGGAATTTTTTTTTGATATTCTTTGTTGATATCCTCATTTACAATAAAAATTGGGTAGACTAGTTGTAATATGTGATATAGGTACTCTCCATTTTAAGAATGACATCAATTATATTCCAAATTTTCCAAATTTACTTTTGGGGCTTGTGAGGTTGAATATTTGGGTCATCTAGTTTATTATGAAGGATTGAAAGTGGATCCTAAAAAAATCCAAGCAATGGTGGACTGGCCAATTCCTAAGACACTCAATCGACTATGACGATTTTTTGGGCTAACTGGTTACTATCACATGTTTGTCAAAAATTATGGTAATATTACAACCCCACTCATCTCTTTGTTGAAGAAAGACTCCTTTTAGTGGAATGATGTAACTACCTGAGCATATAAACAATTGAAATTAGCTATGTGCACTACTCTAGTATTGGCCACTCCTAATTTTTTCAAGACTTTTGTGGTTAAATGTGATGCATCTGGGTATGGTATGGGTGTTGTAATCATGTAAGAAGGTAGAACACTTGCATTTGAAAGTCATCAACTAAAGGGTAAAAATAAGCACAAGCCCATCTATGAGAAGGAAATGATGGCCATTTTTCATGAAATCAAACAATGGAGACCTTATTTGATGGGTCATCACCTTCAGGTAAAGAATGATCATGATAGTCTCAAACATTTTTTAAAACAATGATTATCATTTTAAGAACAACATAAATGGGTAACTAAGATGTTAGGCTATGATTTTGAAATAGTCTAAAAAAAAGGAAAGGATAATGTGGTGGTAGATGTACTACCTAAAAATAATGAATCAATTGAGGTATTGCTATTTGCCATAACCATTTTACAAGAAGATTGGCTAGATAAAGCATGATAAAAATGGGAACATGATAGTCTACCCATGATTTGATTCAAAATATTTAGCATGGTTTAGGTGGATTTGATAAATTCACATGGAAGGGTAATGAATTATGATATAAAGATAGATTTTACCCATGTAAGAATTCTCTTCTTAAACAAAAAATCCTTTAAGAACTTTATGCAACTCTAATTGGGGGTCATTTAGGATTTTTGAAAACCTATCATAGAATTAAGCAAGATTGTTTTTGGGAAGGACTCAAGGTGAATGTTCAAAAATATGTGGCTTAATGTATGATCTATCAATATAACAAAGATGAAACCATAAAAACCCCAGGTCTTTTATAGCCTTTATCCATCCCTAGCCAATGTTGGGAAGAGGTATCTATGGATTTCATTATAGGGTTATCAAGATCTGATGGTCAAAAGGTTATCATGGTTGTTGTGGATCATCTCAGTAAGTATGCTGATTTTTGTTCTTTATTATAACCATTTGTTTCTAGTATAATAGCTACTACTTTTCTCAATAGAGTTTAGAAACTGCATAGGACCCCTAAGATTATTGTCAGTGATAAAGATCCCATTTTCACTAGTAATTTTTGGACTAAGTTATTTACATGTTTGGGTACCTAGTTGGCTCATAGTTCATCCTATCCTACTCAATATAATGGAAAAATTGAGGTAGTTAAAAAATATCTAGAAGGATATCTCCATTATTTTATTTTTGATAAACAAGATAAATGGGTTCATTGATTACCACTTGCTAAATGGTGGTATAATACTTCTTATAAAATGTCTCCCTTTGTGGAAATGTATGGATACCACCCTCCATCCATCAATTCAACCTTGAAGGTCCATCCTAAGGTTCATGACGTTGAAGAAAATATTCACCATCAATAAGAGGTCCTTACAAGTTTATGTGAAAATTTAGCTATGACCCAGAATCACATGAAGTAATAGGCATATCAACATAGAAGTGTGAGGCATTCTAACATTGGTGATTGGGTCTTTATTCAATTGTAACCATATAAGAATATGTCATTGAAGAAATAAAAAAGGATAAAAAGCTATCCTCTAAGTATTATGGGCCTGATCAAATCTTGTAGAAAATTGGTAGTGTCGCCTACAAGTTAGAGTTTCCTTCATCCACTTGAATACATCCAATATTTCATATATCATGCCTGAAGAAATTAATTAGATATATAGTTTCAATTCAAATAGAATTACCAAAATTAGATGAGGAATTCAGAGTTTTTCATGATCTTGAGGCAATCCTTCACATACACACTAAGCAACTATGTTCCAGAGTGATTATAGAGTGCTTGATAAAATGGAAGAATATGCCATGTGAAGATGCCACTTGGGAGGATAAAGCATTTATGCAACAACATCTAGAGTTTACACAATATTGAGGACAACATTGTTTTGAAGGGGAGGGGCTTGTTACACCCTTAACCATTGGTGTGTCTAAGGATACATGTGGCTGACTTATGACTTACATACCTCTTTTATATAATTATTAAATTTTTTTATGTTCTTAGATAGGTTGGCCTATGGAATAACCTTGGATAAGTAGACTATATATAAGAGGTAGTGGTTAGTATTTATGGATTATGTTAAGTATTTTTCTATTAGTGCATTATTGTGGAGGTTGTCTCCTCAAAGTGGCTTTGCTATATTATCTAGTATTATGCTCTATTATCAATTATTACTATGTGATCTCTCATATTTGCTTATTCTATGTGATATAAAATCATTCTATGAAAAAATCTAAGTAATTTCATTACAATGAAACCAACAAAACTTGTTAAGATCATACTAAGATTTCATAAGATGAGTGGGATCAAGTTCTCATGGTAGAGGCTTAGGTAGATGTTTTAGTAATTCAGACAAGGATAGGGGTTTGTAAACATTTATGTTATTAGGTGAAGATAAGTGAGGATTGGTTTATTGTTGAGAAGGGGGAGTTGGTTTCAAGGATTGGTTAGGAACAATAGCATGAATAGTTTGAGTGGTGTCATAAGAGTCTGTGACACCATCATTGGTAGCATTATGATATTTATTTTTAAGATACAAGGACCCACAGAAGGTTGGGGTGGCTAGAATTGATGCACAAGGAAATATTGACATTTTTCCTAGGCAATGACCTCTTCTAAGGTACATGTAAAGAGAGTATGAACATGATATTGTAACTTGGGAAAAAGAACATTGGGAAAGAGATGGAAAAGGTTATCATCAACCATGTTATGTTCACATTTCTTAGATAATGTTTTACACCTTTTAACAAAATCTTGGGTAGTTTCATTTTCAAGTTGTTTATAATTTATATAATGGGCTAAAGTATTTTTAGGAAGACCACTAGTTTGGAACTCTTGAACTAGAGCATTGACTAAATCTTCCAAACTAGTAATATAATGTTTTTAAGTTAGTTGTACCAATCTAAATAATCACCAGTGAGGGTTTTGGATGGGATCTTGGTAGCAACAAAGGTGTTCAATTTAACCTAATCCTTATAAATATTTCCAAATGTTTATAGATGAAGGGTAAGATCATTTGATCCATTATAATAAATGGTAGGGGTGATACCTCCTATATCAATATTGTCAATTTGAGTTGTAAGAGGCTCATTTTGAATATGTTTAATGGTTTTATTGACCAAAGGAGGTTGAGGAATGAAATTGCCTTGGGAATATTAAAGAGGAGATGGGGGAACATTTTGATTATGCATGCCTCAAGATGTTATTTGAGGATGAGTTTGAAGATGGAAAAAGTGATTTTGCATTCTCATCATTTGATTTATATTATGAGATTGAAAATTATTCATTTGATAAAGTGTTTGTAAAAAGAGTTAGTGGGTTTAATTTGAATTGTTATCATTATTTAAAGCATTAGAATTGGTATTAATGGCTTGGGTAACACTATTGGTATTGGTAGGAGATTGAGAGGAACTGTTATAATGTAATGCTCTAGTGGCAAAATTTTCTTATGTGGCAAAAGATGGACTAGTGAAGGGATGAGAAGAGGAAGCACTAGAAGCATGATTAACTTGGGTAGAAAATGATGCACTAGTAGAAGGATTAACAATAGTGGGTCTTAGGAGAGGTCTAATAGATGTAGAACCTACCATGTTAGTGTAGATACTAGGCAAGGAGGTAGAACAAGTAAAAGAACAAGAGGTCATGGTATGAGAAGGGGTCATAATCGAGGGAAGAGGCTGAGAATAAAAAAAAGAATTACCTCCAAATCCATTTGAGAATGTGGGAGAAGGTGAATAAGGATAATCAGATTAACCACTAATCATGAGATGGTAAATGGTATGAGGATCATTTCCTTGATGTTGAGAAAATTTAGAGATAAAGAAGAGCATTTTAGGGGTATACTCTAATTCAAGTTAATCTTCTAGTGAGAAGAGAGGATTATGATACAAAGAGGAATGAGGAGGGGTCCCATAGTTCATTATGTGAGTGGATATATGATCATTAATCTCATCTAGGATAGGAACCCTACTCTACTTATGGGAGACCTTATGAGGGTTGGTAAGAGTCATCATGTCTATTAAATGCAACTCAGTGTTGTATTCAAACAAAAATTTCATGATGAAGGAAAAACATTAAAAAAGGTAAGAGAGATGTAAAAATAAAGGAAATAGGAAGTGGCAAAAACATTATAGAGTTGATTGGGTCAACCTAGTATAGAAGATAAGGCCTAAAAACTATACAAATTCGATTGGGTTGACCTAGTATAGTAAATAGAGGCTAAAAAAGTGTACAAGGTTGACTGGGTTGACCTAGTATAGTAGATAGGGAAAAATAGATAGCCTATAAGAGACTGAGTTGATAGAAATGACTATGTACTAAAATAAGAACAATTTTTCAAGTACTTATGAAAGTAAGAAATTAAATGAAACACATAATCAATTGGATTAATGAGGTTGATCCAATTGAGGCACATAACACAAAATCTTGCACCAACACTAGCCAATGCGAGTTTTTAAATATGACATACAATTGAGCAAAGAGAAATAAATCAACTTGGAAAGTAAGAGCTAAGTGGTCAACCTGAATGTTTTTAGATTATTAGAGTATAATTTTAGATGTGATAGGAAGTTGGATATAAGCAAGGAACTAGAAAGTAATCTAAGAATGGTTTCAAAAAGTTTGGGCTAAAAGGGATATGTATTGGCAATGGTATTAGCTTAGTATTGGGGCCTACCACATAAATTCATACACCATAGTAATGAGGGTGTCAGATACTTAGCCAAAATATATCTTTAATCATGTGTTTATCCTTAGCCAAAAAACCAAGTCAGCTTCCCCCTTGGTAATGAACTCTAAGTAAGTAGGCCTTGGATAGACAATTGTTAAAATGCATTTTAATATTTTATGATTTGTTAGTATGTGCATAAAATATAAAATAGTGAAACTAAATGGTATATTAAAAACCACCCAATTAAACTATGTAATCTATTATAATCATGCGAGCAATAAGAAATGAAAGTGTGAGCTAATTATTGGCATAAAAGGGTTAATTCAAACTTTGAAACATAATACAATGTTGGTTTAGATGACAGTGTATGCAAAGAATATAGAATAGGGTCGACAATGTCACCTTTGTACTATAGAAGCAAAGGTCTAAAAATGAACTACATCAATAGGGTTTACCTATCTTTCTAAATAGAATATAGAATACAGAACTGCATCCATAAGGTCAACCTAGTTGACTATACAAGATTAATTTTAAAGACTATAAATTGTGAAAAAAAGATTTTAAGGAAAGAGAGATAAGGATAGAAAGGAACCTTGGTGGGTTGGAGGATGCAGAGAAGTGAGATTGATATTAATAACCTTGATTAATACTTGTAAATTATGCTAACTATGTTGACTAGGTCGACCTAGCTTTGCAAAAACCTATTACTGATAGCTTGAAAATGTATAGGTTTGAGTTGAATTAGTATGATGAAATGGATGATTTAAAAAGTATAAGGTTTATTTATTTGACTTAGTATATTGAAATAGATGTTTGAAATCTTGAAAATTTGTACTATGTTGACTGGGTCAACCTAGTAGCCTATACTTGAAGACAAACTTGCACAAATAGAAAAAAGTCATATTGATGTGACTATGTTTTAAAACTATGCACATAAGTTAGACATTGTGTTGATACAATCGACCTAACATAAAAAATATATGAAAAAAAAATTATAAAATAATAAAATAAGTGAAGCAAAACTTGAAAGGGTTAGATTTATGTCAGGTTCACCAAAATGTATGCAATAAAAAATCATCATGTTTAGAAATCAATTCTAACTCAAAGAAGATAGATTATACCATACACTTCTAATTGGGGACACATTTTTAAAGTGAGAACATGAATAATATGGGGATCTGCTAGATGATATTAGGGGATTTATTACCATAATACACTATGATAGGTAGGGTTTTAAAGATTCTTGTCAAGCATAATCATTTAATAACCCTAAGGGAGTCCTATGTTTTGATATCTCACTAAACTAATAACAAGTAAAGTAAATATAATCTAGTACTCACCATAGCTTGTGGCACAAAGTAGGGGTTAGAAATAATAAAATTAAACATGCATAAGAGACATATACTCATGTCAATGTATATAAAATCCTAATGCATGGAAGAGAAGTACAAATGCATATCTATCTATTCTTACAAAGGAAGAACAAAGTTAAGAATACTTACATTTGAAGATGAACCCACTGAGCCTCAATCCCTCCCTTGGATAAGGTGTTTTGCAAGAGGTTTTTATGGTATGTAAGGATGACAAGGATAAATTAACTATAGGCTACACAACCTATCAATGCATCTAAAAGACTTCTCAACAAGACAAGATTCATGTCTCCAAAGAAAGTATGGAACCCTAAGGTTGCTCCTCATGTAAAATGGTCAATAAGTAGATGTGAAATAGATGTTACTTCTTATCTTATCTAAATTATGGAAAAATGAACTTGTATGTATAGGTGAATTTGAACCTAAACCCTTCCAAAAATCTTGACCGATAGGGTCAACCTAGTCAACCTAGCATAATTTTAGACAATTATTCACTAAGTCATGAGCTAGGCCAGTGAAAGGCCAAACTAGTTCCTAAGTGAAAATCACCTAAAATTTTATAGGGTCAACTCGATCAACCTAGTACAATCAATTGATAAAAGAGGATTAAGGTGAGGAATAAGAGGATAAAATGTAGCAAATGATTAGAAAGGGTACAATAAAGAAGAACAAGCTTAGGGATAATGTTTTTAGGAGATAAGTGTGTAGATAACAAGTGGCAAAAGGGAAAACAATTATATGAAGAACCAATGGTATACCCATCCATTTCCCAATTCACCCCTTAAGGTGCGCACTTAAAGAGATTGAGATTGGATGAGTTCCTATAAGACACAAAGTGTCAGTAAGTGATAAAAGTTTGAAAATATTATGTGTATACAAGGGCCATAGCCTCTTTTGTATGAAAATGTGTGAGTTTTACTTACATGGGTGTTATATATATAAGGTAAAAGGTGATACTAATCCATTTACATTTCAAAACATTATAAAAATTCAATACGTATTAAATCCATACCCTTGAACCTTTACCTAGAATACCATTTCATGAGTACTAATGTTTTACCTATACTATGAGTTTAAATAAAGGTTATGGTGGTAACCTCAATATTGTAGGAAAAATTACATCAAACCTCTTTGATGTCAATGATGAAGAGCTCAATGAGATTAGATTTAAAATAAAAACATTAGACCTTCCTTCTAGCATTATATCTCAATTATTTCTTAATTTATGACCCCATTATCATAAGAACCCAATTGGTGGATTTTTCTATTTTTATGATTATCCTTAAGAAATATTCTTTCGATATATATTAGAGTGATGTAGTGGTTTAATCCATTAATGTGGATCTCACTAGTCCTAATTATGATTTTTTAATGCTTTATATAACCCTTACTTATCTGGCCATGCCAAAGCTAAGGGTGAAAAAATCCTACGTTATCATTCATCCCATCAACATTTTTATGAGAAATATTATCTTAATATAACATTAATTTAGTTGATTTTGTTCAACTTAGTGTTCCTATTCCCTTAGATTTACCTAAGACCATTCCTTCTTTGGTTGATGCTAATATGGATTTAATATCTATGACACATGTAGTTGTAATCATTTCTAAGCCTCTTCGAAGTATGCTTGATGATTGTTCTATGATTGGAATGTATTGTTTCAGTAGGTATTATGATATTTCAAGATTGATTCTTATAGATACATTTTTAATGCTCATATAAATAGTTCATAATACTTATGTTGATATGTTTGATATGGATTTCATATCTACTACATGTGTAGTTATAATCATTTCTAAGCCTCTTTGAATTATGCTTGATGATTGATCTATGACCGAATCTTATTGTTTCACTAGGTATTATGATATTTCAAGATTGATTCTTATAGATATGTTTTTAATGCTCATATGACTATTTCATAATAATTATAAATTTGTGGATGATTATTATAGTACATGACCATTTTAATTTTCTCCACACTTTAATCCATTCAATGATACTGACAACTTACATAATTTATTTTGTAGTAGACTATGTTATGTCCCTCCTCATAAACTAGATATAACACCACACCAAAATATCTAGAGGATAGTCTATTATGTGAGTTTATCAAGGCCACTAATCATTCAGATCATGAGTGTAGATCCTACAGAGATTTATATCACAAGAGAAGATGAAAAGCCCAAATCCTACTATAGATAGTCAATCATGCCAATATTTGACTCCTAGGTGATATTTTTATTTCTATATTACTAGTACACATTTATCTACTTCTTATTAATATATCTGATAGTATCTAGATCTAATTTATCTCTAGGTTGTTAATTTTTTCATCTTTATCCAAACATGTTGCCTCCAAAGATTACACCTGCTTATATCTCAAAATATGGGGAGGTTTAATGTCTTTGGTTTGAGTGTTCTACAAATTGTATAGGTAAGTTTAGAGATATTTATTATAATTATGAATATTTTATGAGTCCCCAAACTTAATATATTTAGTGATGTTACCATAGCCCATAAAAGATAAAGAAACAACCTCTCCTATGGCCAAAATTGAATCTTAGACTAGAGGATGTGTATTACATTCCTTCTTGAGTTGCACCTTCTCTTCTTAATTTATGTTATTTTCATCAAGAGGCTCCACATCATCATACTTATAGTGTGCTTACTTTTTATTTGGAGTTTGTCTATAAGGAATTCATCACATGAATCTCCAAAAATGTAGAGGAGACTATAATTCATGCTAGATATTAGTTATCATGAGAATTGATAGATGTTATTGATGATGCGTATAGAGATTATATATCATTTGTAAGTAGATATTTTATTATTTCACATCATTTAATTCCTATTTATTTACATGATTTGATCTCGTATCATTATATTTAACATAAATTATGCTTATTTTTCATATCTAACTCATACCCTAATATTTACTTTCCAACACTTTATTTTCAACATAATATTTACTTTACAACATTTTATCATGCCTTATAATTAGACATTGTTATTTTGAGGCTCTTTGGTATTTAGAATTGTTCTTCATTTATATCATGGATATTAGGTATTACCTATTGACTATTTTGACCCTTATGTCAAAATTAGTCAATCCCCCTAAAATTTCAAGCTTCAATAGGGTGTCCTAGGTTAGAAAATATCCATCATGGTCATAAATGAAGTCACATACTATGTTTCATCTTGATCACACTTATTCATTTGTCCTTAGTGTCCTTTTATGTCCTTTTGGGTCATTTTAATGAAATTAGATAGTTTTAATTGAAAGGACAAGTGTGTTAAAAAGTTGGCCAACATATCTGATGTTAGGTAAGTGTTAGGAACTTTTTTGAAATTGAAAAATTGTAGGTTCAATGTTAAAAGCAAGAAAATCACTAGAAAAATGGGAGTTTCAATTAATTTATGGACAATATAAAAATTCTAGAATGTGTGACTACTTGAAGAGGGTCCCTTTAGATCCCCTTAGCTCATCTCCAAAAATGGTGAAAACCTATCCTTCTCTCTCATCACTCTCTTGGGAAGGTTAATAAGTTCAAATGGTTTGCAATTAGTATGGACAAGAAAGGAAGAGTTAACATAAATGAACTTGGTGAATGAAATTAGTATTTATGTACTCCCATTTCATGGTTATAGTTATAAGAATCATGGTCTATGCTTCATGAAAAATCACTAATATTGTTAGCATCTCAAAATTACCTACACAACACCAACACCTTAGTTTTCCTATCTGATTATAGTTGCCTATGTGAATCAAGTGGTATGCATATTATTTCAGAGCATCATACTTCATTCCTCATGGTTTTAAAACTAATTTGCATGTGTGGTCATGGAGAATAAGTAAGTTCATATCTTGTGCTAAGGGTGAACACATTATGATCTATAGAATAATTATTTTCAGTTGTAAAGTTTTAACTTCTTGTAAGTGGCTTCATATCAAAAGTAATGTACCTATGTTAAATATCTCAAATCATGGAAGTTAGCTTCTCCATGGAGGATTTGTATTGAAGGACCTCAAGGTTTATTGAGATAGGATTATAAGATAATGAGTAAAGACTGGTCAGACTTCAATATGACAGTCACCTATAGTAACTTATAGGTATGTATGGAAAGTGATAAGACCATCAAAAACCTAAGACACAGGTTGTATTTAATCTCAAGACTCGAATGATATTCACAAGTCATTCAGGGTTCATAAACTATAGTCAAGACATCTAAATAAATGTTTATAGGTATAATATTGAGAAATTTTCTTAATGGGAATAATTACCTTAATATTTTTGAAGAAGGGACTTTGATCCACATATTAACATCTATAGGTAAGTGTTGATGAGGTCTGAATAAGTCCTATGGCTCCATTCTTGCATCCAAGACCTAAAATTCACACTTGAACACAAATAGAAGGTTTTTAAATCAAGATAAGGTGATGGTTGAGTGCTTTAAACCTAGTCAAATTTCCACTGAAAACACTTAGTGAAAGCTATAGTGTATTGAGGCAAAATGAACTTGGGATAATAGTGACCTATAGTAAGAGATGAGCATGGTTTCAAAGCAAGAGACAAGATCATATAGATGAGAGATAGTCATATTGACCTTAAATATACCAAGAAGAGTTAAAAATAGTGCTCAATTACTTATCTTCACCTATAAGAAGGCCTCATATTCCCTAAGCAACATCTACAATCTGACTACAGACCTATAGTGCATTGATAGTAGTGAGTGAGAGAATGGTATCAAGGCAAATATGAATATGTCTATGTGTGAAATATCCTATTTACCTTAAGATAAGATTTAAGTGTGAGATATAGTTCTCAATAAAATATAAACACCTACATAAAGCTTTCAACTTCTTCCCTATTTACCACCTATAGGTGACATAGTTAACATAAACTATAGATTAGCTCATGTCCATGAGAGATGTATTATTGATTGATGAAAAAAGATATAAGATTGAATTAATCCATGAAAATTAATATTAAAATGATATATCAAATCCTCATGTGATTCTCAATAAAAGGAGATATAAAAGGTTGAATGAAAATTCTCAACCTATAGTAATTCAAAAACACTGCATACAATCCTCATAGTCATAGGTCTAAAAAAGTTAGTTTTTGGAATATGTGATGTTAATGACCCAAATAATACCTCCATAGTTTAATTTTGGTCAAATGAAGAAGGGATATTTTCTCTATTCTGTCTCATATAGAGGGCACTCCATAGGCAGTCCAACCTGCAGACCATTATACATGAATGAGAAAAAGATAAATTATAGAGTCCTAATGGAATGTGAGGATGATTTATAAATTTTAATTAGATGTGGAAAGAGGTAGAGTAATACCTATAGTCATTGAAATCATTCACAATTAGTCATATATGCAGATACACAGTTTAGGCCTATTAGGCCTAAAACTAGGCCTAAACCCTCATGGCCTGTAACTTGATTCATGTGACCATAAGAAACTCAAAAAAAAATTGAGATATTTCATGGGATATTATAAGGATGGTAAGAAACATAAGTTTTTAAGAGATAATTTAGGAGTGATCATTTTGACCTAAATTCCTAACAAGGGTACCGAAAATGCCTGGAAAGAGCCCAAGAGCTAATTTCATTTTCTCATATTTGTATAGATAGTGTGCATGGTGATTAAAGAAGATAATTATAGCTGAGGGAGGTCATTATATTGATCTCAGTGGAATTTTTTTAGAGGTTAAGTGTCTATATTTTATGAATCATTGTTAAGAATCTAACCTTCTTAAAATCCTTACTTTAAACCGATGGAGAAAATAGGAAGGGAGATGCATCCAAAATTTTTAAAATGGCATAGTAAGGAATTTGGACATGATTTTCACCCTCCCAAGATTTTGACCATCTATTTTTACCATATCATCACTTGTACAGACATGACAAATTCTAGGTTTCTTATAGGATATGAGTTGTTCTATAGGTGAAAAATGTAACTTATGGATTAAGGCAATTGAGGGAAGTGTGTAGAGAGTTATTAAAACTATACATACTAAATTATAATTATAATGATGCATGAAAACCCCTCTACTACATTATTCATTGTAGACAGTTTTAAATAGATAGTGAGAAGGAGCATGACTCTCTAAATTAGAAATTGAGAAGTGGTACACTAAATATTTTTAGGTCTATTTGATAGATCATAGGATAGAGGATGTCTAAATGAGTTTCATAACAAATTTTAAACACATCTCACTTGGAAAAATATAAGTCATTCTAGTGAAAAATGTGTAGATTGAAGCCTAGAGGGCTAATGAGTGACTATAAATAGTGAATAACAAATGTCCATGAGAATCTCATTAGTTGAGGGGTATATGATGACTATCATAATTAGGATTCCACATTATTAGGTTGGTTAATATGTATCAAATGATCCTAAGTTAGTTTAAGATAGTCAAGTGGACTCATCACCAAGAAATTAGTTTTAAGAAGGATAGTGAAGAGTCTCTATGCCAACTTGAGGGTGAATGTTGAAATTTAGGTGGAAAATTGTCCAAGACATCTTATTAATATATTTTTAACTAAATTATATTTAATTTTAATTGGTTTCTATAGATTTACACTTAGCTTTGTGACCCTCCAACTTCTCTTTTTCTCTCTCCTTTCCTATGCCCTATATATGCAACCCATTTTGGCATTTGTATCTAATACACACCTAGTATGGAAAAGACCTTCTAATTTGACATATTTTTTTACATTAGAATAAAATTTTAAAGTTGATTTTATCTCTAAAAGACTTGCCTAATTATGTCAAGTAGTGTATTTTAATGTTAAGTGATGTATGTCTTCTTCTTGCTTCCATTTGCTCTTGCATGTTTTGTGTGAGTAATGTTCTCTTCCAACAGGTATCATGAAGTGTATGTGTTTGTTGAGTATGTATTTAAGTGTGAGAGAGATTAGTAATGTCTAATATTATACCTTATTTTCACCCACCTCTAGATATGCATATCAATATGCCTCTATGTAGAAATAGTTATGCTAGAAGAACATTGGGTTAAGGTTAGTTTTAGTAGTATTATTTCTTAATGCAAATATAAGTATGCTAGTGGAATTATCTTTGGTGTATCACATCATTTGTATAGGTTAATTTAAATTCCATTCTTACATTTTCATCCCAAAGAGTGATTAGTTGAGTGTAGTGTGTGAACCTACAAGATAAATCAAGGGAGTTAGCCATTGAACCTAGAGGTTTACCTTTACTATAGGAAAACCAAAGGCCTAGAGGTAAGCCCATGTTAGAAAAATATTGGAGAGGCCTAAAAAACCTCATCCAAGGGTGTAATATTTGGTCATAATAGTTTTTGTAGGCTTGGTGGGACCAAGGTCCAAAAGAGTGGAAGGATTGTTTGTGTGTTCTTCCTACTATTATCTTTTGGAAGAATTCAAGAAAACACCAATGGTGACTCTGAATGTAATCATCTAGTTGTAAGCAGTCCAAGTACTTGTAAATATTTTGACCAATTTTCATTTTGTAATAAAGTTGATATGGATGGATATGTTGATAATTCATATTATACACCTCTTATCAACCTTGTCATGACCCATACCATGCTCCTCAACATCCTTATCAAGGCTATTATTAGTCTTATGAGCCATGGTAGTCCTATGGTCAACACATTACTTCTCCATATGACCATGAAGATATTGAATATCTTTGTGAAGAATCCTATGAATAAATATATTAGGAAGATAACCTTATTACGCTTGAAGGATAAATCCAAGCTCTTAAGATGTAGATTCTTGAAGAGGAGATCCAAGATATGGAAAGGTAGATTCTTAGAGGTTGTCTTCCCCAACAGCCTCATCCATCTTATCAAACTCATAGACAACCTTCTCAAGGTCAATACAAAAACCCTTACCCCTATCCTCCTCTTAATTAAATTCCACCTCAAGATAAATCATTGTTGTCACTCAGAACCAATATTCTAAAATCATAAAGGTTGATGAAAAAATGGGATAAAAAACTTGATGTGACCCTTATTAATTTCATAGAAAAGATGAGAAAAGTGGTTCAATTATTTATGAACAAGTGGAGATTAGTTGAGGAAGAAGCTAACTATGTAATCAATTAATATTTGCATGAAATGAGATTTTATATCTAATGGTGGGTTGATATGATTTAAAGGTGGGAAAACCAAGAGTCAAGAATCAACTTGAAACTATTGAAGGGCCTCAAGAAGGTTATGAAGAAGGTGAAAATCTGGTTGAAGGAAATCTCTCTTTCCCCCCTCCTCAAGAATATTCTTATATTCCATATCAATTATCTCATATTGTTTTTATCATGAAAATCCATTTCAATCCTCAAAAGAGCCTAATAGCCTCAAAGTGACAACTTGGAACCAAGTAGTGGAGTCTTGGGGAAAAAAGATGAAGAGATTGAGGACCAAAAAATTGATGTCAAGAAAGAAAACCTTATGTGTATTCTAGGTTCATTGAAGTCTCATCAAGAACCTATAGCTTATCCATCTTGGAGGTATATCCAAAAAGAATTTAAATGTGGAAAAGAATACTTGATTCAGAAGTTGGATGATAAGGTTACATCTGATAATGAACTTCAAGAGGATAATGAGAAGGATGAGGTGCTTGTTAAAGAAATGTAAGTGTCTATATCCCTATAGAATATTATCTCTCTCCAAGAGTTATTTCAAGTGTCTAATTCCATTACCATTCCCATTCATGAGCCCTCTATCACACCTTTTCTCCCTATCCAAAGTATGAACCAATTCACTATCCTCCCAACTCATCCCCTCTTGAAGGAAAACCCATCCTATGGAAGGTAAGTAAAGAAGAGCAAGCTTAGTTTTCAACTGATCAAGAAGATGAAAAAAGTGTCTATGAAGAAGAGATCACTATAGGGATTCCCCTTGGTAAAGATAATCCCAAGTAAATCTTCTTGAGTGGAAAAAAGGATGATCATAATCATGTTGTAGCTATTCACAAGGAGCTTGATTAAGGCATGTGGAATACCTATTTGCACATGTTCAATAAATATGAAGGTCTTAAGAATATAGTTATTGAAGGAGAGGAAAATGATATTTTTAAAGATGAATGTAAGATTATTATTAAACAAACATGTCTTGAGGAATATCATGGAGAAATCTATGATGACTATGGCATTTATGAGTATGGTTAGAGGATGGGTTTGAAGAGGTTGTGTTTCTTAATGAGAAAGAGAGAAAAGATGATTGGAAATAACATATTAAACTAATCCAAGAACTTGAAGATCTTTGTAAATTTTAAGGTAAAGTGTACAATAAGATAGAACAAGATGTCCTCATGAATGATAATGATGAAGATTGGATTGGATATATAAAGATCCTTGAGGAAATTAAAGAGCTTATAGCTAGTAAAGAATCTGATCTCATTCAAAGTACCATGAAATCAAAAAAACATGATTTTTTGAGGCATCATTGAGTCAAGTTACAACTAAGGAGTATCATGATAAGGTTGATATTATTGAAGTGAAATAAGAGTTCACCTTCATAGGTGATATGTTTGTAGCTGCTATAGTTACATTGAATGTCATGCTAAGGAGATTGGTAAACAATAATAAGTTGAAGACATAAAGGCCAATTCTCAAAGGGCAACATGTTTCAGACACTCCTTCATCTCATGGAGATATATATGGTTCAAATTTACCCTTTGATCTAGGAGTATAAATCTAATTTAGGTTAGTCTATACATAGTTTAGTTTGCTTGAGTTGTTTGTGTGTTTTCCCTAAGTGTTCATGAAAGCACATGTGTGTTTGATTTGTTATCTTGTCTTGTGTTTATTATATGTTGTGTGTTGGTCTAGTTTTGGTTTCCTTTCAAAGGAATTTTAGTGTCAATATTAGTATATAGGTGGCTCCATTACCTAAAGATAGGATAAGGTAACTGGTCCTTAGCATAACAAGCTTGCTACCCCTAGGAAATCACTAAAATATTTATTATTTTAGCCTATAGGTCAAAATTAATTGACCCCCCTATAAGTTTAAAATTATATAAGGTCTCCTAGGTTGGAAAATATCCACCATGGTCATAAAAGAAGTCACATACTATGTTTCATCTTGGTCACACTTGTTCATTTGTCCTTAGTGTAAACACTAGAAAACCATACTAGATGTCAAAATGCCTCGATATACCTTAGGGACCACCTAAACCTTCTTGATCCATTGGAACTTGAGTCAAGTTAGCTACTAAGCTAAATAAACTCGCTAATTCACTAATTTAACCATCACCCAAGCCCTTTTGACTCACCTTGACCCATTTTCCTTTAGACACTCAACCACCAATGGTCAACTTGTCTACAGATAGTTAGGCTGACCATAGACAATTAGGTCCTCTTCATTCTTACATAAATATAAACTATGCAAGATAACATGACATAATTATATATATATCCACCTTTCCCATTGCTAACAAACTCCCAAGCATCAAAATCAACAAGCCAACCTAATAAGGAACCTTCTATCCTCCATCCCTCTTTACCTATAAAAGTAGGGGAACAAGAGGTGAAATGGATCATCACAATAATTCTTGCACATAGGTATTTAATCTCTCCAACTAGTCTTCTTCTGGAAATTTAGCAATAACAATAGAGATTTAAACCTCTACCAAAATTGCTCTCAAGGAAAAGTACTGTTATTCTACCAAAATTTCTCCAACCATCAACCATCAAGCCATAAGTACAATTTATGTTTTAGTTCTATTTGGTTTTTGACCTCTAGGCCTGAATCAGGTCTACTACACATATCTTATAACTTCCCTGTATATATCCAAACCCTTAACCAAACCTATATCTTATCAATAACCCATTTTGAAACTCTTTTCTAAGTAATTTAAGAATTTCATAGGTAACCACCAACAATTAACATAACTGCTAATGATCACCTCTAATCATTGATGGTTACCCAACCCCTAATGATCAACCCAATTTTTGATGGCTATCCCAACCATTGATGATCACTATGATAATAAATAATATCAAGTTATTTTGAACCCCTTACCCCCAACCAAATTTGAATTTTTATGTCCCTACCTATTCACAAACCCCTACCTGACTTTATGAACCTGACCTAATCAATTTTAGCACTAGTATTAATCCACTTTTTCTATATTTAGTCATTTTCTCTATCAAGCATTCATTTTATTTTTGTATTTCATTTCATTACTCCCTATTATTTTATGCAAGTATATTAATTTCATCCCTTTCAACTTAATTATTATCAAAGAGTGGATTGACAACCTCCTAGCAAGTTCACACTTCTTATATCTAGCTCACTCTAGGTAGTCCACCTAACAATCTTGCTAACAACCCCTTTTATTAGTGCTTTATTATCTATAGGTTATTCCTTCTAAGATAAAGAGGATCTCTCTATATTCATCTAGATTATGCATGCATCAACAACTAGGTATTTCTACCACACCCTTATTACTAGTTTCTTATCTTCTTCCAGAATTAAGAAATGAGCAAAAATCAAGAGAAATATTTTGACACAGCAAGTGGGACCCTGACATAATCTAGGAACCCCTTTATTCCTTTATTATATGCTCATATAACGAAATCTAAAATTTATTTTGGGCTTAGAATAAACTTTGTATACATTGATTGTTTGCTTGTTTTAGTTCATCTAGTTAACTTAAAATTAAAGTAATTAATCATAGTTTCACTCTTGTTATCACACACTTTACCAAACCACATAATCAATAAACACATCAAAACAAAATTGAGACAAGGTCCGACTAGGATTTCATCACCTAGAGGTAAACTTACCCTTTCTCAACAATCCTACTTGGAGGTCAATACCAAGGGGAGAACCAACTCAAATCTCTAGTTAAGTATAAACTCTAAAATTCAAAATATCTTAGCTAAGCACCTAACACCCTTATCACTTTGGTGTGTGAAGTGAGGGGGTAGGCCCAAATATCAAGTCATATAATAACATTTAATACCAATTCTTTTTGAGAGCCTTAATACCTTAAACCAACCTTAGACTTCCTCTTTAGTACCTGATCTACAAACCAAATTTTATCTTCACACTTTCTAAGGCATAAGCCAAAAGTGATCTAAAAAGAATCCTATGTTTTAAATGCACTTTAGTGTATGTTTTGATTATCTTGAGATTCTTTTCCTTTTGCTTGCTTTTTGTTTGAGTTGTGAGTTTTTAATCATTTCTTTTCTATTTCTCACATGGTTTTTACTAGACAACATTTGAGAATTTTAAACCAACAAAGAACCACCATCTTCCTCTTCCTCTTCTTTCATGGAGTATAATTTTTATGTTGAGAGTTCTCCTCATCTTTTCCCCCCTCCTACCATGCCTTAAATAGTTATCAAGGGTGATGCATATTTTTCTACCTTCTTTGATAACAACCTAGTGGCCGTCCAATATTACCTTAACACCTTAGCTCACTACATGCCTATTGTTTTGATTCCTTCTATAGATCCACCTTATGGTATGACTCCCAATATTATGGTTTTTTCTACCTCTACCAAACCTATGATTACCTAAACATCTTCTTCTAATAAGATCCCTTCCACTACCACCACTCAAACTCAATCCAACATCCAAACTAATATCCAAACATGCCCTACACTAAATAACACCTCCAAATAGGGGCACCTCACCTATTATTACCCATACTTCATCCTCCATGGAGAAATCTTCTACCCTTATTTACACCATTTCTCTTATCATTACCAACCTATTGATTTCCACCCCTCTTCAAAATTTGGTGCTTCTTATACCTCCTAACCTTCAACCTATTAACACAAGAGTTACCACTCAACCCCAAATAAATACTAACCCATCCATACCTATAAATCAACCCATATCAATCCCTCAACAAATACCCATGAAATCCTACCAATATGTTCCTAATCCAAAAAGATACCTAGCACCTTATACCCAACCTTTTGTGCTCATCAACCCTTATGTGGCACCATCCTAACCTTCAATGACCACATACCATTATGTGGTATCTTCTCAAACTTATACCACTCATCCATATATTACTTCCACCCAACCTCAACCAAACTTACCATATAATTATGGAGTTTCCCAACCTCAAATAGATTTGGTCAAAATGTTAATGGACAAAATGACCAACCTAGATTCATCTATTTTTAGTGCTCATAACCTTTTATATTATGATCAAATCTATAATGAAACTATCCATCCATTTGTCCCTATCTGATCTTATCTTCCTCAATGGTAACTACCCAAGTTTTCCATGTTTCAAAGTAAGGAGGACCCCAAAAAAAACTTGTGAGGATTTCACCATTCTTGCTATTTGATTCTATATGACAATGCTCCTCCTTCATACCTTTCCCATGTCTTTATTAGGACTAACCCTAGATTAGTATAGTGCTCTCACCAAACACTCCATATTTTCATTTTCCCAACTTGCCCAAATCTTTTTAGATCATTTCTCAGTCAATATATCTAAAAAGGTCTCTATTACTAACCTTTAATCCATTAGGCAATTTGATGATGAATCAATTGCTGATTTCATAGCTAGATGAAGAGGTATTATCAACCAAATTTATTTCTCTTTACCCAAACTCAAACTTATTTAAATATTCTCTTGGGGTTGTACCAAACATATTTCCCCTACTCTTCAAGCTTAAACTTTTAGGACTTTTGATGAGGCTTTCACCATGACATGAAAATTAGAAATTAGATCCATTGATGAAGGAAAATTGAAACTATGGAACAAAAATTTTAGAATTAAATCCAATGATCTTCCCTCATCTAAAAACACTAATCAAATTAACCATCTCAATACCAAACCAAATACATCCATAAACTTAGTTGTCCTTATAATTGGTCCAACTCCAGCTATTAACCAACCCAACCCAACCAATTCCTCTCATTCTTCTAACCAACAAAACTAAAACCAAAATTGAGTTGCCCCAAAATAATATACTCTGATAGGGGAGTCTTATGCTTTAATTTTGGAAAAATTGATCAAAGTAAACATTATAAAACTTCTTCCCATAAAACCTCCCCAATAATTTTATGCTTCCTTCATAACACCTAGTTGGTATAATGAGAATGATTTATGTTCTTTCCACCATGTCATTGGACATGATGTTAGTAGGTGTAACACCTTTAAAAATACTATCCAAAACATGATTGATAAGGGAGAAATTGTATTTGATAATCCCAATGCACCCCAAAATTAGTACCTTAACAACTTTCATAAACCTTTTCCTAACCATGCCCCTTCTACCAACTATGATGATAATAAACTAGAATCATCTCATACTCATGAGGTCAATATGGTTATTCTAATTATTAGTGAACCTATCATTGAGGAGACCATTAACTCAAATAAATATTCCTCCATTACACTCATTGAAGTGGTGGACTCACCTTCTATTCTTTTGGACACCCAAATAGAGAAAGTAACCAACACTCTTTCTTTACTTGATGAGACTATGAACCTATCCACATCTCCTTTGATAGAAATACCAAAGTAGGAAATAATTACCTCAACTACCTCTTCTTCTACTCCACTCATTAAAGTAGTGGAATCACCCTTCATTACTTTGGACATCTAAATAAAGGAAACAACTATATCCATCCCTTTACTTGAGGCCATCAAACCTTCTTCCCCTATCTTAGAACCACACATTCTCTCTTTGGTAACCATCCTAAAAGAAAAGATCACCTTACCTACACCTTCTATGGAAGGAAACATCCTACTAAATCTTGAAACCTTCCATCTAAAACATAGGTGAAGAAACCATTCCCATACCCTAACCCATGGGCTTAACCTTTGAACCTAATGAATAAGGAATCAAACCCATTTACAAGCCTTTTCTAGATTGGTCTAAAGTCTAGAGTTCACTTCCCAACAAAATTTAGATAGAGCCACCTTTTAGCATCATTTTGGGATCCCTTACCAAAATAAACCTGAACCTTCAACCTCACTTGCATCCATCATTAAACCAATAATTACCTCAACACCATCCTCAAATACTTCTTCATCCAAAACCATAGGAAAATCATCCAACCCATCTCCATCTAAAATTTTCAAATCAGCTTATGCCTCTCTAACCAAACCTATCAATAATTTAGGAACACTTCTTACACCTAGCCTTGCTCACCCATATTTGAAGTTAGACTTAACCCCATTAGTCCACCAAAGAAAACCCAAACCTAAAAAACTAAGAAGGTGGAACCAACCAAACTACCACCTTAGACCAGAGCTATACCACCTCCTTCCCTCTTACTATTTATCTTAGGAACCCATCTTTCTACCATCTCATGAGCTCATCTTTCTACTAAAAAGGTGAACCCTCCCATAATTACTTATTCCTCATCTAGTAAACCTTATCCATTTTATCTACCTCCACCTACCTCCACCAAATCATCAAGCTCCCCATCATTCTTAACTAACCTATCTACCTATACCTTCCCACCTTTCACCAAACCTTCACCATCTACCTCTAAATCTTCCACCTCAAAATTGACCATAACTAAACAATCCCAACCATAACCACCTACCAAAATCGTTCCATAACCTACAAATCCCATGATGAGGCCTATTCCTAAGAAGGATAAAATGCTTAAAACCAAAAACCCAACACCCTCAACACCTTTACTCAAATCTTATTTGACCCTTTTATAAAGGTTGTTGAAAACCTCTTCCTTAACCCTACCACTTGCGATCAAGAAATTTGACAAAGAGAGGAGGTTAGATCAAGTGTTAGTACATAAAACCATGAAATCAACACACTACCATCTCTAAGCCTAGATCTTAGGGGGAGCTTAATGAACAAACAATAATTGAAAACCCAACTAAAATGTAAAAAACAACAATCTTTACCTTCCTTGAGAGCTCCAAATGACTTCTTTATTTGGCTGGCTTAGTTTATGCATAAGAAGTCTTCACCAATGACATATGGCTTACATCATCTCCTCTATGCAACATTATTCAATGCTTGGATCGATTGATATGGCTTGGATAAATTTAAACATTATAACACTAGGATTTTAGCTTCATGAATCTATTCCTACATTTTAACTCTACTTTGATTGAGATTCTTAAATGAAGATCTCTAGGATTGCTTTTATAGGCTTTCAAATCTCTTAGAATGGGTTAAAACTAACTATGGTTGAGTTTATAATATTCTTAGGGTATTATTTTATATATTTTAAAAAAGTGACAACTCACAACCATGGTTGAGTTTATTAACTTTGGTTGAGTTTGGCATATTCCTAGGATATTATTTTAGGTATTTTTCAAAAGTGAAAACTCGAAAAGGTAATGAGTGTGTTCTAGGATGTTATAAGAAGCTCTTAAATTTTCTTTTTAGTAATTGATTTATTAGCTCATGGGTGAACTCAATTAAGATTTGAAATTGATTTAACTTGCTAATTGATTTTAATTAGGGTGTGCAAGTTAATTAATTCTTTTTAGGCATTTGGTCATTTGTTTGCTTTTGATTAATTCAATGTGTGTATTTGCCTTTTTTAATTGATTTAATATGACAAATTGATTTAATACAAGGTTATAAAGCTAAATTAGAGACTAATATAAATTCTTAGGTTAAATATTTAATGATTGGTAAGAATTGGTCTAATAATTTGATAGGAAGCCATTGGTGGCCAATTTTAAGTGTCTATAGTTTCCACTTGTTTGGGAAGATGTTGAAATTTGTAAGCATAGTAACCCCATCGAGGGAGAAGTTGGCAAGTGGGTGGCTAAATGGTCCCTTGAAAGAAATAACCAAAATGAGGGGACAAAAAAAATGAGGATGGTGGGGTGACAACACAGTGATTCACTTGAAGTTGGGAAAAATCACTAAGAAATACAAGTGGGATGGTGTACAATGGTTTACTAAAATGTGATTATAAAAATTATACCTTGATAGTGGTAAGATGGTATGAAAACACAATGATTTACCCCAAAAAGTGATATAATCAATGAGAAGATGCAAGTGGGATGGTGTACAATGGTTTACCCAAAGGCAGTTATAAGCATTATACCCTGATAGTGGCAACATGGTATGATAACATAATGATTTTCCCTAGCATGTGATATTATCATTGAGAATATGGAGCTACCCAATTAGGACATATAAATAAGAAAGGAAAATTGGTTATAACACACTGATTTACCTGGGTAGGTGATATAATCATTAAAAATGTATGTGGGATGGTGTACAATGTTGATGTAGTATACCTTAATTATAAAAAACATGATTAATGGTTGATGATTGATAATTTGATATAGAGGATAAAGATTAATTAGGATAACTTGATAATAGGGAGATGCTCATCCAAACTAACAAAGGTTGAAATTATTTTGTTACTTAATTACTTTATTTGGGATATGATTGGGATTATTGCTAATGTTGGTGTTGAGGAAATGGTGATGCTACATTGATGTTGTAGACCTCTCGAATATTATTTTTTTGCTATAGTATTTGATTGTATGCCTCATGATATAACACCATGGGGGCTTGGGTAAAATATGCATAAGGATTGACTCTAGACATTTAATACTCAATGGAAAACAATTGCACTAATGAGAAAAAACCATGATGATAATGTAGATGTTTGAATGTGGATAGATTCAAAAATAATGAGTAAGGAATTACCCAATGAACACAAATAGACTAAATCAAGGCCATAATGCTGAAAGCAAATAAACAAGCACACAAACAAACAAAAAAATAGACAAACAAAGAAACATTCAAGATAAATAAAGAAACAAACAAGTGTTAGTCGCTATGTTAGTATAAATAACATGATGAACATTAGCCCTAGAAACTAGGTGATAATTGAGAAAAAAACCAAGATGGGGGAATAAAATAAAAGGAAGGAGGTGGCTAAATTGTCTCCATATGTACTAATTAAGTGGATGTTGCCTACATAGTTTCATGGATATGATGATCCAACAAAACTTTAGGCCAAATGTAGTTCTCCCAAGAAATGGGAAGAAAATGACGATTGATATAAAACATGATAGATGTGATATAATAATAGGGATAAAATCACAAAATGGTGATACCATAGGATAAAATGCCAATGGGGAAACTAAGGAACAAGTGGTTTATTTATGACTTAGTGAGGGTTCTCAGAATCCTTAAGGCAAAGAAGTGGTCAATGTTTTTGGTTTTTCTAAATGATTTTAAATTTTTTTTGGAATTTTTAAATCATCTTACATCAATTGATAATGATGAGACACTAAAATTGTCCAAGCTCACAAAATCATAAGAGCATTATAACTTGAAATGACTCTTGTAAAATGATGAGAGCATGAGAACTTGAAATGATGCTCATAAAATGATGAAAGCATGGCTAAAGTTACTCAAAAATTGGTGAGAGAATTATAACTTGAAATGATGCTTAAAAAATGGTGAGAGTGTGGTTGAAGGGGGACTAAATTGACCTTAACATGAATCAAACACAACCTTTAGTTCACAATAGAGGAATCTGACTAGTGTAGCAGCCAATTCAAACAAAATAGGCACAGTTGGTATGATGGAATAATACAACACAAAAATGGCTAGGTGATATGTCAAGGAAAAATAAATAAATGTTGCCCCTAATTTATCTATAGGTAGTTATAACTAGGACACAATTGATAAATCAATGACACCAATTTTCCCTATTAGGTGATATAATTAGTATCAAGACCAGTGAATACTGATTTAACCTAGTAGATGATATAATCAGGCTCACATAAACAAAATTTATAAGAAGGGAATAAGAAACAAAGGATACAACTACCAAAACTTATGTCATACTACTTTAAACTACTACCTCTATCTAAAATGCTAGAAATAACTACTGAAATTGATCTAATTTTATATGCTAAAAACATGAAACCAATGAATGGACCAAGGTTAAATGGGCTAGGTTGATAAGATTAAAAACATGTGTTGGAAATATTATCATTGATGTCAAAGGTCTAGCATTATTGGTGATAAAGGCCCCATTTCATTTAATGGTGTTTTTAATATTCATATCTTGGCTCATGTGTGTTAATATTTATTTAATGTTAATGAATATATTCCTGGTTGCATATAAGTCAAAAGAGGGCCCATGGAGAAGTCAAAGAGTCATATGGTAAAAGACAAAAGAAGAATGGGATGCATTTTATCATGAGGAGTCATCTTGAGGAATTCTAAGAGTCACCATGTGAAGAAAAAATAGGGTATGGCACATTTTTCCATGAAGGGACACTTTAAAGAATATGAAAAGTCACCAAGATAAAGACAAAATAGGAAATGATGCATTTACTTATGAAGGGTCACCATATGAATTTTCAAATGCAAAGATACAAAGGGTCATGCAAGTTTGGTGCCATTTTTCATGAGGATTGAAGGGTCACAAAGGGTGAATGCCAAAGGTCATTTATAAAGCTAGAAATAAAGTCTTGAGAAGATATTTTTAATATGCAAGAGAGTGCATGGTTTGTATTTGTTTTCAAAGAGATAAAAGTAGGAGATATTTCAGAGTTCTATCATTCTTTGAGTAAGCAACATTAAGAGATAGTTGTGTTTTATACACAAGAGGGGTTGGTGCTCCTGTGGGTTGGTGCTCACAAATAGTTATTGTGTTGGTGCTTGATAAAGGAGTTCATACTCCTACAAGTTGGTGATTTTGAACTTTGTATTTTGAGTTGGTGCTCATTAATATACTTGAGATTGTTCTTCATGGTTTTTCCCACTTTGGGTTTCCACGTAAAAAACTGTTATCTCTCTCTCTCTCTCTCTCTTATGTGGTGTATATTATTGTTTTAGTTTTATTGCATAATTTGAATGTGTGATTAAGTAGTTAAAGAAAAGAAATAAAATTAATTAAAAGATATATTATATACTAATTAATGTCCCCTCTTAGTATATTTCATGCCTAACAATTGGTATTGGAGCAGGTTACTTTAAAAAAAGTTTTACAACTTGAAGGTAGATCAAGAAAGCATGATGGCTAGATCACATGAAGGTTTTTATATAACTAAGTAAAATTTGTTTGATGGGAAAAATTATGCTTTTTAGAGCATAAGGATGAATAATTATTTGATGGCCCTTGGATTCAACATTTGGCAAGTAGTGGTGGAGGAATATGAAGAGCCATAGACACTTGTAACTACTTCGATAGAAAAGAAGGAAAGCGAAATAATGCTAAATATTTAAATGCTATTTTATGTGTTTATGTGAATTAAAATTTGTTAAAGTTACACAATGTAAATCTACTCATGAAACTTGGGTAAAACTTGAGAATATTTATAAAGGTGATGGAAAGGTTCAATAAGCTAAGCTTCAGACTTTTAGAAGATAGTTTGAGAGTTTGAAGATGGAAGAAGAAGAAAATATAGCAAGTTATCTTTTGCGGGTTGATCAAATAGTTAATCAGATTCAAGGTCTTGGAGAAAAGTAAGAAGAATCAATTATGGTTCAAATTTTTTTGAGATCTATACCATTGAGATATGATGCAAAAGTTTTGGCAATTAAAGAGATGAAGAATTTAGCCAAGCTAAAGATGGATGAACTACATGGTATTCTTATGGCATATGAGATGTAGACCAAATAAGAGAAACCCTCAAAGAGAGAAGCTAATTTCAAGACATCAAAGAAAGAGAAGGCTAAGATTCAAAAATCAAGTGATAGTTCTAGTGATGATGAAGATGACAATGGAGCTCTATACATTCATAAAATGAAAAAGGGCACAAATAAATATCAAGGAAAATTACCTTTTAAATGTTTTAATTATGGAAAGATTGGACATTTTTTAGCTAAGTGCCCAAATAAGGGAAATGGTGACAATGAAGAAGGAAAGTCTACATACAAAAAGAATTTCAATGGAAAATTCAATAAGGGATTCGAGAAGAAGAGTTTGTATTCTAAAGATCCTATCTCAGTCGAAGATAATGGAGTCAGTAATTTAAAATAAAAAGAGATTTTATTCATAACCATATATGAAGATGCCCCTGCAAGCAAAAGTATAGATGATCAAGAATAAGAATAGGATGAATTTAAAGTGAATATAGAAGGAGAACTCATTTGTGTCTTATAAGAGTTAAAATCTCTTGAGAAGAAGAATCAAAGATTAAAGCTCTAGATCAAGAAAAATGAAAAGGAGTTAAAGGAAACAATTGAAGATCTAGAAGCACACTTTGAAGAAGCCAAGAATAATGAAGAAGTTATAACGACATAGTTATAAGAAGTAAGTAAATAATATGAAAGGTATGTTATTGAAATTACTTCTTTAAAAGTAGATCTTGAGAAAACAAATTAAAAAAACAATGATAGAGTAGCCAATGATTCAAAATTTGAAAATAACACTAAGATATTGAATAATATATTAGAAAGTCAAAGATCAATGTTAAATAAGATAGGTATCAGATTTGAAAAAGAGAAAGGGGAGGCCACTAAATTCATGGATAAAGAAAAATGAAAGAGCTATTATGAAGGTCTTACAAAGAGGAAATCAAAAGGGAAGAAGTTAAGAATATAGAGGACATCTCAAACAAATAAGGATATAAAGAATAGAGCTACAAAAGGCAATTAGGTCAGAGATACACAAATAGGTACTATTTTTATGGTTAATATTTTTATTGTAATGGATATGGTCATAAGAAAAATAGTTTCAAAAAAGGGCTAATAATTTCAAAAATAAGGATAAAGAAAGTCATGCAGAGTTCAAGTAGAAGCCACAACTCTTTTTCTCCTCTACCAGGCTTTAATGAAGAGGCCATAATATTTTACAAGTGAAAAAACTTTGGATACATAGCTCAACACTATATAATATTGTTCAAGTCAATCAAAAAAGACTAGAGTTTTAAGTCTCCATTCATTAAGAAGAAAGTTCAGACAGGTTCATGGCAGAAGAAACAACCTAAAAAATCTATGTTGGTGCCGATATCTTTGCATGCAAGAAATAAATAAGAGATATGGTTCATTAATAGTGGATGTTTGAGGCACATGATAGAATATAAAATTAATTTCATAACCTTGAAAAAGATCAATGGTGGCACAGTGAAATTTGGAGATAATACTACTACTAAAATTGCTAAAAAAGGTACACTAAGTTTGGATAATGGTAGAACTAAAACTAAAAATGTTTTATATGTAGAAGGTCTTAAGAATAATATTTTGAGTATAATTAAAATGTGTGATCAAGGGAATACACTAAAGTTTTATGCAGAAATTTGTGAAATTAGGAGAAAAGATTCAGATGTGTTGGTTGTAAATGCTCAAAGAATAGGCAATAATTTGTATATGCTATTAGACAACAAAGGTCAAAGATATTTTTTGAGTCAAATTGAAGAAAGTTGGCTATGTCATAGGATAATGGGACACATAAATTTTGATAATCCTATCTACATCAACAAGAAGGAAGTAGTCAAAAATCTTCCAAAGATTACAAAGTCATCTAACACGCTTTGTGAACCTTATCAGCATGGGAAGCAGGCTAGAAGGTAGTTTAAAACAAAAGAGTACTCGATCACTCAATTGCTAGAGCTTGTTCACACTGATCTGTGTGGACCTATGAGAACTCAAAATACTCAAAGTGAGAAATATTTCATGTTTCTTATTGATGATTTTTCATGTACGACTTGGGTAATGTTTTTAAAGAAAAAATTAAAAGCTTTTAGACATTTCAAAGCAGTCAAAGCATTAGTTGAGAATGAAACTAGTTTGAAGATTAAGTGTCTAACATCAAATTAAGGAGGACAATTCATTTTAGATCAGTTTATTGAGTTTTGTGAAGACCATAGACTAAGAGACATTATTCAATAGCCAGAACTCCACAACAAAATGGAGTAGTTGAGTGGAGACATAGAACAATTTAGGAGATGGTAAGAACAATGCTCAATGATTCCAAGATACCAGATAAATATTAGAGAAAGGAAGTTACTACAATAGTGCATATTTAGAATAGAGCATTATTGAGAGTCAATAGTGACAAAACTTATTAGGAGCTATGGAAAGACAAACTAGCAACAATTGATTATTTTAGAGTTTTCGGTAGTAGATGCTTCATAAAGAGAATTGATGAAAAACATGGTAAGTTTAAATTTAGAGTAGATGAAGGTATATTTCTTGGTTATTCTTTCAAAAGTAAAGCTTATAAATGTTATAACAAAAGATTCAAAGAAATTGTTGAAAGTGCAAGTGTTAGAATAGAATAAGATGGAACACAAAGAATCAGTGATCTAGTAGACATTTATGAAAGCATTGAAGAGGAAGATTATGAAGAATCAAATGAAGATGAGAAAAAGGAGAAAAAGGAATCCAAAACTGCATTGAAATATGTTCAGAGAAATCATAATAAAAGTGACATCATTGGGACATAAATGAAGGAATTTGCACCAAAAGAATGATGATAAGTGAATCTAATCAAGTTAATTTCTCTTTGTTATCCAAAATTCAACCTAGAACTTTTTAAGAAGCTAGAAATGATAAGCATTAGGTTAAGGCAATGGATGAAAAATTAAATCAAATAGAAAAGAATGATACGTAGAAATTAGTAACTAGAACAAAAGATCACAATGTGATAGGAACATAATGGGTTTATAGAAATAATTTGAATGAAAATGGAGAAGTGACCAGGAATAAAGCAAGATTAGTGTGTAAAGGATATACTCCAATTGAGGGAATAGATTTTGAAGAAAATTTTAGACTAATGTAAGGACAGAGGCTATTAGAATGTTTCTTACATATGCAGTGTTTAAAAATTTCAAAGTGTTTCAGATGGATGTTAAATATACCTTCCTAAATGGGAATATAGAAGAATAGGTCTACATTAAGTAGCCTAAGGGATTTATTCTCTCAAATATTAGTAGCCATGTATGCAGATTGAAGAAAGAACTATATGGATTGAAACAAGATCCTAGAGCTTGGTATGCAAAACTTGATATGTACCTACAGGATCAGGGTTTCAAGAGAAGATTTGTTGAGAAGGTGAGCATCAATTGATTATTGTGGTATATGTTGATGACATCATTTTTGGAGGAAACATTGAAAAGATGATAAAATAATTTTTTAATAATATGCAAAAAGAATTTGAGATGTCTATGCTTGGAGAATTGTCATTTTTCTTAGGATTGCAAATATTTTAGTCAGATAAAGGAATTTTCATATTTCAAAGTAAATATGCCAAGAAAATGTTAAAGAAATTTGGTTTTGAGGATTGTGCACTAGTTGGTACACCAATGTTTATAGGAAATAAGGTGAGCAAGGATGAAGATTCACCTATTATAGATAAATCTTTGTATAGATCTATGATTGGTAGTCTTTTATATTTGACAACATCGAGGCTAGATATCATACATGTAGTAGGTATGGTTGCAAGATATCAATCAGCTCCAAAAGATAGTCATGCTCAGTTGGTGAAAATAATATTCAGATATATTAAGGGGACATTGGGTTATGGATTGTGATATCCCACAAGTAGAGATTTCACTTTGGTTGGTTATATAGATTCAAATTGGGTAAGATGCTTGGATGATAGAAAGAGTACAAGTGGAAGAGCTTTCTTCTTTGGTGATAGCTGAGTATCATGGCTAAGGAAAAAGTAGAATTTAATATCACTTTTTATAGCTAAAGTAGAATATATTGTAGTGGTATTATGTTGTACTAAAGTGATTTAGATGAAGAAACTTTGGAATATATCAAGGTAAAATATGATGAACCTATTTCCATTTTTTGTGATAACACAAGTGTTATTAATATTTTGAAGAATCCAGTGATGCATTCAAGAACAAAATATATTCCCATTAAATATCACTTTCTGAGAGAGTAGGTTACAGATCAATAGGTTAAGATGGAATATATTAGTACTACAGAGTAGATTGTAGATATTTTCACAAAAGCACTACCAAAAGACACATTTGAGTATCTATGAGAGAAGTTGAGAGTAATTTCTTTTACTTCCTACCATTGAGGTTTAGCATCAATGAGGGGGGAACTAAGTGTTAGCTATAGGTAGGCGATTTGCCATTGATGTCAAAGGGAGAGAAGAATAGAAATAGGTACATGTGCAAAAATAGGTACAAGGAATAGGTACATGTTTCTATAGTAAGGGGGAGTTATTGTATATTTTTTAAATGGCAGTATGTGTAGGTTTTAGGATATGGCAGTTTCAATTTGAGGTTGCCATCAATGAAAAAGGGGGAGATTGTTATAAATATTATCATTGATGTCAAAGGTCTATCATTATTGATGATTAAGGCCTCATTACATTTAATGGTGTTTTTGATATTCATATCTTGGCTAATGTGTGTTAATATTTATTTAATATTAATGAATATATTTTTGGTTACATATAAGTCAAAAGAGGGCCCATGGAGAAGTCAAAGAGTCATGCGAAAAAAGAAAAAAGTGGAATGGGACACATTTTCTCATGAAGAGTCATCTTGAGGAATTCCAAGATTCACCATGTGAAAACAAAAGAGGGTATGGAACATTTTTTCATGAAGGGACACTTTGAGGAATATGAAAAGTCACCAAGATAAAGACAAAAAAGGAAGGTGCATTTGCTTATGAAGGTTCACCATATGAATTTTCAAATGAAAAAATATGAAGGGTCATGCAATTTTGGCACCATTTTCCATGAGGATTGAAGGGTCACAAACAGTGAATGCCAAAGGTCATTTGGAAAGCTATAAATAAAGGCTTGAGAAACCATTTGTAATATGCAAGAGAGTGCATGGTTTGTATTTGTTTTCAAAGAGAGAAAAGAAAGAGATATTGCAGAGTTATATCATTTGTTGAGTAAACAACATTGGGATATAGTTGTGTTTTATACACAAGAGGGGTTGGTGCTCCTATGGGTTGGTGCTCAAAAATATTTACAAGGGATTGGTGCTCTTATGGGTTGGTGGTCACAAATAGTTGCTGTGTTGGTGCTTGGAAAAGGAGTTGGTGCTATTATAAGTTGGTGCTTGTGAAATTTATATTTTGAGTTGGTGCTCATTCATATACTTGAGATTATTCTCCATAGTTTTTTCCACTTTGTGTTTCCACATAAAAATTTGGTTTTTCTCTCTCTTATGTGGTGTATATTATTGTTTTAGTTTTATTTCATACTTTGAATGTGTGATTAAGTGGTTAAAGAAAATGAATAAGATTAATTAAATGATATATAATATACTAATTCACCCCCCTCTCAGTATATTTCATGCTTAACAACATGTTTGGTCAAGTAGGAATGGAATAGTTGGATGGTCTGGTTGGAATGTCAAAATAAGAGGATGGTAGAACAAATAGTTTGATAATGGTATAAAGAAGGATATTGATAATATGTTACAACTTGAAATGGCCCATATATATAATACATCAAGTTACTCAAGCATAGTATCATTTAAGGTGAATAATGTTCATTGGTTCATCAAGTTTGTTGTCTTCTAGTATGCTGAGCCCATATGCTCTAGAACCATAGTCTATAGTGATGATGAAAAGACCCACCCAATTGGGTTTGAACTTTCCTTTATGCTTCTTTTTGACCATGGTATTATTTTGGCTTATAGGAAAAGATCAACAAGTTCAAATGTTCTATGTTTTACACATCGATTGTATTGAACCCAAAGTCTATTATGATAGGCCTACAAATTATTCATAGCATCTATCATTTTCTCATCAAGTAAATCTAGCTCTTATAGGTGAGCTACTTGATAGTCTTTATCATCGAGAACATGCTTGAAAGATATGCACAATGAAGAAAACTCAACCTCAATGGGAAGTATGGCTTCAATGCTATAAACAAGTGAGTATGGAGTGGCTCTTATGGGTGTATGATGATTGGTAGGATATGCCCAAAGGGCATGGAATATTTGAAGATGACAATCATGATCAAAATCATTGACAATATTTTTGAGAATGTTGACAATGGTTTTATTTGATGCTTTAGCCTGGCCATTACCTTGAGGGTAACACACCATTGAAAAGTGTTGTGTGATCTTGTATTCAACACATAGCTTTTCAACATATTTATTCTTAAATTATCCTCCATTATCAGATGCAATGTCAGAAGGGATACCATAGTAGTAGATGAGATGGTTAAAGATGAATTTGGAAATTTACTTTTTAGTCATGTAAGTGAGGGGTATAGCTTTAACCCACTTAGTGAAATATTTAGTGGTAGTGAGAATGTGTTTATGGCCATTTGATGAGGTAGAGTTTATATTCCTAATGAGGTCAAGGCTCCATGTAGTAAATGGACATGGTATTAACATTGGTTTTAAGGTCATGGTAGGTGAATGAATCAAATTATCATGCCATTGAAACCTATCACATTTATTTACATATGCAAATACATATACATCCATTATTGACCAGTAGTAACTAGTATGTAAGAGATTTTTGGAAATGGCTGCCCTACTGGTGTGGGCTTCACATATTGCTTCATGAAATTCCCATGCTGATAGTATAGATTTTGAAAAATTTAAACAATGAAGTAGAGTTCCATCAAAACTATGGTGGTATAGGGTTGGTCCAAGTAGGGTGTAATATTGGGTATTATGAATGAAATCTTTGGTTTGTTTTTGAGATAAGTCTAGTGGGAGGATTTGCTCATGTAAATAGGTATATATGTTTGAGTACCAATTAGATATGGGACCAAAAATATCACATATTATTAAAATAATTGAAATTTCATGAACTGGTGTTATTAGATTTTCTACAAAAAATTGATACTCACTAGTTGTGTCTACATGACAAATCAATGATCCAATGGTAGCCATGACATATAATATTCTATTGATTTCTCTTGGTATATGATAAAATTGAATGTCAATAATTTATTATTTGAGAGTGTTAACCATTACGTTATATGGAACCATCTTGTCATCTTTAACTAAAGATAACCATAAACTGTTAGATGACATATGTTCCATTATACTTCCTATTGAATCCATATGATAAGTGTTTCATATTCAACCATGTTATTGGTATAAGGAAAGTTGATTTTGAATGACTTGGGAATTAGATCCCCCTAAGGTGTTATGAATAAAAGTCCTGCCCTTGATCCATGTGTAGTGAATGATCCATCAAAATACAAATTCTAGGGCTACTCCTTAATAGGTGTTTCAATGATGGTCATGATGGATTCATTAGAAAATTGGAATGTTAATGGCTCTATGTCTTTAAGAGGTGCTTTAGCAAGATAATCTATGAGAAATTACCCTTTAATTGATTTTTGGTTTACATAATCTATCTCAAAATCACTAATTAGCATGATCCATTTGACCATACAGCCTTGTAAAGCTATTTTTGATAGTGTATACTTAAGTGGAACTACTTTAGAAATAACCATGGTCTTATTTTTCAACATGTAGTGGTATAATGTTTTGAGCTATGAAAACCATAGTGAGACAAGATTTTTTGATGGGTGTATAGTTGTGCTCATACATAACCAGTGTATGGCTTAGATATTAAAATACATGGTTTTTTCCCTTGTCATTGTGTTGAGCTATAAGTGCCCCTAGAGCATTATTAGTAGTAAAAAGATTTAACAAGAATGATTTCCCTAGAGTTGGAGGCAATAAAACTGGGGGATTTGTGAGATAGTCATTCAACTATTGAAAACCTTTTGACAATCATTATCCCAATGAAATATGACACATTTATTCAATAGGTGTGTAAAAGGATGGCACTTATCTAATAATTGAGATATGAAGCATCAAATAAACTAGATCTTTCCCTATAAACTATGGAGCTACTTCAAATTGGTCATTGGTAGCATCTTTATTATGGCCCTTACTTTAGTTAGATTGACTTCAATGCCCTTGTGAGACATGATAAATCCCAATAATTTTCCTGACACAACTCTGAACACACACTTCTTGGGGTTGAGCCTAACTTTGTATTCTTGTAGTTGCTCAAATATCCTCTTTAATGCTGCTAGATGGTCAGCCCTAATTTTGGATTTGCCTAGTATGTCATCAACATAGTATTCAATAATATCATGCATCATATCATGAAATATAACTGTCATAGCTCTTTCATAAGTGACCCATGCATTCTTAAGGCCAAACATCATCACTTGTTAATAGAATGTTCCCCACGGCGTGGCGAATGCTATTTTGTGCTAGTCTTTTTGTGCTATTATAATTTGATTATAACTTGAGAAGCCATCCATTAGTGAAAGCATTTCATAGCCCATTATGGAGTTAACTATCATTTCAATGTTAGGTAGTGGAAATTCATCCTTAGGGTATGCTTTGTTAATATCATGGAAATTAGTATAGATTTTTATTCCCTCTAGTTTCTTACTGATAGGTACTACATTGGAAATCCATTCAGAGTAGTCAATTGGCCTAATACATCCTATTTCTAAGAGTTTTTCTAACTCTTTCTTCACTACTATAACAATGTGAGGATGCATATTGCATAACTTTTGTTTAACTAGTTTGGCATCGGGATTGAACACAAGGTGGTGCAAAACTAAGGCAAGGTCTAAACTTGGCATGTCAAAATATGCCCAAGCAAATATATCTACAAACTCTTTCAGTAGGGCTATGAGGAATTCATGCTAAAACTCAGTAAGGGATGCACCTAACTTGATCTAGTTTGGATCATATGGGACCTGATGTTAAATTCTATTGTGTCTTCCACTAGAAGAGTTGAGCTATCATCAAGGATAGTTGATAATGATTTGAACCAATTGGCAACATTAGAGTCCTCTGTTAGGATTGGTTCTTTAACAAGATCTCCAAGACATAATGAATTAGAATATCCTAATGAGAGATCAATCCATGTGACAAAAATAGTCAAAAATTCTTGTATGACTTGATCAAAGGCTTCCTACCTTTCATGATTGAATTCAAACCCATTATCATGTTTATTATTATCATCCTCTTGAATGATTTGATCAAAACCCTATTTCTCTTTAGGGTTAAACTCAAATCCATAGTGAACTTCATCATTATTAGTTTATTGCATGATTTTCTCAAAATATTGATGTTCTTCAATACTAAATTCAGACTCATAGACAAGTTCATCATTGGTGGTCTCCTAGTCTATACATGAAGAAGGTTAAACACCCCGATCTAGTGGTGCTTGAAATAGGTTTTCACCACTAGATTAACCTTTATCTTTATTATTTCCCTGGTCAAAAAGTGCCTCAAATAGGTTTTCAATTTGAGACTTCAATGATTTATTTATTTTCTTTGTGCTAAGGGTATTTAGTCATTATCCAAATTAGGCTTTAGGATCTAATTTGATTGAGAATCCTAATTTATGATCCCCTAATAGAACATTGTCCCTAAGGCCTAGAAAATCAAAGAATGTTTCATCATTTTGAAATTCATTAATTGGTATGTATGTCTCTTGTTGGACCCAATCTATTAGTTGGGGATAATATAATAGTATGGGATTATTATGAATGATTACGCAAAGAGTGAAAATAGTGTGATTATCAAATAGGTTGGTCTAGGCTAAGCCATCAAATAAGCTATGATTAGACTCTACTTCATTGTCAGCATCCTCATCACTAGTCAATGGCTATGGAACAAGAGTAAGGTTTATGGGGTCACCCCCAAGTGGTTTAAATCCAAGTCTATAGGGTCCTTCATACTTGGTCATAGAAATAGGATCCAATATTTCATGTAGATTTGGCTTGAGGCCCCTTCCTTAATATTATTGATTTTTCATGATGTGATTAGGAATGGGATACTTGGGATTCTTGTAAAAATTAGCAAACTTGTCATTATACAACCATGACTCATGTTTGTTAAGAGGGTCTTGTTCTAAGTTAGAAGTTGGTATGAAAATGACTGGTCTTGGATTATGAATGTGGCCTTTCCCCTTTCTTTACTAGTACATGTGTAGCATAGATTTAGGTCTTCCAAAGGATTTTGGGTTTTGAGGAAGCTTTAAAATATCAAATGTATCATGAGTCAATACTCTCCTAAGCCATTAACTAAGATGGTAAAATTATTGGATACTTTAGAAGTGGCATGTGACTGAGAGAATCAAGGGTATTAAGGTCAATGTCGTTATCTTTTGGTAATTTGAGGAGTATTTCCTTCCCTTTATCCTACTTATTAGATGGATTCATGCCAAAATGGTAGTTGTAACTTTGGAACATATCTTCTAGATGTTTAGGATGCTCATATGGATGCAAATATCCTAGAATGTTAACCTCCTCCCTGAATGAGAGAATTTGATACATTGGTGTAATGTTGATGGGACTGCATGAATCTCATGTAACCAAGGCCTACCTAGAAGCATATTTTATGATAAATCAAGATCCAACATATGGAAAAGGGCATCATGAGTCAAGGTCCTAGTGATAATTGGCAAGCTAATGGTGTCATATGATTCAAGCTCTTGATTGTCGTATTCTTTAATGGTGATCATTTATACTTGGAGATCCACCATTATGTACCCAAAAAGCTTAATGAGCTTGAGAAACACTATGTTCAGACCTAATTCATTGTCTTTAAGGACACCTTTCACTTTATCATGCATTATATATACTTCAATGTATAATGGATTGTTATACAATGGGCCAAGAGGTGACATATCACTTTGGTTGAATGTTACTTATTGGGTTGGAGCTAGGTGTCCAACCAAAGCTTAAAATTGGTCAGGGGATTTGTAATTTAGAATAGTAGATTGGATAAGGTATTCATTCAATATTTTCTTATGGATTGTTGACATGCACAACAAATCTAAATTGGATATTGTGCTGGCATATTTTCCACTATATCAAATATCTTTTCTTGAATAATGTTAAATGGTTTATTCTAAGGCCAAACAATGGTTTGGATGATGGGTGAAGTGGTAGGTGGTTATGGGCTTGGTATAGTATGTTTAGATTGCTTAAGTTATGATTTCACAATCAAGATTAGATACAGGACTATTGTTGTTAACCAATGATGGTGGAGGTGGGCCAGATAAGATAAGTCTCGATCACTGATGTACTTGAGTGTGGTCATGGGTGAATGATGAGTTATCATTATAAGGTCCTAATGTGGGAATCCCTAGTTTGCTTGTGTTCAATCCCAAGTCAAAGAAGGGTTATCAAAATTATTAGATTGGTTTGGTATAGATATCAATGGTCTTGTCTAGTTGAGATTTGGTCTAGGATTGATGTAAATGGTGTTAATGCTACCTCTCGAGATATGACCTAAAACTGAGTTATCATCATGTGAAATGGCATGGAAGGTTTTTTGGTTGTGGCCACTATTCTAAATTTGGTTCTATCCCTTATTTTGGCTTTATTGGTTCTTTTTGATTTAGCCTTTGTTGTTGATGTTGTTGTTGTTACACTGACTGATTTTAATGTTGAGGAAATGGGTTCTAGTAGATGTCAAGGTTCTAATTGGATGTGGAAGCTCAATTATCCAAAGTGATCTCACCATTATCCAACATATTTTGAATGACATGTTTGATTTTCACACAATGTTCAAAATTATGACCTTTAACCCTATGAAACTCAAAATTATTTTGGCTTATACCAGTCTGGCATGTTTGTACCCTCATGATATTTATCTTTTAGAATAGGGTATCTAATTAGGTTAGCTACTTTGAGATTTTTAAAGACTTCTTTGATGGGTTATCCAATGTTGGTAAAAGGATTATGAGTATGTGGTTTTTTCTTTAGAGGAGGTGGGTTTTGTAAAGTCAAAGGCTACTATGATTATTGCATTTGTTGTGTTGGCCTAGGTTGTGCTTATTGTGCATGTTATGGCTATTGAAGAGGTTTTTGGGTAGGAGTAAGGTGGTGCTAGATGAGTAGATAGTGTTTGAACCACTTGGACATGGTGTGACTCTATTACTCCATTCTCAAAAACATTCTTATTGCAGTTAAATTATTTTGGCCAATCATTATTATTAGCCCATGCTAGTTATGATGCTTGCACTTGGTTTGGATTTTAGTTCTGATTATTGGTCTAATTTTGGTTTTGACCATTATTCTAATTGGTTGAGTTTAGTTTTATGTTCCCTTTATTGATAAGGGATCTTTCAATCACTAAACCTTTATTGATGATCTTTTTGCATGTGTGTGCACACTACAACTCCAAATAGTAGTATATTTTAATATTTATATTTTTGGTACACAAAGTAGCTAATTGCTTGTCTAGTAAACTATGGGTAAAGTGACTTGCAAGGGCTCTCCATCACTATAGATAACTTGTGAAGATTTCACCTATTTTTTGCTTTACTTGCATTAAGTCAACCAATGAAATCTCATGCTCAAAATTTTATGAGAAGTGTTGCACAAACTTGTTTGATAGATTGTCAAAGTTAGAAAATAAGTTCTTTGGTAGTTTCAAAATCCATTTCAAGGCTTGTTCAGCTAAACTCCTTGTAAATAAAAATAACAAATAAATGTCACTATATGTCACCAGTTGACATGCAACAAAGAACTCTGTCAGATGTACTTTGGGGTCACCTTTCCCCTTGAATTTGTTAAACCTATGTGGCTCATGTCCTAGAGGAAATAGAATCTATAAGTACTCCATGTTAAAAGGATATGAACACACATCATCCAATTTAAAATTTTAAACCTATTTCCTAGCTTTGATGGTAGCAATTACATCCTTCATTTTTTTGTAATTCTTGCTCAATGAAACTTGTTAGAATATTGGCCCGAGTTGATGGTTGGGCATTCACAAGTGGATGAATTAGACTGGGATATGATGGAGAGATTTCTTGGGGTAGGTTGGATTGTCTAGGGAATGTTTTAGGAATGCACATACATGGATTAGGGTACAATTATTGAAATTATACCTATGATGGTGTGACATTCTAGTTAGAGTTGGATATGTATGATTGGTTTTGTGGATATTGATGTTGGGATGGAGGGATATAAACATAATGTGCTTTTTATGGTTTAAGAAGGACTTATTGTTGACTATTTGAACCTTGTTATTGAGTGTGACCTTGTGAGCCAAGACCTTGTCTTTGAACCTATGGTACATTCTACATAAAAGGTAATTACTACCTAAAAGGTACTTGAGGAACATTAGAACCTATTTGTTGTGTGAATAACTATTGAGAATTGGATGCATGTTGGAGATTTAGAAGCTGTCATTGAACAATATGAACACATTATTCATTAGACATCATTTGATTTTAAATTGGCATATTGGCCTATGAAAGTAGAGCTATGTTCACTGCTACCTAGTGAAGTGGAACATTGGTTTCCCTCTATTGAAGTGGTAATGTGTTTGGCCTATATTGTGTTGGGATAATTGATTGTGCTTGCTATTTTGGGATACTACTTATCACATTTTGGGGAAGAGTAGGATTCAACACATTTTTTTGTGGTGTGGCACTACTTGTTGGCTGGATACTTAATCCTATTGGTTGTGTGCTTGAAGAAAAAATTGGTTTAGGATTAGCAGTATTTGGTTGAGGTTGGGACATAAAAATTCATACTCCATGATTTTTAAAACCAATAATGTTGGTAGCTAAAGGCATGTTTTGTTGTTGATTGATTATTTATGTGCCAACACCACTTTGGTTTAAATTAGACATTGCTTGCATATTATCCCTATGTTTTTCTTAGTATCCTATATAGAAATCAAAGATATTTCCTCTATAATCAGTGTACTAAATATGGTTTCTACTAAAGTGTTTTGCATAAATAGGTCTAAACCCTGATTGTCTTGACCTGTCAACTCTATTAAAACTTCTATTTGAGGAGCTAGATTACTAAGAGGTGCATTTGACAAGGCTATATTAGTGAAGTTACATGATAAATTGAGATATGTTTGGTATGCTTGATGCATTTGATCAAAGTGGTCATCCATGGGACCTCTTTGTTGGATAAGCACATGGGGCTCTTTATAAGGTATTGATACAATGACATTAGGATTGTTAGAAGAGAACTGTTGGTGAGTTTGATTGTAAAACATGTTGGAGGGCTCTCTTTATAGATTTTGTAATTTTTCATACCCTACCTCTGTGGTTCTATTGGGATCATATGTTGATGGTGTTATGATGTGATAAGGTTGTTGTTAAGTAATTTATGCAATTGATGGTATGATCCCAATAAAATTGGTTGTTATCACTCTTGAAAGATGATGTGACAAATGGTTTATTATTCAAGTCTTCAAATGAACAATATTTTGAAATGATTTAGGTAGCATAACGATGCCCTCATCAATCAAGTGCTACTCCTAATGTTTTGACACAAAAATAGAATGTTTACTAAGTTAAATCAAAGTGTCATATGGAAAGCATAATACCTACTCAAATAATGGAGTGATGTGGACTCATGACTCATCAAATGACATGGTTTGAATAATATAAGTTTTAGTCTAACACACCAAGAAAAAATGGCCAAAATACATTTAGTATAATCATCCAAATCCTTGCAAGGGTATGGCAATGTGGGGTTGACTAAACTAATTATTTTAAAAATATTATAGATGGATAAATTATATAATGAATTTTATGCAAAATGATGAAAAAGAAGTGTAATTTAATTAGGTGTCCACAATACTTAGCTTGTTGCAAAAAAGTCTTTCCATTTTTGTAACCACCACATCCATCGCTTTCTCAGTGTAGTACAATGTCCAATGTGTAGATACATTCCTATGCTTAACCCCAACACTAAAAGATGGTTTAACCACTCAAACTTACAATCTTAGTGGGGGTGATGTAGTTGATATTGGGACATGAAACCCTAGGTCAAAGCTTCCCTAAATAACTCATGGGAGGTAATGAATTCCCCCTCACAAGCCAAGATGCATGAAGTAAATGACACAATAGAAATAATTTATGGTAACCTCAAGATCACCTAATACAATTATAAGTTTTTGGTGAGGGATTTAAAACAAAATTATTTTCATGCCTTGTAATAGGCTCAAATTTTTATGAAATGGTACTTTTGATCCCAAAAATTCCCTAAAGGGGATGGATGGGAGAGCATACATGCAAGTTTATTTTTGTTAAAACACACAATCAAAAAGAAAGTTTGTAAATAATCAAAGTTAAGTTAATTTAATTACACCAAATTGAAAGTGTTTGATTAAATTTTTTACTATCCCCTTGGATTTAAGATGTGTAAATAGAAATAATTGTAAACCACCCAAAAAGAAGTTAGCACTTTTGATACTAAAAGTTTCCTAAAGGGGATAGATGAGAGAGCATACATGCACAATTCCATATTTATTCAAAAAAGTTTAGATTAAAAAAATAATGAAAAAAATTTGTAAAAAATCTGAAGTGTATTAAATTTTATAGCACTAAACAAAATTTGTGGTGGTGTTGTTTTGTCCCCTTGGCTTTAAGTTGTGAACTTTGAAAGAATAAGCAAAACATTTAACACAAACATGAATTTTTTTTTAACCCAAAGTGAAATGCTTAATTCATTTTAAAACATCCAAAAAAAGTGTGAAATAACTAATTAATCTTGTTTTGATTAGTTTTCAAATGGGTCCTACAATAAAAAGGTCAACACTTCGTTTAGCCTTGAAAATTATTTATCAAATGAGATAAGCAACCTTGAAGGGAAAAATCTATCGACCCGAAGGTAAAACCTCAAGAAATAAAACATGTTAAGTTAGTCAAATATTATCAAAAATATCAATAAAAAATTCAATAAGTATAAAAAAATAAAATAAACCTATGAAACATATAAACAAGTTAAAAGGTTAAAACAAAAAACTTGAATAGATAAATCATAAACACTTGCATTTAGTAATTTAGCCATAACTTTTAAAATATACATCAATTTATCATGAAAATTTTGGAAGATGTTTATAGGTATAGGGAAAACCTATTGGAAAACATTCAGGTCAAAATAGTGAATAAAAAAATTATTAACTCTATACTATCCATTTTCACTAGAAAATAAAAAATAGAAAGTGACAGTCACTAAAAGAGTCATAACGTCTAAACTACACATCAAATTTTAATAAATTCTTTAGAAAATTAAGATGAAATAATTAAGAAAAATATATAAAAATTTACAAAAAAAAATAATTTGATCAAAAATAATATCTATTTTAATATCCATTTTTGTTCAAAGATGTGGGGTGTACAATCATGTCCCATCAGGCATGCCATTTGTGATCCCATTGGGCGTGTCATTTGTGATAAAAGAATTTGACAAAGAGAGGAGGTTATATCAAGTGCTAGTAAATAAAACCATGAAATAAACACACTAACATACTAAAATATTTTTTCCTAGATCTTAGGGGGAGCTTAATGAACAAACAACAATTGAATACCCAACTAAAATGCAAAGAATAATAATCTTTACCTTCTTTGAGAGCTCCGAATGATATTTCCATCTAGCTTGCTTGGTTTATGAATAATAAGTCTTCATCAATGACATATGGATAACATCATCTCCTCTATAAAACATATTTTAATGCTTGGATTGATTGATATGGCTTGGCTCAATTTCAACATTATAACACTAGGCTTTTAGCTTCATAAATCTATTCTTGCATTATAACTCTACTTTGATTGAGCTTCCTAAATGAAGAGCTCTAGTTTTGATTTTATAAGATTTTAAATCCCTTGAAATGTGTTAAAACTTACCATTATTGAGTTTATTTATTTTGGTTGAGTTTGGCATATTCCTATGATATTTTAAAAAGTGATAACTCGAAACCATGGCTGAGTTTATTAACTTTGGTTGAGTTTGGCATATTCCTAGGATATTCTTTTATATATTTTCCAAAAGTGAAAACTCACAAAGGTAATGAGTGTGTTATAGGATTTTCTAAGATTCTCTTGAATTTCATTTTTATTAATTAATTTAATTGATTTATTAGCTCATGGGTGAACTCAATTAGGATTTGAAATTGTTTTAGCTTGATAATTGATTTTGATGAGGGTGTGCAAGTTAATTAATTTTTTTTAGGCATTTAGTCATTTGTTTGATTTTTAGTAATTCATTGTGTGTTTTTTCTTAATTTACTTGATTTAATAAGAAAAATTAATGTAATGCAACGTTATAAATCCAAATTCAAGACTAATAAAAATTCTTAGGTTAAATGTTCAATGATTGGTAAGAATTAGTCTAATAGTCTGATATGAAGCCATTGGTGGAAAATTTTAGGTGCCTAAACCACATATCAAACCTTTTAAACCTTCACATCCTAAACCATCATGGTTAAATGATAATTTTATTTTTTTATACCTTAGGACTCCTAGACACAACACAGAGAATTGTAAAGCTCTCCAAACACTCATCCATAACTTATGGGATGAGGATGATCTATTACTAGATGAACTTCCATTGATCCCATTACCAACACAACCACTTACCCAAAATTTACCTACTCGTCCACTCTCATTTTAAAGTAATAAGGAACCAAATCAACCATCTATCCCAACACCTCCCTTAATACATACTATCCATATGGTTACCCGATCTAGGGCCCAACAAAAGGATTAGGGAAAAGCCAAAGTGTCCATACCATGGACATAACCATCCACCCCTCAACCTTACAATAAAAACCAAGAACCCTAACATTTACCAAAACCAAAAATATCCATTTTGGTTACCTTTCCCTCTAACCCTTTTGAATCCATCTAGCAAGTGGTTCTATAACTTCACTAGACACCAATGAAGATGAGGATTTACGAACTAATCAACACCTCACCCCTTCATCACCAAGAATTGATAGAGGCCATAAAATAAATATAAGTTCAACCTAAATACCCTCAACCTATTACACCCTTTGTTAGTACCCTACAAATTTTTAGCTTAGTAATATTCTAGGATTTAAAAATACCTTCTATTCATTCTGAAGATGCTAATCCTCCCATCTTCATCACTACATACATCAATTAAACTCACATAAAAAAGGTGATGATTGATGGAGGAGATAGTATTAATATTATATCCTCTCATTCTTATAACTAACTCTAGTGTCCTAATAATATCATGTCAAAAACTACAATGGTCCTCTACTCCTTCAATGATACTATGGCCACTACCTTGGGGACAGTCATCCTCCATATCTGCTTGGGACCTCACACCATTTTATAAATATATTATGTTGTGGAAGGTGATTTATAATACATATTACTTGGATTCCCTTATATCTACACCATGAGTCCCATCTACCTTACATTGATGTGTCAAGTTCAAGCATGAAGATCAACTTGTTACTATAAAATCTAACCCTTGTCCTTTTGCATTTTGTAATATGACATATAAACCCAATGACATTAGTATTCCTCCCTCATCCACCTCACCACCAACCAAAAACAACTCCACCCCTACCAATGATGAAGATTCAAATATCTCATTTATCTTTTCTTCTTGTCTCCCCATAGAGGACCCCTTGGAGCTCATGCTTTAATGTCTCTCACTAGGGGAGTATCATATTTTAGCCTTAGATGATTTCCCTACTCCTAAATTGTATTGGAGTCTCAACCATGATCCTAGTTATGAACCAAACATTAGGACCATCATCCCTTTTAGGGCTCCCAACTATCAAACCAATATAATCTATGGGGGACTTGATCATCCACTTCTTGCTTTCACCACTACCTCTACCATCTGACCATTTACATCTGACTTCTCTTATCTAGACAAACCAGTATTTGCCAAATTATATCTTCACAAGTGTGCTTGGAAGGGATTTGGTCTTAGCCATTATGAACATATACCTCATGAGTCACCTTCCATTAAAATCCAAAAAACTCATGAGATATTTGGCCTTGGGTTCATACCACTAGAAGAACCCACCAATTCCCCAAAACCCATCGACACCATTGATGAGGATATTTAATCCTCACCAACACCATCTCATTCAAAGTTAGAGGATTTTGATATCATCCTATCTAACATTTTTTATCAATATCATTAGTTTAGGTCCCCAACCTATCAAAAATATGGCCAAACTAAAATCCTTCCTCTCATTCATCCTAGAATGGTAGAAAATGATTCTCCTACCATCAACACCATCCAACATCAAGATGATGATTCCATTCTCACCTACGTTGGTGTGGGGGATTATTTTATCCATAAATACCTTTCTCCTAAGAACTGAACTATGTTGAATGAATCTGCTATCGATGTCAACTTGGGTACTCAGGATAACCCTCACATTGTTAATATTGGTCAATCCTTATATTCTAAAAGAATAATAAGTTTACCCTTCTTTCATTTATGACCAAAAATATAATTTTCTTGGTCTTATTAGGATATGCTTGGAATCAATCCTACCATAGCCCTCCATAACATTGTCACCCATATTGATGCTGAGCCTATTTGACAAAAGCTTCATAAGATGTACCCTCACATCACCCTTCTAGTCAAAGAAGAGCTTCATCATCTCTTGTTTGTCAACTTCATCCAACCCATTGATTATCCTCAATGGGTTTCTAACATCATTCCCCTTACCAAGACTATAGGGGGAGTTCACCTCTATATTGACTTTTGTGACCTCAACCTTGCTTTTCGAAAGGATGACTTACCTTTGCCTAGCATCAACCAACTTGTTGATCTTTAAACTAGTCATAAGATGTTATCTCTCATGGATGATTTCTTGAGATATAATCAAATCTTGATTGCCCCCAAGGATTAGAATAAAAAATCATTCATCATTATTTGGGGAACATTTTGCTATAGGTTCATGCCATTTGGTTTAAAAAACACTGGAGCAACCTACCCATGTGCGATGACCTACATATTGCATGATCTCATCCATAAAATCATAAAGGACTATGTAAATGACCTCCTTGGGAAATCAAAACATCACAAGGATCACATAACCTTTCTCATCATCATATTCAATTACCTAATCCATTTCTATATTTGACTCAACCCTAAGAAATCTATTTTTGGGGTCCTATCTAGAAATCTTCTTGGATTTATCATCTCTCTTTGAAGAATTAAAGCAAACCCTACCAAAGCTAGAGAAATTTTGGGGATGCCACCTCCCATCCACCTCAAACAAATCCATAGCTTGTAGGGGAAGATCCAATCCATTCATCACTTCATCTCTCAGTTATCAAATAAATGTCAATATTTTCACCATATTCTCAAGAAAGATACATATTTTAAATGGAGTAAGGATTGCTAACAAGCTCTTGATTGACTTAAAGAGTACCTCATTTCTCTACCCATTATTACCCCCCTAAAAAGGACCAACCCTTATACCTTTATATTTCTACCACTGACCATTCCTTAGGGGTAATGTTTGCTCACCATGATGAACAAAACAAAGAGTAAGCTATTAACTACATAAGTCAAACACTTATGGAGCATGAGACTCGGCAAACCCATTCCAAAAAATTATGCCTCAACTTAGTCTTTTTGGCTTCTAAAATTCATTATTACCTTCTCAACCATAAAAATTTCATCATCACTAATGCTGGACCCCTCAATTGCATGCATTCTAAACCATACCAAAACTAGCGTAAGGATAAGTGGCTCATGTTTCTAGTTGAGTTTGACCTTGAGTTCTAGTAGAAATTGATTAAATGGAAATTTATTGTTGACTAATTGGTCAAAACTCCTTTACCAAATAACCAACCACTTCCTCTTACATTTTTAGATGATTCCATCATGACTCTTTCTTAAGAGGACCCCACCTACTAAATGACCATGTTCTTTTATGGATCTAATGCTAGAACGGTGGGGGTGCCAAAGTTATCCTCATTCCTGTTAATGGTGAACCTCTTCCCCTTTCCTTTAAAATTGATTTTAAGTGTAAAAATAATGTAGCTAAGTATGAATCCTTATTAATAGGTTTCTAAACTACTCCACCCCTGGGAGTTAAGATGATTAGTGTCTTTGGTGATTCCCAACTTATGGTCAACCAGGTCGATGGATCCTATTAATGTAAGAATGATGTCTTAAAAAGCAAAAATAACTAGTAGATGTACTCTTAGAATCATTGGATCATTAGCTTATATAGTCTATTCCATAATCTACCAATAACTTCATAGATATAATGGCTTCCCTTGCTTCCCAAATCCCATCTCAACCTATTGATTCTAAACTCTTTGTTACCATCCATCACTTTATCACACCCTCTTATATCCATTCTGATCTTCCCAAAAATTTTAGTGTGGAAGAATCTCCATTAGACATATGGTATGAGCAAACCTTAAACTACCTAAACCTTGACATCATTCCTCCCAACCTCTCTAGGAATGCCTAAAGAGATTTTGTTATAAACTAGAGGGAATCTATTACAAGTATGGATTTGATGGCCTCCTTCTCCATTATCTACATAGTCATGAGGATTCCCATGTTATCAGGGAAACACTTGACAATATCTAAGGGACACTTTAGTGGTTTAGCTATCACTAAATGTATCCTTTGCCTTGGCTACTATTGGCCCAACCTTAACCAAGACTATTGTGATTATGTAAAAAATTATGTTAAATGTCAATAACACACTAATTTACATCATGCATCTACCCATGGAATTCAATTATCCAAAGACTATTGGCCCTTCTCATAATGGGGACTTGATCTCATTGGGGAAATTAATCCACATTATTCAAAGTGACACCAATCTATCATCACCACCATTGAGTATTTCACCAAATGGGTGGAGGTCATTCCTCTCATCTCGACCAAAATTGACAAGATAGTTAACTTCATCAATCATCATATCATCTATCATTTTGGTGTTCCCCATAAGATCATCATCGATAATGAGAAACATTTCAAAAATAAACAAGTCCAAGGTTCTTTGTGATGAATTTGGCATTAAGTTAAGATTTTCCTCACTTTATCATCCATAAGCAAATAGACAAGTGGAAGCCACTAACAAAACCCTAAAAAAAAATTTAACCAAAGTAGTCAGTGATTCAGGTCAGGATTGGCACTTGTACATCCCTTCTGCTTTATGGGCCTATATTACTAGCATTCAAACCTCTATGGGTATTACCCCTTTCTTTCTAGTCTTTGGAGTAGAGGCAATCTTGCCTCTCAAAGTCCAAATTCCTTATCTTCATATATCCTTACAAGACCTCATTTTTGAGAGTGAGTATCATCAAGAACATCTAGCATGACTTGAGCTAATTGATGAGAATCACCTCATAGGTCTTAACCATCTTCATGTATATCAAGAATGAATTAAGTATGCCTATAAAAAATATTTGAAAGAGTGAGAATTCAATCTCTAAGACCTCAAATTAAAGGAAAACCAACATGTAACCAATATGGATAAAAGAAAAAGAGGAAAATTTTATTTCAATTGGCTTGCACCCTATATCATAACCCACAAGTATGGATTATGAACTTACCATTTGTCCTCTCTTGAAGGCAAACTAGAACTTGAACCTCTCAATGCTATGCATTTTCATTCATTCTTTTTTTAAATAAGGATCAAATGTACCTTCTTGTCTAACTTAAGCTTATCCATTGATTTATGGTATTTTCACCTTCACTCATCAATATCCCTTTGAGGATAATTTATTAAAACATATAACCATATGATTAACCATCACAATCATAGCCTAATCCTAAATATGGGTACCATGGCTCTACCCATAGCATGGTTCTCATGGATACTTTTTAGCTCTAATTAAATGGAATCCCATGGTCATTGTATCTCCAAACCACCCCTTTCACCTATCATTAACCTTTTTGTAATAAAGTTTTACCCTCATAAAGGTAAACCTCTAAGCCTATATAGACTTATCCATGTCTAAACCTAGCATCAAAATAATTTGGGATACCAAAATATCACTTGGGTCACATGTCTTTAGCATTGAATACTAATCCCTTAAAGGATAGCTACCCAAAAAATTAAACTGTTTAAAAGATATATTGCTTCCTTGAAGGATATCTATCAAATAAACAAACCCAAAATTAGACCACTCCCTTAAAGGATGGCTAAGTCAAATGGGTCAAAGTAATCATTTGAAGCTTTCCACATTGATCAAATTCACAAACCAATCAAAACACAATAATAAAAAAATACCCTATATCAAAATTAAAATAACTTATCCCAAGAAAGTTGTAATTGGATTTCATTAGTAAACTTACTACATCGATTAGTCTACACCTTGCATAGAGACATGGACTTGTCTAATACAATTATTAGGTCACCTATAGAAAATTCAAACTAAGCCACATAATGTTACCTTACCTATCAACCCATTTACATTTTACTTATCACCTACCTCCCCCTTATACCATCTACAAATCAAGGGATTATGAGCTTACTTGACACAATGTGATCAAGACACCTTTTTATCAACTAAAGAATGCTAATGTGAAGAATTAGAAAGGATTAGGTTCCCTAAGACAATCTAAATTTAGTTTTTGTTTTGTCCTTACCAATGAAAAGGAATCATGCTTTTTCTTTACCTTCTTATCATTGGTTCATGAAAACATATGTCTCATGATTCTCATCTCTTTTCTCACGTTTAGTTTGTTATCTAACTTACTTTATATGCTAACATCAATATCATATTTAAAACATCACATCACATCCATAATCAAATGAAAATAATTAACATCATATAATGTCATATCATAAATCCCATCAATAACCATAATCAGATAACACATGATCATCAAACATCATATCCATGAAAAAAAACAAAACATAATCCATAATCTCTCATGCCTAAGTTACTAAGTCCACATCTCATAAGAATAAACCATAAAATAACATAAAACATGTACACCATAAAATATGAAATATAAACCACATCTATACATCATCATGAACATCATATACATCATGTCATCAAAATAAATAATGTTGATGCTTAAAATTGTGCTTGATTCTAATCAATAATAATGGGAAGTTTCAAGTTGTGGGATAGAGCAGCTTGAAACAACCTCTATATTTTAGAGAAGCTGGTCTCTTCTTTTGTATCAAGTGTGGGGAAAAGGGATAGAAAATTAAATAGAAATGCAAATGTAGGAATTGAAACCTAATTATGGTGATGCGCCTGAGTGTAATTTGATCCTAATTTTGAGCATAGTGAGACTATATATAGGATTCATTTACATTTAAGAGAAAACAAGTGAATGATCAATGTAAAAGATTGAAATAATAGAAATAGAGGCTCATAACAGAGGCTTCTTTTGCTGAGATACATAAAACGTCAACAAAGGCATAGGGTTTAGTCTTCTTATAAGAATCTTCCAATCACATAAGAGGTGCAGAATCACGTACAATTATTTAGAACTTTTGACTCAAGAAAATGAGACAAAAGCAAATGACATTCCTAATCACAACTCTAGAAAATCTACAGTATAGACTACTTTTGCAAATGACACAGATAATATCAACAAAGGCATAGAGTTCAATCTTCTTAATTCTTTTAGCCACATAAAAGGCACAAAAACATGCACAGTTACATCAACTTTAAAACTCAAGAAAATGAGACATAAGCAAATGATATTACTTAGTCAAAAAACTCTAGAAAGTCCAAACTATAGAATCCCCCTCCTTTTTCTTTGTATCTCCCCTTCCTCCTTTATAGCCTTAGATTTTTACAGACAAAATAGTGTGGTATTCAGTGCATTCAATGCCTTGGATGTATCTTGGTCTTATCAAAAAGGGCCATGCTGGGGCAGGGTGGCTACCCTATCTACAACATGGTGATTCCTATCTAGTACCTCCTTCCATGCCTAAATTTCCTCATTCCATCACCTACTTAGCCGCTTGACTGTCTATTCTACCTCTGCTTATAGGGGACAAATAGATGGCCCTTTTAATGTTTACAGGCTCCACAAATCTACCTGGTGAACTATTCCATCTACCAAAAATAACTCCCATCGAGTTTCCCTCCATCTTGCTTTGTTGTAACAGATACATGAAACACTCTATTTTGTTGAAATGGGAGAGGACATTTAGTCAATTTCCTAAAATTCTCCTTATTACTTAGAAAGCACCAGAGAACAACACTTGGCACTTTTCACCTGATTTATTGAAGACACACGGCATTTTCCACTTTCCCTATATCCTACTCTAGAACACTCCACCTTCAACTCCTATCGCAATCTGCTTCTTTGATACTTAGTAATTTTAACAAAATAAACTCACCACATTCCTTGCTTGAGTAACTACAAAAAAGGATAGATGTACATGATAGTCTCCACTTGGTGACACTTGGCACTTCCATAGACCTTTGAAATAAAACTTGGGACCCACCACAATCTTTATTTGGAAATGAAGCTTGAAGATGATCTCTTGAAAGTTGACAAGTGGTGACTTCTACTATTTTTGGGAAGATACATGGCATCTTCCACTTCTCCTACTAGGGTTATGTGGCATCTTCCACTTCTTCAGTGAATGGAGTACGAAGGGGCTCAGAGAGTGATGCTTGGTGACCTTCGCTGCTCTTTAACACTTAAACAAAATGAAACGATGCTTTTCTACCTCTTGAAAAGGTACTTGACCCCTTTGGTTTTTGGGACACTCGCTTGAACTGCTTGATGAACCAAAATGGTTCAATGGTTTAATGTTGCATGCCATTTACACATTAACTGAGGTATTGAACCCAAAACATTGAACCAAGGCATTGAACCTAGGCATTGAACTAACTGTCTCTCAAATGATGACACGTGGTGACTTTTGCTTTCCTCTAAAAAAGTAGTCTAGGGCTTTTTGCTACTGCCACTTGGCACTTTTTGCTTCTTCTTGCTACTTAGCTTATTGAAAACCTTTATAAAAAAATAGAATGAAATGTGGGTGCCGATATGAGAGGTGGATGCTAACACATGGTGCATTCCACTTAGCTGTTATTAGATATGTGGCACATTCTGCAACCCTCTTGAAAGTTATGAAAAGTGTCTCGAATGACGCTAGTTGGCCAGCTCCATGTTTTGGAAAGTGACACTTGGTAACTTTTGCTTGAATTCAACACTTAGGAAAAAATGAAGCAAAGGAAACAAAAAGGGGAAAGAGAACTCATGCTCAGACTATGCCGGTTGGTAGCTTCCACTACACTTCGATACTTAGATGAAAAAGAATCAAAAGAAACCAACCCGCGCTTTGCTCCAAAACTTTGCCACCATGACCAAGGTATGCAGGAACCAAAACTATAATGCACAATTGAAAAATTTGAATGCGATGTAAAGTAAAAATTTACTCTACAGTTATTGGTGACCCCCAAGACTTTTGAGCCTGCTCAAAAAGAAACATAACTCTCACTCTGTCAAAATTTCAAAATTTTACAGCTTCAAAAGTGCTATCTGGTAGACTGACCATTCATGGTCAGATAACCCTTGCTTGTTTTGCAATTCAACAAAAGCTAGATCAAGGTTAATGATATCCTTGTGTGAAAAATTTATCAAAATCTAGATTGTAGCTTTCAATTTGAATTCCATCTGGGAAATAAGAACTGAAACAGCTTCAACTTCTGATATTGAGGAATCATCCCATAGGTCTTGGAAAACTATTTGATCCTTTTGTTTGGCCAGTAGTAATGGTTCAATTTGATCAACCATTAACATCGTGTTGGTTTCCAAAAATAGAGAAGGAAGACCAAGTTGCACTAGATCTTCAATATGCTGCCTCATCTCACTAATGACTTCTTTCATGATTTTGAGAAGCTCTTTACAACTGTTGGCTGTGGCATTGCAATTGAGCACCTTATTGACTCATTTTGTGGTGACCATTCTATCAGTGATTCTTGTGGCTACCAATGCCACATCCATTGTGTCATAGATCTTCTACAATAAGGTTTGAGAGTCTGTGACTCTATCAGAGACTATGGCTAGAGTGTTCTTCACTGAATCTTCCACCTTCTCACACAATTACTGTGCGTTGAGCAGGAAGGTGAGAGATAGCCTTAGCTAAATAATCTGTGAGGAGATTATTTTCCACATTGACTCATAGAGATCCTTTCCTAGTTTTATCACTTCAACACCTTTTGGCCTATTAGCCAGCTCTATTATTAGTTGCACCACTTTTTTCTACTCTAATTGGAATTGGGCTTGAAAAGTTGCAGCCTTGTTTTATTCATCTAGTAGCTTCTACTACAATTGAGTAACTTGCAGCTGATGTCCTTCGAGTCTTCGCTATAATGCTACTTTCTCCCACCTCAGGGTCATCATTGCATCCTTTGTATGTGTTAGCTCTACTTTTAATGAATCATTCTAAGCTTGGACCACCTAATGAGTCTGAAGGGAAACAATATCTTGCAACTATTTATTCAGACTTGCTATTTCATTATCCTTTTTATTTATTTCTTCAGCCAAACTGCTATAGTTTGCCTTTTCTTTGGCCAAATTAGCCTCCATATTTTGTAGTCTTCTTGATGTTTTCAAATAATCTTCCATGACTATAGAAGTGGATTCTATCAACAACTCAACTATATCTTGAGGCCTGAATAGGGACATATCAATGGCCACTGCATTCATTATATAATATTCTAGTTGCATCTACCCACTTAGCTTAACAACATTGGGTGACAAATGGGTCACTATCAATTACTACTAAATAGGGTCAAATTGTGACTGTAGGTGTGGGGCAGCCAAGGCTTTATTCTCTTTAGTTTTCTTTTTCTCTATTCGGGCTTCTCTTGCCTTCCTAGCAGCATTAGCCTATGTCTAGAAGGTGGAAGGGGATGCAATGTGTCCTCTCATAAATAGATATCCTTATGGTAGGCCATATTGAATAGCTAGTGGTTGGGTATGGGCAAGTTGAAGGGACATCTTTTTGGGAATAGAGGGGGAGAAATGAGGTAATGTTAGGGCTGGGGTTAATTGTGAAATGGGGATGGCAACGATGGTAGAAGGTGTCATTTGGCTAGGTGGAGGCATCACGCCAACAAGGGAAGGAACAGACTGAGAGGGAAGAGGTGGAGTAATACTTACTTGAGGGGGAATTATAGTGATCTATAATTGGTGCTATGGAGGTTCCTCTTCCTCCTCTAATTCTATTTAGAACTTCACCCTCTTTCTCTTCTTAGGTGTCTCTAACTCTAGCCGCATCTGCTTCTCTTCCACATCTACTATTACCAGTGGTGCTTGTGGAGAACCAGGGATTTCAATCACTTGCGATGATGGGGAATCCCTTAGTGGTGAAGACATCATACTCCTTTGTTATTCCACATTGCTAAGAGGCTGGGGCCAGGTTGATGTAGTGACTATAGCTGTAGCTTGCTCTGAGGCCTATGGTTGTTGGCTTGGTCCTACTCTAGCCTCTTGCTCTATATTGAGTGTCAACACTTTGCTTATTTTTGGGGTAGATGTAGGGGAGGGATGACACTCATCCTAGAGTTCCTGCAATCTTTCATCTGAATCCATGATTCTAAAAGTATGGGTGGTTTAAGAAATTTCTTGCCTATATTTCCAATAGGCTTCAATCTTCTTTGCATCCCAATCTTTGTTTTTCAGTGTCTTTCTCAAGCCAAAAGTCATCTTGACTTTGGGATCATAATCCCTTTGCTTATCATAGAAGGTTTCCCATGGCCTATTCTATGGCAGGGGCAAATCTGTCAATTCAACATAAAGACCAGGAGCATCTTCTATAGGGTTTTTTCTAGTCTCCCAAAAAGGGTGACCTTTGTGTGTAATCCTAGCCACAATCCTATTGGTCTTTACCCAAGAAATTATGAAACCATTTGGGTCGTAAACCCATTTGTCTTCGACTAGCAAGAATCTTAGGAAGGCCAGCTTTCTCAGCAACACAATCTTAGCATCTCTAGCTTCTAAACTCATGTTTCCTACCATCCATGGGAGATTGTACTTTTTTCTCTTCTTCTTCCTAGAGCCATACTCATTTTCAACTACTGACACCTACTTGGTGACTTCTGGGAATGCTAACCTAAGAGTTAAAGTCTTTGGTATTAACACTAGTTCCCCACAAAACCCATGAACCCTTATGATTGTGTGATGGGACCCAAAATAGAAGTCACACAGGATTGGACAACTGACCAAGAGGTTTGAAACACTTAGAAATAACCTATTTATGATAGGTTCAGGGCTAAGGCAACACAAAATGGGGGTAACAAATAGTTCCCAAAAATCATACAGTTCACTAGTTCTTGATAAAATGTGTGTCCATGCAGACATAGGAATGGTCCTTTGGGGGTCAAAACCTAGGTCATACAAGTTCAAATTCATATGTTGAGTGAAAAGGTTGAGGTTTTGATATAGTATGAGATGGAACAAATAAGAAGAATACCTAAACACCTCTTTTGATTTGAATTGGGTTAGCTGTTCCACTATTGAAAAGGCAATGTGCTCTAAGAAGTCAAGTTGATACTCCTACGTCTTGTCAACTATCTTCAGCCTGAAAAGGATGGCCATTTATTTTGCATACACCACCATGTCATCCTTCATGCCAAAGATGAGAGCCATCATTGATAGCGCATCTTGGCTAGTTGGCATGAATTGAGCTCTTGGTGTAGGGAGCATGAGTACCGTAGTATCACTGTCGACCATTTAAAACTCAAACCTTAAAAACCTTGTTTGAGTATTGACGTTCACCCACTTTCTTTGCCTCTTATCAATAGTGGGGAATGTAGTAGTATTGTCATAATGTAGGGCTAGTATGTCCCTGATAGTTTGTAGTGTGATCTACACCATGAAGGGACCCTGTTGAATGGTGCAAGATGGTGCATGGAGCAAGTCTATGCATAATTCAATCAAATCGAGGCATGGATGCATAGCAGGGACAATGAACTGAGCTAGTTATGAGGTCCACATCCTCATTTTGAATGTCTTGTATTGCCCTACTCTGGCCCTTTGAAGACACCTTTGGTGTGCCCCTTCTCTAAGACTCTTGCTACTAGATTTTTGCAAGATTAGGTCCATGATTCCATCTGCATAATCCTTTACTTTTGATGGGTCACTGGCTTGACCAACTCCCAAGATTTTGGTTCTTGAATAGGTTCTTGATGATTATATAGGAGCTGAAGCATATGATTTACTAGCAAGCAACCTATCAAGAGATCTTGATGTCCCAGCTCCTTGTGAAGATGATGCTCTTACCATCTCTATATCTTTTATGTAATACCTAGTATGAACCTTGTGCAAGATAGAAACACTCTTGCTAAAGAAAAATTTACTGGGTGTTAACAAATTATAAGGAGTAGGAAATTTTTACAAGTGCAGGAATGCTTGAGAATTTGTAAACTTTAAATCTTGCTAAGGGATATTTATGTACCTATCAAGTCTCAAATGGCATTAAATTCAAATGATCGTTAGCAGATCCTACTCAATCTTTGGGGAACAACGAGGTGGGCACGCTAAGCAAGTTGTGATGCAAGGTACCTTAGAGATTTCAAAAGATTTGGGAAGCATTCAATGCAGTAAAAAAGTTAAAGAATTTGAAAAACTTTCTAAGCCACCAACTTTGTGTTTAAAACACTTGTTTAAAAGGAAAGCAGGAAAACAACAATGGAAAACAAAACAATGCAGGAATGGGAAACTACCTAACTACATTAATTAAGCATCTTTATCTCCCTCTGGGATCAAAAATAGAATTTTTAATGTCTCTTTTATGACAAGCCAACTTATGTTACCATACAAGCGATTAAAATAGGTATATCTTTGGTGAAATGTCCTTTGTGTAGGCTACATAGATTTGCCTGCATTCGAGTGAGTTTGAGTCAAACATGCTTCCAACATCCATAAGCTCTTCTTGTTCCTAAAAGCCCATCAAATATCGGCTCCCAATGTTGGTCTGCCTTACCAGGGAATCAATGACAGTTTGCTCATCAATAGAAGCCTTTTGACCTATATCATTTATTGACTTAACTTCTTCTACTTTAAACTCTAGCTCTATTGCATTATCCTCTTCTTTCATGACTTTAACCTCTTCAAAGGATGATATTGAAAGAGTGCAATAATTTTTCACATGTAATTGAGGCTTAATGTTGTTCTATTCATCTGTAACCAATTCACAACTATCTTGCAAAATGGTATAGCTTGACCCAATAATTTCAAACAAATCATTTGAAACAAGATCTAGGGATTGTTCATGTTCTTCCTAATTATCTTGCAAATTGAGAAGAAAGTCTGAGATTATCTCCTCTTCATCAGGAGTCAATATATACGCTAATAGAGTAGGATAAGTAGTTGGTGGTACTGAGAGGATTAGAGGACTGCTAGCATTCTAGCTCACATAATTTCTTGGGGAAATAGGAGCTCCCATATTTACTCTCTATACTGGTTGAAAATTGATTGAATCTTCTTCTTGGACTAATTACCAAAAGGTGGTAAAAGAATACCTAGATTTTGTAGTAGACTATGATCTAGTGACTAGTCCACAGCTTTGACTCCTCGTAGCTCTCTAGTTCATATGGTCTTAAAATAAAATTCAAGATTGGTCCCACCAGGCATGCCAAAAACTGTTGAAGCTTAAGATTATGCTTGATTCTAATCAACAACAATGGGAAGTTTCAAGTTATGGGATAGTGCAACTTTAAACAACCTCTAGATTTTAGAGAAGCTGGTCTCTTCTTTTGTATCAGGTGTGGGGAAAAGGGATAGAAAATTAAATAGAAATGTAAATGTAGGAATTGAAACCTAACTATGGTGATGCACCTGAGTGTAATTTGATCCTAATCCTGAGCACAATGAGACTATATATAGGATTCATTTATATTTAAGAGCAAACAAGTGCATGATCAATGTAAAAGATTGAAATAATAGAAATAGAGGCTCATAACAGAGGCTTCTTTTGCTAAGATATAGAAAATGTCAACAAAGACATATGGTTTATCTTCTTATAAGAATCTTCTAATCACATAAGAGGCACAGAAATATGTACAGTTATGTAGAACTTCTGACTCAAGAAAAAGAGACAAAAACAAATGACATTCCTAATCACAACTCTAGAAAATCTACAATATAGACTACTTTTGCAAATGACACAGATAATATGAACAAAGGCATAGAGTTCAATCTTCTTAATTCTTTTAGCCACATAAAAGGCATAGAAACATGCACAGTTACATCAACTTTACAACTCAATAAAATAAGACAAAAGTAAATGATATTACTTAGTTAAAAAACTCTAGAAAGTCTAAACTATAAAATCCCCCTCATTTTTCTTTGTATCTCCCCTTCCTCCTTTATAGCCTCAGATTTTACAGACAAAATAGTGTGGTATTTGATGCATTCAATGCCTTGGATGTATCTTGGTCTTATAAAAAAGGGCCATGCTGGGCCGGGGTGGCTACCCTATCTGCAACATGACAATTCCTATCTAGTACCTCCTTCCACACCTAAATTTCCTCATTCCATGACCTGCTTAGCTACTCGACTATCTATTCTACCTCCGCTTATAGGGGACAAATAGATGGCCCTTTTAATGTTTACAGGCTCCACAAATCTACCCGGTGAACTGTTCCATTTACCAAAAATAACTCCTATCAAGTTTTCCTCCATCTTGCTTTGCTATAATAGATACATGAAACACTTTGTTCTGTTGAAATAGGAGAGGACACTTATTCAATTTCTTAAAATTCTCCTTATTACTTAGAAAGCACCAGAGAATCACACTTGGCACTTTCTGCCTGATTTATTGAAGACACATGGCATTTTCCACTTTCCCTATTCCTACTTAGGAATGCTTCACCTTTGACACCTGTCACAATTCACTTCTTCGATACTTAGCAATTTTAACAAAATAAACTCACTACATTCCTTGCCTGAGCAACTACAAAAAGGATGTACATGGCAGTCTTCACTTGGTGACACTTGTCACTTCTACAGACCTTTGAAATAAAACTTGGGACCCACCACAATATTTATTTGGCAATGAAGCTTGAAGATGATCTCTCAGAAGTTGACATGTGGTGACTTCCACTATTTTTGGAAAGATATGTGGCATCTTCTGCTTCTCTTACTAGGGGTATGTGGCATCTTCTACTTTGGTGAATGGAGTAGGAAGGAGCTCAAAGAGTGACGCTTGGTGACCTCCACTGCTCTTCAACACTTAAACAAAATGAAATGATGCTTTTCTACCTAGTTCAATGATGCGTGCCATTTACACATTAACTGAGGTATTAAACCCAAAACATTGAACCAAGGCATTGAAACTAGGCATTGAATTGACTGTCTCTCAAATGACGACACATGGTGACTTCCACTTTCCTTTGAAAAAGTAGTCCAGGGCTTTCTGCTACTGCCACTTGGTGCTTTTCACTTCTTCCTACTACTTAGCTTGTTGAAAATCTTTATAAAAAATAGAATGAAATGCAAGTGCCGATATGAGATGTAGATGCCGACACATGGTGCATTCTTCTTAGCTATTATTGGATATGTGGCACATTTTGCGGCCCTCCTGAAAGTTATGAAAAGTGTCTTAGATGATGCGAGTTGGCCGACTTCATGTTTTGAAAAGTGACACTTGGCAGCTTCCACTGGAATTCAACACTTAGGCAAAAATGAAGCAAAGGAAACAAAAAGGGGAAAGAGAATTCATGATAAAACTACGCCAATTGGTAGCTTCTACTACACTTCGATACTTAGACAAAAAAGAATCAAAAGAAACCAACTCATGCTCTACTCCAAAACTCTACTGCCGCGACCAAGGTATGCGGGAACCAAAACTGTAATGTGCGATTGAAAAATTTGAATTTGACATAGATTAAAAATTTACTCTACAAATAATACATGTAATAATTTAAATCATCTCTCTCTCAAAGCATGTACATCTTGCTACATCAAGACACAGGCTGATATCAAAATCATGTACATCTATATCTATATATCCTATCATATCATATCTTGCCCCTGGGGCACCACTACCACTAGCCCCACCTATACTACCACTACCATCTAGTGTCAGTCCTCTTAGGATGCTTACTTTTCCACACATTAAAGTAACCCACTAACTTGGAATCACCATAACTGACCCACCTACTAAACTAGTTCTGTACTCATCCCATCAGGGTTGCTTAGGACACTATGCTCAAACTATGGCCTCATAATAGCTCAACTTTTCTATTATGGCCAAGTACCATGCCATTGAGATAGTACCTAGTGGTCCTACTAGTGTTTCCACTACTCCTACCCTCTATCTCAAGGTTCCCTCTCTTGGGTCACCAAACCTAGTGTGTCTTGGCCTAATCTCTTCCCCTATAATGATGGAAATTTAACCCTATAAAGTCATAATATGGCCCTGCAATGTGGCCACCTATACTTGTAACCTTGTAATCTATGCTTATGTAGTAGCTAGTGCTACTCTTACATATCCACCTTATACCTGTGCCTATGGACCCCCACCAATTGGGTCCACATCCATGGCCTATCGACCCCCATCATCCTACTTAAAATTGGCTACTACATAAAGGGATTGGTACCATGCTGTATATCCATTGGAAACACTAGCATTATCAACCCCTACTCTAGCTAGTAGATCTTCATGATCTAGGACTACCTCCTCTAGTTATGGCTTGGGTAATAAAAACTCAGCATCTTCCCTCCTATACCTTGGGAATGGACCTAAAATCCCCTACACTAGTCTAAACTACCTCCAAACTCTATCAAAAGGGATGATCTTAGTCTCACCCTCTCTCCTCCAATGGATCCATCTCTAGATCTATAATGAGAATGTATGATGCCTACAAAATGTCCACCTTAGAAATCTAACATAGGGCCTCTAAAACACATCACCCATAACTAAACCATCTAATGCATCCCTAAACTAGTCAATATCTCTTACCCCTCCTCTATCTCCTATTAATGCATAGTCTCCCCTCTATTACATGAAACCCACTCTAAAATCCATTTGGGCATAACCCTCCTATGGTAGCCCTAGTGGCCTCAAAACCCTAATATGCTCATATGCCCAACAATGGATATGAACCCTACACTAATCCCATACCTCTTATGAGCTCAAAATGCCTAGAGCTCCTTATTAATCTAGACCAACAAAACTAGTACCCACCCAAACATTGTCCTCCCAAGTAACATCTCCACTAACACTCCTAATAGTAGATAAGGAAACTACCCACTACTCAAATTTTGTAATGTAAAATAAGAAAATTACATCATCATCATAGCTATCAAATGCCTCTCATTTAGAGCCCTTTGGTAAAATGGCTTGTCACCAAAACCACTAACATACCACCTAAAAAGGGCCCAATCCTCACTATACATGAGCTCCATCTGCTCAACCCTCTCATTGTTCTCAATATGGTAAATCAACTACCCTCAAATGGGTATCCATGTAATCCTATGAACATCCTCTAATAGGATGGTCATATCTCTTATCAGCAAGAAGAAGGTGTTCATTGATGGATCTGATCTCTCGATGAGGGCCATGATCATCACCATATTTCATGTTAAGTAACGATAGTATCTCATGGCCTAGAGTCTAACCTCTCTCATGTGTGTCCAATCATCCTTAGTCATCCCTCTATATACCTCCATAAATATCCTAAGAACCTGATCCCTCATCTGGATCTAATCTTGTGCCTATAAAAATGTCAAGTTAGCATATACACTTAGTTTTTCATTATCATTGTTCATTTCCATTAATTTCAATCATTATACCTATATCAATCTCTTTCCTCAACCCACCTAAATCAACCTATTTCTAATAGCAACCCATAACCATTACCTTTACAACATAAACTCTAGCACTTGAAAGCAACCCTCACCCCTAAACATTTTAGTGCCTAACCTCACCTATCAAATCAACATGTAACTCTTTCGTTAACAAAAACATCTACCCTAACATACTAAAATTTCAAAACCTTTCCTAAACCTATCAAACTAGCACATAAATCTACCCAACAAACACATTACTCGTACTTGGAAATTGCCCTATCCTCAACCTACACTTGACATTTTAACTATTCCCAAAACCCTTTAAAATATTAAAACATTTTTTTAATATCTTTCCTATTCAAACAAAACTTTCACAAATACTCAACCATCGATGTTCAATATGACCTCCGATGGTCAAGTGACCTATGTACTTTACTGGTCAACCACTGATGATCAAGGCTAATTGTCGATGGTTAGGTCTATCTACCAATGGTCACTGTGTATTACTATTGAAGGTGAACCACCTAACCCTACCTTTCTAAAAACCTAATAAAATATCAACAAATTACTCACCTAATTCTATCTTATACCCTACCCCCAAACAAAATCCTCTTTCAATTTCAAATTTCACTAGCTAATTTTTCAAAAAAAAATCAAAACCTAAAACTAGGTCAAAACCCCCAAAAACATATTCAAACTAATAATAAAATAAAAATTCAAATTCAAAACATCACATACCTCATTCCTTGACTAATATCAAGGATGAAGACAACATCTAGTTACTCGACCATGTCCTCATTTTCCCTAAATATTGATCATAATAGATCACCTCAAACACATGCCTCAACCTAATTGACAATCACCATGTCAGTAACTGGTTAGTCAAACCTCTCATAGTAAAAATCCAAATCACTAAATCAAAAAATGCATATAAATATCAAAGTCAACAAGTCAAAAGTGAAAATAACTTTTTTTTTGCTTTTTATCCTTGGCCTTTTAGGGTTTCCCCTTGACTATCGATTGTTAACCTTAGAACCCCTGATTGTTGATGGTCAGGCTATCACATTTAAACTTTTTTTTAGGAACCTACAACTATGTTCCCAATTTTTGGAGATAACCTTTCTCCCCCAAATCAAAACCTAAAATTTTAGAGATTACCCTTCTTTAACCAACCATTAGACCACATCCACCTCAATTTTGGCCATTTTAAATCAAACTATTACATATTTTACGATAACCTTACCTGGTTTTTAATCACACTGATCAACCTTTCTATGTTAAACATTTTAATTTACACCACTCAGTACATAACCAACCCATTTGTGTTTTTCAATGGAGAACTTCCTATCTCTAATACCTATGAAAACACTAACCCTATCTATAAGACTTGATAGGAATAACCTGATCAACTATACTGAACATTCTAGCCTAGTTACCACATCACCAATCCTTCTAGAACTAACCTTATTTTTACCAACATTGGTAACCTTAGTCTATACATGATCTTGGCTATTACACTGAGTCAGATTTTGTGTGCATTTTTGTGTTTCAAATGCCCAACCACCTTTTTGTCACCAACCTCATGACTTACCATACACCACTTGTCAAACCCCAACTCAATTTTGGTTTCACCTCATTGAGTCTTGATTTGAGGAAGAACACCTCTTCCTATATTAGGGTAATCAGACCTTTGACCAATCAATCCCTTTTTATTTTGTAAATTGTTAATTCAAATCTTTATAATAAAAATAAGTAAAATGTAGACACAAAAAAACTATACGAGATGTTGAAATGCCTCAAGATACCTTAGGGACAACCTAACCCTTCTTGACCCATCAGAACTTGAGTTAAGTTAGCTACTAAGCTAACTAAACTCACTAATTCACTAATTTAACCATCACCTAAGCCCTTTTAACTCACCTTTACCCCTTTTCCTTTAGACACTCAACCATTGATGGTTAGCTTGACCATCAATAATTAGGCTAATCATCAATGATCAAGTCCTCATTATTATATAAATACCAGTTATGTAAGATAACACATCACAATTAAATATATCTACATTTCCTATTGCTAACAAACTCCCAAGCATCAAAATTAGTAAGCCATCCTACTATGGAACCTTCTATCCTCCATATCTTTTTGCCTATAAAAGGAGAGGAGTAGGAGGTGAAATGGATCATCACAATAATTCTTGTACATAGGTATTCAAGCTCTCCAGCCATCCTTCTTCCAAACATTTAGAAATAATAACAGAGATATAAACCTTTGACAAAATTTCTCTCAAGGTAAATTATTTTTAATCTACCAAAATTACTCTAATAATCAACTATCAATCCATAGGTAAAGTTTATGTTTAAGTTTTATTTGGTTTTTGACTTCTAAGAATGAATCAGGTCTACTACACCTATCTTCTAGCTTCCCAATCCCTAACCATACACTTAACTAAACCCATATCTGATCAATAACCCATTATACAAATCTTTTTTGATTACCTTCAAAATTCTATAGGTAATTACTGATGGTTAACACAACCATCAATGGTTACCTCCAACCATCATTGGTTACCCAACCACTGATGGCTAACCCAACCATCGATGGTCAGCCCAACCATCGATGGTTACTACAGTAAGAAATAATAGCAAGTTATTTCCAACCCCTTACCCCTGACTAAATATAACTTTTTATGTCCTTACCTATTCACAAACCTCTACTTGATTTTATGAACATGACTTGATCTATTTTAGCACTAGTATTGATCCAATTTTGCTATATTTAGTAATTTTCTTTATCAAGAATTCACTTTATTCTTATATTTCATTTCAATAATTTTTTTTATTTGATGCAAGTATCTTACTTTTATCCTTTTCAACTTAATTATTATCAATGAGTGGATTGATAGCCTCCTAAAAAGCTCACACTTCTTAGATCTAGCTCATGTTAGGCAGTCCACCTAACTAACTTGATAACAACCCCTTTTGTTAGTTCTTTCTTATCTATATGTTATTCCTTCCAAGACAAAGATGAGCTCTCCATACTTGTATAGATTATGAATGCATCAATAACTAGGTATTTCTACCACACCCTTTTTATTAGTTTCTTATCTTCTTCTAAAATTAATAAATGAGCAAAAATTAAGAGAAATAGTTAGTGTCATTTTATGTCCTTTTAGGTCATTTTAATAAAATTATATGATTTTACATGAAAATAAAAGTGTGTCAAGAAGTTGGCCAATGTACCTAATGTCAAGTAGGTGTCACAAACTATTTTGAAACTAATAAATTGTAAGTTTAATGTTAAAAGTAAGAAGATCACTTGAGAAAAGGGGAGTTTCAATTATTACATGAACTATATAAAAATTATGGCATGTGTGACTAATTAAAGAGGGTCCCTTAACATCCCCACAAATCATATCCAAGCTCAGGTGGATTTGATAGCTCCAAAAATGGTGAAAATTGATCCCTCTCTCTCATCATTATCTTGGATATGTCAACAAGGTCAATGATTTTTAATTGGAAAAAATAGGAGAGGAAAAGTTAAGGTGAATGCACTTTGTGGATGAAAGTAGTCTCTATGTACTTCCATTTCATGGTCATATTTCCTAGAATGGTGGTTTGTGCTTCATCAACAATCAATAAAATTATTAGCATCTCAAAACTACCTACACAACACTAACATCTAAGTTTTCCTATTTGATTGTAGTTGCTTGTGTGAATCAAGTGGTGTGCATAGTCTTTCAAATAATTTTCCTTCATTCCATGTGTTTTCAAATAGGTTTGCATGTGTGGTCATGGAGAGTAATCAAGATCATCTCCTTGTTCTAAGGGTGAACACATCATGGTGTGTAGAATAGTTGTTTTCAATTAAAAAGTTTTATCTTCTTGTAAGTGGCTTCATATCAAAGGTAATATACCTATTTTCAATATCTCAAAACATAGAAGTTATTTTCCCTATGGAGGATTTGCATTGAGGGACCTCAAGGTTGATTGAGATAGGATTCCAAGACAATGAGTAAATACTAGTTAGATTTCAACATGACATTCACCTATAGTCACCTATGAGTATGTATGGAAAGTGATAATACCATCCAAAACCTAAGACACATGGTGTATTCAATATCAAGACTTGAATGAGATTATCATGTCATTAAAGGTTCATAAACTACAATCAAGACTCTCTCAAGTAATGTCTATCAGCGTAAGATTCAAAAAGTTACTTAATGGGAATAATTACCTTAATATTTCTTAATAAATTACTCTGATACACATAACAACATCTATTAGTAAGTGTTGATGAGGTTTGAGTAAGTCCTATGAATCAATTCTTATATCCTAGACCTAAAAGTCACACTTGAACACAAAGAGAAGGTTACTAGGTTAAGAGAGGGTGATGGTTAAGTGGTTTCAATCGAGTCAAATTTTCATTGAAAACATTCAGTGAAAGCTATAGTGTATTGAACCAAAATGAACTTTGGACAACAATGATGTCTAGTAAGAGATGAGCAAGGTCTCAAGGTAAGAGACAAGCTCATACATATGAGAGATAGTCCTATTGACCTTAAATAAAATAATCAGATTTATACATAGTGCTCAATCACTTATCTCCACCTATAAGAAGGTCTCATATTCCCTAAAAAACATCTACAATCTGACTATAGACCTATAGTGCATTGATAGTAGTGAGTGAGAGCATGGTTTAAAGGTAGAGATGAATATGTCTAAGTGTGAAATGCCCTAGTGACCTCAAGAGAATATGTAAGTGTGAGACACAATGCTCAAGCACATATAGAAACCTATATAAAACTTTCAACTTCTTCCCTAATTTCTACTTGTACGTGACATAGTCAACATAGACTTCAAATTAGCTCATGCCCATGAGAGACGTATGCTTGGTTGATGAACAATGTTGTAAGATTGAATGACTACATGAAAATTACTCTTACAATGATATATCACATCCTCATGTGATTCTCAATCAAATGAAATAGAAAAGGTTGAACTAAAACATCAACCTATAATCATTCAAAAATACTACAGATAGTCCTCACAATCATAAGTCTAAAAAATCCTGACTTTAGAATATGTGATGTAAAGGACCATAAATGTGTGACAAAGATTTAAGGCTTGATACAGAGGGTCAACATGACCCAAAAAATATGTCCAAAATTTTAGTTTGGTCAAACCAATAAGGTATATGCTCTCTGTCCTATCTCAGATAGAGGGCACTCTATAAGAAGTCTAACTTGCAAACCATTGTACATGAATAAGAAATAAATGAATGGAAGAGTCTTGAGGGATTGTGATGATGATTCATATAATTTAATTGGATGTGGAAAGAGGTATAGGAACACCTACAGTCATTGGAAGAACTTACAGTTAGTCATATATGTATATATATAATCTAGGCTTATTAAGAACTAGGCCTAAACCCTCATGGCCTCTAACTTTATTCATGTGATCTTGATAACATTAAAATCACTTGAAAGATTTCATGGGAGTGTATAAGGTTGGTAGGAAACATCAGTTTATAGGAGACAATTCATGAGTGGTCATTTTGACCTAAATTCCTAACAATGATACCTAGAATGCTTAAAAAGAACTCAAGAGACAATTTAATTTGATCATATCTATATAGATGGTGTGCATGGTTCCTAAATAAGATATGGATATTTGATGGACGTCCTTATCTTGATCTTAGTGGAATTGTTTTGGAGGTTAAGCATCTAGATTTTATGAATCATTACTAAGAAGCTAAGCCTCCTTAAACCCTTGCTTGACCCCAATGGAGAAACCATGAAGGAAAATTCATCCAAAAGTGGTAAAATGTCCTATAAAGGGATTTTAACATTATTTTAACCCTCATAGACTACTCACCATCCATTTTTATAATACCATCACTTGTATGGAGATGCCAAAATTTTGGTTTCTTGCAGGATTTAATTTGTTCTATAATTGAAAAAGGTAATTGATGGATAAAGGAAATTAAGGGAGGTATGTTCAAAATTATTAAAAATATTCATACTAAATTATCATCATAGTGATGCATGAAAACCCCTTTTCTACACTATTCATTATAGGCAGCCTTAGACAAATAGTGAGAAGGAGCATGACTGTCTAAATTGGAAAGTGAAAAGTTGTACATTAAATATTTTGAGGTCTTTTTGATAGACTAGAGGATAAATGAGGTATAATTGAGTTGCCTAACACATAATAAATGCATCTTATTTGGATAAATTCAAATCATTCTAGTGATAAGTGTGAAGATTGAAGCCTAGAGGGCTAATGAGTGACTATAAATAGTGAATAACAAATGTCCATGAGAAGCTCATTAGTTGAGGGGTATATGATGGATGTGATAATTATGATTCCATATTCTTAGGTTATTGAATATGTGTCAAAGGATCCTAAGGTTATTTAATATATTCAAATGGACTCATCACCAAGAAGGCAATTTCAAGAAGGATAGTGAAGGGTCTTTAACCAACTTAAGGGAGAATGATGAACTTCAGGTTGACACTTATCCAAGACATCTTATTGATATATTTTTCACTTCATTCTCTTATATTGTAAATAGTTTCAATAGCTTGAAACTTGGCCTTATGACCCTCCAAATTCTCTTCTTCTCTCTCCTTTCCTATGCTCTATATATGCAAGCCATTTTGGCATTTGTTTATGATACACACCTAGTATGGAGAAGCCCTTTTGGTTTGACATATTATTTTACCTTAGAATAAAGTTATGAATTTGATTTTGTATCTAAAACTCTTTCTTAAGTATGTAAAGTAGTTTATCTGAATGTTAAGTGATGAATGTATTCTCCTTGCTTCCATCATACTCTTACATGTTTTTTTTGAGTAATCATCTCTTCTAATAGGTCTCATAAAGTGTATCTATTTGTTAAGCATGTCTTAAAGTGTGAGAGAGACTAGTAGTATCTAATATCAAACCTTATTTTCAACCACCTTTGGATATGCATATCAATATGATTTCATGTATAAATAATTATGCTAGAAAAACATTGGGTTGAGGTCAATTTTAGTTGTCTTCTTTCTTAGTGAGAATGAAAGTATGTTAGTGGGATTATATTTGGTGTATCACCTCATTAGTATAAGTTAATTTCAGTTCCCTTATTCCATTTTCACCTATAATAGTTATTGGTCTAGTTTAGTATGTGAACCTAAAAGATAAATCAAGGGAGGTAGCCCTTTAACCTAGAGGTTTACCTCTACTATAGGTAACCCATAAGCCTAGAAGTAATCCCATGTTAGACAAATATTAGAGAGGCCAGAAAAACCTCATCCAAGGATGCAATATTTGGTCATAACAATACCTTTGGGTTTATTTTTAACATTTCATAACATATTTTAGTTATCCTTAGTTTCCCTTATGGATCTTTGGTAGCACCTCCAAGTTTTATTTTTTTAGCATATTAGCTTCCCTCTCTTTTGGGATGATTCACAGTTAGCCTTCATTTCCCATGTGAATATTAGGTGGCATATAAGAGTTTTATTTTTTAAATTTTATAGAATATTTTTGTTGGCCTTATTTTCCTTGTGATTCTTTGGTATCTTTTTCCTTCCCCCTTTTTGAGATGATTCCTCTTATCAATGCTTATGCTAGCCCCTTTGCAAAGTAGTATTAATTATCTAATGATATAATCACCTTATTTCATAACATTTACATTCTTTGGGTTTTCATTTTTGTGATTTGACTTACATTTTTATGTAATTTTATATCCCGTCTTTGGCTTAGTCATTTTTGAATAAAAAATTTTTCCCTTCGTATGGTCAGCTACTAGCATATCTTCATTATATCACCCTTTTCATATGGATGAATCTTCCTTGATCCCCATATTTCCATTTAATTTTTCTTGAGGAAAATTTGGGTTAGTTTCAATATTAAAATCATGTCTAAAGTGTAAGTCTATAATTTTTTAGGTGTCTTAGTCTTTAGGTTCTTATCTTTAGTGATTGGTTCATGTTTAGTACCAATTATTAAGTCATTGAAACATTTTAAAATTATCCCTTCTCGTGGTTAGCTACTAGCATATCTTCACTATATCACCATTTTCACATGGATGGATCTTCCTTAATCTCCATATTTACCTTTATTTTTTCTTGAGTCACACTTGGGTTAATTTTAAGATTACAATCCTTTCTAAAGTGCAAGTTTATGAGTTTTTAGGCATCTTGGTCTTTAGATTCTCATCTTTAGTGACTAGGTAATCTTTAGTACCAATTATTAATTTTCATAAATATTTATAGGGGGAAATAGAAAATAATATAGTAAAAATCCATATTATAAGAAAGGAAAATGTTAAAATGTAAAATTATATATTAAAATTCAAATAAAATTAAAAGACATGATATTTTAGGCACATATCCTATTCTAGTCAAAGGTCAAACTCATCAGTTGGATTCATAATAGAGATAAGGTCCATTGGGGTGATGTAGGAATTTATTCTAGGGTATGAGGTCTCATTATATCATTAATTATCTATATGTTATTACATTCTAGTTCCACCTACTTTATCACATAAATACCCAATCTTCATAGTAGACTGACAGATCTATAATGGGTCATAAGGAGTGGGAAACACATTATGGGAAGGTAGGATCCTTTTATTTTTCATTAATTTATCCTTCATGGGTTGAAATTTATACTTAATTTGTTATCCCAAGTATATGCTTGATAGGTAGGGTTATTTAGGTCTTTGATGTCAATAGTTATTAAACTTGCTTATTTTATTAAAGTGTCTCATATTCACTAAGGATTTATACATCACCCTTGTGGAATATTGATTCATTATATATCCATTTTTCATTCCAAATATTCCCTTGATGGATATTAATTTAATATGATCACATCCATATTCCTTACATTCCCATTTCTATTTATTTTCTTTAGATTTGACTAATAACAAATCCAATTGTATTTTCATTTTATGAGTTACATTGTAAGACCTCAAGGAATATAACTAGGCCTTGATTATTAACAACATCACCATTCATTTCCACACCATCTCCATATTCATATTCATGTCTATATATGGTCATGATTTATTATATTTTTTTAGCACAAACATTGATTTTTTAGTTTTCACTCATTAGAGTATTTGATTCCATTTTATTTTTAGATATATACTAGGGTTGATGGGTCCCTTGACCTATATTAAAAATAAATTTTTTTGACAAAAAGACCAAACCTTCAATTTTTTCAAAGCAAAATAGAGGTCCATAAAAAATACTTGCCACCAAGTGACAATAATACCAAAAAGACACAACACAATATCCAACCAACAAGACTAATCAAAACATCTAAAAAACCATAACAAAACACAAGAAGATGCCACCCACCTTCACATTAAATAACACCCTAATAATTAACCCAATTTTGCTTCCTAATACACTTACAAGACCAGATTGCCTAAATCAGATAACACAACATGCCAAAGCTGACCTTTCACTCTACCCACCAACGCTACACATTGGTTGCTCTCTAAACATCCTTATATTACCATTATTACAACATGCTTAGGAACATAAACTAGCCAAGGTGGATATTCTCTTTAGGGTTTATCCACTAGATGACATAGAAAAGACACTACTTTCACCCTTTCCCTAAAATGATGGGCTTATTTATAGAATTCTAGGTTAGCAATGGTGATCTGAATCTATGCCCATGGATGAGGGGAAATGAATTGACCACCTCACAATGGAGGATGATGAATCTTATCTTGTATATATTTGACATAACCCATTAAGGCAAAAAACCATAATTCTAGGGCCCAAAAAATAGAAACATGAATAAACCCAAAGCCATTACTGCTTGAGAAAAGGATCTCCTAATACGGGCTTGTATTGAGATTATTCACACTTTCCATCAAGCCTTGCCTATGCATCAGGGCCACATAAAATTCCATCACTCTAGAAACCAAATCCTTATCCTGGACTAGAACTAAAATATTCATTACAAACATGGATGCAATGTTCGAATTCACTATGATTAGTTTGTTTTCCATTAAATACTCCTCCCCAAGGGCGAAGAATATTTCCTACTTGATATATTCTATTGGAGCCCATAATAATTTCTTAATTTACACCTTAGATGTACTACCACAAAACACCATCTCCTAAATTAAACTACCTCTATGCATAAAAAAAATTCTTAGGGCCAAAGAAATATTGAATTCCATCTCTACCTTTATACAACCTCATAGAAAATGCACAATGGAAGCTACTAGATGAAAAAATATAAATATGGGAAATAATCCTCCTAAGAGAAGCATCATTAATGAGGATAATCATTCCTCATCACTCTACCTTCATCACCACCTTCTTACCACATGGGGGAGAGTAAAATTATAAAAGTGTTAAATTATGACCAATTAATCCCCTAAATGAATCTTAGATATGCCATATAATTCCTCCCACACTTATCTTTGATTATCAACAATGAGTGTGGCACTTTGATCAACTCCACAATTTACTGGGGAATCCACTACAAAGTTAGCTACCTAGAAACAATGAAGACATATCCACTCTTAAAACCCCTCAAGACTCTCCCAAGATTTATAAAGGATATTCTCTAGATTCCATGATGAGTTTGAGGAATTTTTAAAAGTCTATAATTATTTATGAATTAGCTTCCACTTGTAATCTATCAATACCACATTGAGAAGCAAGATTTAGGCCAAGCACCAAGGCTTGGGCCTCTGCCTCATTATTCATATCATCCTTCAATTTTTTGGAAATAAACCTAATAAGGGAATGACTACAATCTTTGATTATGCCTCCGACCCTTGAGGATATAGGATTTCCCCTAGAAGTCCCATCAAAATTCAATTTGAACCAACCTAGAAGGGGAGGACACCACTTAACATTATTTTTTCTATGGGAGGATATTTTCTTCCATTTTCACACATCCTTATTTGATTATAATTTAAATTTATCTTACATTATATTCATTTAAAATAACTTTGAATTTCCATTTTTTGATCTGATTCTACATTTATATTAGATTAAATGACTATATACACATAGTTAGTTCACATCCATGTTCAACTAACTTTCTTACATTGGACATCTCTTTTTGCAATTTTTTTACATCTTATGTTTTGATTTGGCTTTCATATCAATGTGATTGCTATTTTTTTCTTAAATTATTTTACATATCTTATGTTTTGATTTAATATTTTATTCTTACTTACATTTGGTATATTTTTCACTTATCTATTCATTTTAATTAATCAAATCTTTTTTTATTGATTATTATATCTACTTAAGATGTCTTTTTTCACACTTTAGTTTTTTATATTTTTGACCATGCATTCATTAAAATTTTATATAAAATAATGGAACACACATCACATAGTATGTTTTTTCATAACATTGTATTAGAAACATAGTGCATGCTAACCATTTAGAATACATAAATGATGTGTGTGTGTTTGGGTCAAAAGTTTCTACATAAAAAATACATCAACAATAAATTCACAGATATCTCTATCATCTACCTTCATCCCCACATGGTGGGAGAGGTGCCAAGATCCTTAAGGAGTATGCATTTGTAACTACTTTTAGTGACCTCTATAGTGTGTGAGTTTGAATTGGAGTTTGTATACAAAATTTATGGCCTTCAAAAATTGTAGGAAAATTTTTAGAAATGAAACTACCAATCTACATTAAGAGGTGGTTTTGCAAACCTAGGAGATGTTTTTATAACAACTATAATGGTTTCATAACCATTAAAGTGGTTTCAAATCTAACACTCTACATCAAATGGCGGTTTTTATTTTATCGGTTGTAAAAGGAGAGTAATGGTTTTAAACACTTGGTTTTATCATCTTGCCATTTATAGATCATTTTAGGACTTTAAAGAGACATCATCATAAGGAAAATAGGTATTTTGGTAGGGATATATTAAGGGTTATCTTTGGGAAAGATATCATAAGATGAAGAGAAGATATAAGATGCATAAAAATAGGTTCATTCTCAAATATAAGATAAACTAGAGTACAACATATGAGTAAACCTGGATTTGAGGTTGGCTTTGTAATTTAATGATATTTGTGAGATCATTTGAATTTATTGTAATATTTTTTGAGTTTTAAAGTTCCTTTCAGTTGCTGAATTGTTCATGTGTGTGTCTTAGTTGTGTAAATTTTACAACAAGACTTTTAATGTCATGAGGTGTTGAAATGTAATCTCAGAGGTATCCATTTCATATCAAGGTAAAATAGATGATCTTAATTATTGATGAAATCTGATTTTGTTATTTTTATAGTGACCCAGAGTCTAAATTACAATAAAAAGGTAGCCATTCACTTGGCCCCTTATCATTGACTATGTCATTTGATATTGGAGTTGATTTTATATCTTGAAAAGGAAGAGTTAAAGTAGGAAGATGCTACTGATAATGAAACATTGATGATAAGAATGCACATATAGAATGTTGAATGTGAAATAGTCTGAATGTGAGAGAGGAGACTTCTTACCCATCATGTGTTGATGGGTAGAGAATAAAAATTTGAATAAATGGCTCAAATAAGGGTTAAACCTATATAGTGGAGTGACCCAAAGTCAAAAAATTAAATAATGTTAGAATATGTGGTGTCTATATTGGATGCATTACATAGAAGACCACAAGGTAATGAGGAGAGAGTTGTTGAGAAAAAGAAGCTCTTGAAGCTAAGAGGAAAAGAGCTTATAATAAAGAAGAAACTATTAGAGATTATGGTGAGAGAGAAAGGTGAAATGAGTTGTGATACCCATTTATTTTTAGGTAGATATATCCCAAAAGTGATGATGACAATGATAATAGAGTTGGAGTGCTATTTTGAGAAAAATAAGATTGAAGATCCCAAGAGGGTAGAATTTTCAATAAAAAGATTGTGAGGTGGTGTAGTTATGTGTTGGAAAGATCTACAAAAAACGAGAAAAAAATAATAATAGTGAGAAGATATGAAAATTTGGTTTCCAAGTTGATGGGGAAAATAGTGCACCTAAGAATACAAGCATAGTGGTTGAGGAATATTTAAAATTTAAAGGTAATGAGAAAAAAAGTTCCATGTGAGCAACCCAAATTTGTTTTAAAGAACAAAAATGTTCCAAATTGAGTATTTAATCTAAGGGGAAACATGCCAACTATTAGGAGATAGTATGTTAAAACAAATTTAAACACTATATTGAATTGACATAGATTTTCAAAAGTAATAAAAAAAGATTTAATAAAGATAATAAGCGAGTTTCTAAAAAGAAAGTAATATTTATGGAAGAGATATCAATTTTCCACTCTAAATCAAAATAGGGCAAGGACATGTCTTATAGATATAAAATAATAATAATAAACTAATTTAAAGTTAAAAAATCTAATAAAATCCACTAAACATGCCTAGACATGTAGATATGAAGACTCCTAAAAATAAGAGTTCTACTAGAAGAAGAAATGCTAATAACAACTAGTTGGATTGGGCCACCTTGTCAGTGTAAAATTCTCTTGGTATTACATGATTTTATATTCTAATACCATTTTTGAAAGCTTAGATTTTAAATAACATGTTAAAATTGATAAATAAATGTGGTGATGCTTTATGAGCTCTAAAAAATTCTTCGAAGGCCTCTTAATACTTCCATTTATGCCTTGTTGATTTATTTGGGAAATCATAACTTTTCAAAAGTAAACCATTACTATTATCTAGTGGTCCATAGTAATTTTTGGGATAATTAATCATAATTTAAGAATAAATGTGCTCTATTGCATCTAAATATTTTCTAAAATGTTGATTTTTTCACTAAATTTGTTCACTGGTTAACAACATTCTTTGGTTAGGAAAGTATGTTACCTCGATCATTTGATAGAGGAAAATTTGATAATGTATTGTCTATTTTACCAATATATCTATGATTTTATTAATAATGAATGATGTTGAAAATTTAGGGTTTAAATTTGTGACATGTAACTATTAATAATATTTTAAGTGTCTAGAAGAGAGATAGAAAATATTGTTGGAACAATTTTAGATTGTGTATACACTTGATATTTTTATATTTTATAGTTTATTGTTAGTTTTTCTTGTAGTGGGTTTGTCTGCACATCAGTTTCCTTGGTTGCACACTTTAAAGGGTGAACCAAGAATGGGGAGGGATAAAATCATGGTAATTTATGAGAGATATTTGTATACTATTAAGTATATCTTGATTATTATTAGTTTGAACTCATTTGAGTCTCTTTTTATCTTACCTTTCCATCTACTTTCTATTCATCCTTGTAAACCATCCTCTATTTTGATTTTTAATAGTGCTAATTTTTATAATTTTTTGTTATTTTTATTATCTCCAGATGAAACATAATATTTGTGTTATTTTATGCATAAGATACTTATGTTATATTATGGCTGAGATAGTTGAATTTATGTATGTGATTCTATCAATTTGCTTACATGGGAAGTATTTAGATGCTGGTTTTAGATGATTTCAATTATTATTTTTTGATACTTTTTGTATTATATTTCTAGTGTAACTAATAATTTTTTAGCATGTGATTTGAGTATATGGATATTTGGATGTTAGCACATTATTATTGAGATGTTGTGATGTGAAATATTGTTAACTATGTATCATGAATTTATGGATGTTATTTGATGTATTTACATTCGGTTGCTTCAACTATTTAGGGTAGTCTAATTTTATGGGTGAATTTATGTACCAGAGATAAGAGGTCAAGTGAGGGAACTTGGACTATGTCAAGCATGAGTGCACCAATGGAATAGTTACGTAGCTTCCTATATGACACTTTTAAATTTAAAATTCAATCATAGTGTTACCTTATAACCTAATTTGGAGTGTTGGAATTTGGACCCTTTTAATATTATTCATACATTTTTTCCATAACTTAAAAGTAAACTTAAATTTTTATTAAATTATAAAGGTAAATAAGTAAGCCACCTTAGTTTTCTCTTACCAAAAATCTCGGATGGAAAATTAGACCCATGTTTTCAAGTTTGTAAAAAGTGTAGTATAAACATTGGTAGGTGTATTTAAGCCCATTTTGACTAAAGGGATGAACTTATGTTTTTTTGGAGTGTTGAATAATCTTTAGGATAACCCATTTAACCATTTATGGCATGGGCAAAAAAACATATTTATGAAAATGAGGAAATCTTATGAGTTTTTAATAAAAGTTATTACATGGGAAGACATTTTCTAAAAGGGACAAGGGATGGGAAGGGAAAAGTATCGCCTTCCCATTAGATATCTATTCTTAGTTTCATTTATATAAAAAAAAGTAAAATCCTTCCTTGGAAATATTTTTTTCTCATTTTTCATTTTTCAGAGTGGGGTTAGAGCCTGATAAAAAGGAAGAAAGCTTGGAGAAGGAGAATAAGAATTTGGTTTTGGAAGAAGATAGACTACAACAAGGCACTTTTAGGAAGTTTTATTATGTAGAATAAAATAGTGGAACTAATGTAGGTCCTTATACTTCACCCATTAAAGTCTTATTTTAATTATTTCAAAACAAATTTTTCTTTCCTTGTCGTATTTGTGTTTTCAAAAGGTTGTATGGATACTTGGATTACCCTATTTTTTTGTTACTTTCCATGGTTGAGCCTATGCCACTACGTGATTTTTAGCCTCTTTTGGGACATGGAGATGATCAATACCTATTATTATTATTATTATTATTATTATTATTATTATTATTATTATTATTATTATTATTATTATTATTATTATTATTATTATTATTATTATTATTATTATTATTATTATTATTATAATTTTTATTTTTACAAACCCTATTGTGCTTTAAAATTATAATGTTATGCTTCCTAAATGGGCCTAGCTTGTTTGTATAGTATGTGCCTTTAATTAATAAGGTTTGGTCAAGGGAAATATGTTTCAAAGTCATACTATGTGGCTCCATGGCATGGTGTTTAAGTAAGGATAAAAATCTTGTTCCAAGGTCTTCCCATGGCAAGTGAGAAGGGTTTGGGCAAGGGGAGACATTCCAAAATCCTCCTTCCACCCCATACCGTGGAGAGTGGAAATTATCATTAAAAATGGATGAATTTTGAGTCTTGATAAGTGATAAAAATACTTTGTGGCTATGATTTATCCCTCATGTGTTTTATATATACATGTTATTGAGTTAGATTTTTGTGGTTTTGGTTTCAGTGTTATTGGAAGCCCTTGATTGTAAGGAAGTTTGATAGGTGAATATTTTAATTGAGCTTGTCACCTTTAATTTAATCACATTTATTTTATTATTATTTTTAGTGTTACTCATGTTCAAAATTTTTAAGTCTTAGGCTTTGGGGTACCTAGTATAGTTGTCTAATGATGTAAAGAAGTTAGGAGGAGAGCCCCTCCTTGGTTTGACCTTATAGGAATACATTGGAGATTAATTTATTTAACTTAATTTGTAAATGTTTATGCAAATAATGTTTGGTTTTTGGAATCCATTAAAAAAAAAAATTAAAAAATTTGATAAAGAAAGAGAGAGTGTAATTTATTTGGCTTGCAAGCATGGAAATGTTCACATTTTATAAATTTTCAAAAGAAGAGGAAAGTTTATAAACTATGGACTTTAGACATATAAAAGAGTTATCAAAATTTTAAATGCTTATGAAAGTTGTCATCTTATTGGTTTAGTACAATAGTTAAAAAATAATTTTTCAACTTTGTCTCAAAATACTTAGAATAATATGCTCTTATTTAGACCTAAATTGGGATATATAATTTATATAATTTTTGTGTTAAATTAAAATCATCAAATTATCTAAAATTTAATTTATTTTAAAATTATTCTTTTCCTTAAATGTGTTATTTTTTAGAGAATGTTTTAATGGTTTACTGTTAAAAAGATATGAAAATTTGAAGCTAGAACCACTAATCTAGCCTTCCTTTATAAAATTACCTAATTTAATGATATTAATTTTACATGAAAAATGAATAAAAATTATGTCTCAATAATTTTATAATGAAGTTTATACTTTTTTGAACTTGTGAGATTTTATTTGAGAAATTTTTATAATGAAAGGTGTTTATAGTGAATTTTCAAAAACTCGATCTTCATAGGTCATTTTAATTTACACAAGCCCTTTGGCTATGGGGTATGTACCCTTACTTGTAGGGTAAGATGTGGCCTTAAGTGATAATTCATCAAATGACCATGTACTATGTGGTTTAAGGCCTTAAGGGGCTGATGAACATAGTCTTGGAAGTCTTAATTGACTAATCACCCTTTTGATAGGTTTAAGTAGTGGGTTTTTATTTAAATGGTGGTTAAAGACCACACCATGGATTTTATGCCATGATAGTTATATTATTTCCATGACTAATTATTTAACCATGTGGCCTCCCACCTTGGATGTATAAATTCAAACCACAAAGGCTTACCCAAATTGTTGGTCAATGTTTTAATTATTTTTATTTTAATCTAAATTTCATTGATTATTTATTTTTATTTATTGGTAATTTTATAATGTTGATCTTTATTTAAAAAACAAAAAATAAAACTATTTATATAACACTATACAATTTGTATATACCCATTTAAGGAAAATAGAAGACCCTAGGGTGGGATGAACTACAATGGATCATCCCATAATGTTTTTCCCTATTTCACATGGAAGTGGTTTGAAGGCCTAAAATATTGTTTCTTTCAAGAAAAGGCTAGTTTATCAAGAAGAGATCATTTTAGCCTAAATGGATTTTACAAACTCCTAGAAGCCCTGGGATGGGTTGACCTCAAAGGGAACCCTCCTTATTCTCTTATCCTCTATCACATGAAACAAAAATTAAAGTCTAAAAATAAAAAATAATAATAAACGTAGCTTGGGTGGCCATTTAAGGTTTTAGAGGATCTTGAAGCTCCCAAACACATTTTTGAAAAATGTGAGAGCCTAAGACCTCCTAGAAACATTCCAGGAAAATGGATAAAGCCAATAAATTTTTTATTGACACATAAATATAGAAAATAAAATATGTAAAATATTGAATACCCCATTGATGGAAATCATCTAAGTTTGAGGAATGTGGAGAGAGATGACTATGGACTAGTCAACCTCTAATCTTTCTCCTCCCTTCTAAAATTTGAAGTTAAAAATTAGAGAGTGATTTTGCACCATTTATTGAATTTAGTAATGATTCCTAGGGTTTCCTCTACTTTTCATAAATTATTGATAAAGAAGATATATAATGGTTGAGATGGAGTGCTCCATCCTCAAGGAGATGATAAAACTTATTTTAGATCCTTTTTGAAGTCATATGAATAATATGACATATTTTTTGTTAAGAAATTTACACAAAGGTAAGTATTTTACCCTAATTTGGATATGCCATTCAAGCATACATTTTAATGCAAAATATTTAGATTGATTATTTTGATTTGATAAAGGAATATGATAAATATAAAAATTAATAAAGAGATCATGATACTTACCTTTTCTCATTAATTATCTGATTATGATTGTATTATAGAAGCAAAAGTATAGTATAAACAAGCCTATGGTTCATTTGTTTTTTGAACTAATCTATTATTTGTGATGGGTCAGTTACACATGATTAGATCAACATCATTAGTAAATACTAAACTTCTAGTGGGTACTGACCTACACATAAGTGTGACACTATGATTATACTTTCACCTATGACTGTCTTTACTTTATTTTTATTATCCTAAACCTTGATGACACATAGATCTATAAATCAACCTTTTTACCTTGAAACCCTAGATGTACTTGTGAGGGATATAGAACTTAAAAATGGGGAAATTTTAATGGGTTAAGCTATCCCCAATCACCCCCACCTAATGGTTGGACACTACCTATATATCAAATTCTATAAGGAGGGAAATAAATCCACATAGTTATTCCACATAATGTGGTTGTGTAATTATGCTCCTTTACTATATATATGTAACTAATGATGTGGCCTTGATACTTGACATTGCTTTCTTTGGCTTGGATATTTAGTACTTCAGACTTGGTTTATGACTTCTAGTGACATGTTTGAAAATTAGGAAGAAAATGGAATATTTTGATCAGTGTGCAAAGTGTATATATGTATACTACATAAGTGACAAGTCCTTCTTGAATGAGGCCTCGATTTATTTATATATAGATCTAATTGAATAAATATTCATTCCATCAACACTTTAGGTTTATGGGATGACCCTATGGTTGGGTTTGATTTTATTAAAATTATTATTGATAGGAGTGGATTGGTTCTAACTCACATAAGTTGGTATTTACTGATGATAATGACCATAACTGGTAGAACTGACTTGCATACATGCATATTAAACTAAGAGTCTAAATATGTATATTTAAGATATCTATCAAGTTTGAAATAGACAGTGAGGTTATAATAGGTGTGTAAAAATATAATGGAAGGGTTAAATCATAAGATAACATGAAAGTGGGAGAGGATGGAAAAATAGGACCATATTTATATGATCAGTCCATGGATGGTAAAGGTGTGTCAAGATTATCATTATCAAGTAAAAAGACTAGATTATAGTATCTATAAATGCCCCACTTTTATTATAGTAATGGAATATATAGAATAAAATGATAAAATGTACTTGAGTGTGTACAACACACTTTAAATTTTGAGATATGGATCAAATGTATAACTTTGATCCACATAAAACAACAATGAAAATGAAGCAATAAATGTCTATATGTGAAATCTAAAATATAAAATATGAAATTTAAAATTTGAAAGAGTAAGGATTAGAGTACACTTGTGCATTGGTGAAAAT